>JBBMJY010000007.1:9385380-9459148 GCA_037833715.1 Toxotes lorentzi | reverse complement strand
GTTGAAGGGTTTTTAAGTCCCAAGAAGTGGGTTTGAGTTTTTCTGGGGTTTTCCTCCGAAATTTTGAAAAAAAGGGACTTGGGTGGGGCAAAAAAAAAAAAAAAAAAAAAAAAAAAAAAAAAAACTTCAAAGAAAGCCTAATAACATTATGTAAGAAATCAAGAAGAGTCAAGGAGGAACAACGTGTAACCTAATAAGTGGCCTGACTTACTTCATTTTGAATTTCTTGCAAAATTACAAACATGCCTGCAGACTCTCAAGCATTTTTGAAAAATGCCAAAGACAGCTATTCTGTACTGGCACAAAATTGTGACATTCCATTTTATGGTTTAGGCAATGAATAAATAAAGAATAGAGGGAAGCAGAAGCCAGGGGGGACATTACCCAATCACCCAAAAACATGACCAGCATAAAATGCCCTTTTAAAATTCTACAATACAATACCATACTCCATACACACACACACACACACACACCTAATGCAGTTACACTGACATTTACAAACCTAAACCCTTGCCTAGAAATTGGAAAAATCCCAAGTTACCTCAGTATAGAAGAGAAAACAACTTGTTTAGTTGTATGCTACATACTGAACAATATGCTAAATAATTCAAATTCAAGACGCTTAAGAGGTAGTGAGAGATCAAATTAAATCCCTGTCACCAAATAATAGTATACATGGTGATGTGTGAGCACATCTGTTTTGTGTTAATGACACACAAACTCTCTCTCTCTCTCTCTCTCTCTCTCTCTCTCTCTCACACACACACTTTTGGATGTCTGGCCTCCCTTGAGGTTTCAGCCTGCCATGCATGGTAGAAAATAACCCCACGCCTTCGTCTTCACAACCGGGCTTTATGCATAACCATCTTTCTCTATAAAAGAAGTCTTTGTTTCCATTTTACCGTCTCATCATCAACATGCATGTCTCTACAAGCTGTCTAGTAGTGCCTGGCTCTGAAATACAGCAATATAAATGTATAAAATTTTGATTCAAACATAATCACTACCACCCCAATATGCCAGGATCTACTTCTACAGCCCTCATCCAGACAGCTGCCAAAATAATATGGTGCTGCCTGTGCAACAGGGTCACCTAAGACCAAGCTAATTCACTTAATAGTGTTAAAAAAAAAAACAAAAAACAAACAGGTGTAATTCTGTTATTCTTCCCCTTCCTACAACTGAAACCAATAATTAACTTCCACCAGTGGTGATGAAATTGGAGCTCTGCTGTAAGATAGTTTACTGTAAGAGTCTGTCCAAGGTATTAAAGAGCAAAAAGAGCTGCCAAGGCAAAGCATCACTGCCATTCATGAGGCACATGGATGAAGTCTATTAACTAAACCTTGAGGAATAACAAAGTCCATGAAGGATCAACTGCCAAAAACAATTAAAGCCAAACTTAGTTGACCAACTTACTTTCTACAGCCGAGAGGAAATTCAAACAGTACACAAGTCCACACAGCTTTTAAGATGGAGACTTTAATGCTCTACCTTTGTTTTCTGTTAAAATAAAGAATATAATAAAAAAAAAAATCCAGGCTGAATTGAGCTGCAGGTAAAACCAGCTGACGGCACGATGGAGCAGTGCCATAATGGATAGTTGGTGTGCAGAATAACGTCGCTTTAAATATTGGGCAGATGTGGCTGACAGCTTGAGACTGCCTTTGTGAATGCAAACGATAGGCGACACCAGGCATGCACCTATCGGCCGGCAGGAAATTTCTAGAACAGTCATTCATTTATCCGACGGCAGAAGCTGCGCATCTTCAGTGAGCGTGTATTTCTCATTATTAGCCATCTTAAATGCGCTGCAGGAGTCGTACAACGATACTGAACGGCACAGGCATCGATTTATAATGTTACTCAGGTATTTGAAGCATGTCTGCCATGCTGACGTCAGTGTTAAAATATGGGCCAGAGACATCTGACAGAAAATCACCGACACACTGACTTGACATTATCGGAAACACAGCTTCACGGCTTTAACGCTGACAAATGACTGATAAACAAACTCAATTAACGAAAAGTCGTCCGAGTGCTCAGGCAGGCTGCCACACGCGGACTCACCGGCTCCCCCGTTTAAAAGCAAAAACAAACACTTAACATGTACCTTGCTTGCTAACGTTAGCAAACGCGTTAGAGATGCTAATACGACACTCCGCGCTCCCACATGGGAGAGAGGTGGATGATGATAAAGAAGAAGTGGCTCCGTCCTGAAGACCTGTCGCTCCTCCTCCTCTCCCTCACGGTCGCCGCTTCCTCGTACCGCACGGGGCTCCTTGTCAATGAGCTGATTAGACGTTCGCAGCCCCTTATCTTCTCGGCGCCTTGACCCGTCGTGCCCACAGACAATACTGCCTCGACTCCTTATAGGCACCAGTTCAATTCCACGCCCCGCACGTGTAGCACACCCGTGACGTGTTTGGGCACCTACTACATAATTACTCCACCTTATTATCCCATTGACCTGGCAGCTTAAAGAAAAAGAAAGGGGGCGCGTATGTTACTGTTAACTGTCACACTTGTATCTGTCTTTCAAAACGGGAAGCCAGCCGCCATTAAACACGCCCACCTTTCCCCAGCGTGTTTCGGCTGCACAAGAGCACTTTGTTTCTAGCGTCTGTTCACTTCAAATAACAAATAAACTGCGCCTATAAATTGCACCAAACTTGGATTTATACATTATTATGTACTGAGTATTATAATACTTTACAGAAAATGAAGATGACATTTGTGCATAGATATTTCTATATACTGGTGATTAACTGGAGAATGGTGTCAAACTTTTTTTTTTCAATCAGCCCACTGCTACTCAGCTGAGCAAACACTCTCCAACATGCAACCACAAATAGATGTCAAGGTGGCTAATTAACCAGAAATAACAGAGCTTGTAATGTCTCTAAGCTGTTGAAAATCGTAGAAACTTCCAGAACCCCCTGCTTTGACTGATTAAGAAGTTTAACTTCTAATCAGATTTTAGGTTGAAGCTTGCAATCAGAAACAATCTAGAAACTGCCAAATGCTGCCTCTTTGAATAATAGTTAAGGATTTTAAAAGTTTTATTTTGACTTTTTCAGTGCTTTCATTTTTCTTAAGCTTCATTTGAATGGGATTTCAACCTGCATGCCAATAGTAATGTCCAAATAAGATACAGAGTCTTGCTTAGTTTACTTATGCAACAACACATGTTTTTGTTTTACAAGTGATCTGGCACAGATGAAGCTGTCCTTTAGAAAGAAAGCAGGCTAGTGATCAGGAGGATGTCATTTTAGAGCAATAGGGGGAAACAAACCCCTTATTGCCTACCACCTCCAGCACTGAATATATAGTAACTGTTGTACCATGAATGTAAGAGATTCAAACATAAAGCTGTATTTTAAGGTTCAGCTATGTTAGTGTCACTCTCTAAAATGTATATGAAATATGGGAGAAAATGCATGTCCCTAGTTCTGAACAGGCAGCAAAACCTCACTGGGAGAGTATATATGCATGTGACGTGTGGGTCTTCACATTCACATTTCCTCTTGCTAACATGTGCATGTGTCTCTTAATGTTGCTTTAATGTGTAATATATTGCACCCGCTATTTACTGGCTGGTTCTTTTGCATTTCATCTGAGTGTGTGTGTGCATGCTGGTCTGCCTGACAATGGAAGCCTTCCAATTTGATCCTGTGTGTGTTACCACATCACCATCATCTGTGTGTGTTACCACTATCATCATCATCATAAAGTAAAGGGACATATCACACCACATCAATTACACTACATAACAATGATACCATAATACATAAACACAATTGTCATAACAATAGGGATATTCTAACACTCATAATAATAACTGTCAGCAGCCTCAGCAGTCAGATGAGAATATTGTTAACATGGTTGACTTCCAACAAAACATCCTGCAAGGCAGACACGGCTCTGAATATTACAGGGGGAGGGAAACAGAGTAAATTTCCACTCACTCCTCTGAACAGATATCTTGGAAATTTCCATTTAATTAAAGACTACATTTCCCATTATATCCCGGGCGCTTGTGCTGCGTATTTGTTGTGCGACAGCAGCCAGTCGCGCGGAGAAAAATGGCACCCGCCAATGCGAGAAGTAGGAAGTAACTTCTTCTTCTTCCTATTATTATTGTTATTGTTGTTGTTGTTGTTGTTTACCATATCGCGTCGTACTCCTCATTTGATTTTGCCTGAAACGCTCGCTGATTATATTTTCACCTTACTTTAGATCATCGTGCCTCCAAATGCCACAATACAGTGTGGTATTGCGATTAATTTACTACAATGTACAGAATCAGTTCGGCTCCTTTATTCACTACATCTTGCACACGCATAATCAAAATACACACGGTCCGTGGACTCAGTTATCTTAGTTAACACGGTATCAAACTGATGTGGTTAATAAATATATATGATATTGTATACAAAAGCGTAATGGTTTAGTATCTCGTGTTTTCCCCCTCCTATTCCCAGCTTTAGAAATAAATTCTGAAAACACTAAGACATTATCAAAAACTTATCAAATAACGTAAAGCTCCATCCTCACTTCTACTCAAATCTGAATCTGGAAAATGAACTGAGTAGTGAGTGAAAAGAAGAAGTGAAACATGTTTTTGTAAATGGTTTTTAAAATGATATTTTGTACTACATCATTATATTAATTTGTATATTAGTTCCTTTATTAATTGCATGTTTGAGCCTGAATCTGTCCAGCCAGAACTCCCATTTGAGTCAACAGAATGAAACACTGTAGATATACAGGGAGAGGTTTAAAAAAAAAGGGGGGTACAAAAGTTTTAATTCACTGAAATTCACTCAAATCAATCTGAACATAATATATATCTATATATAGTGTAAAACAGCGGTGTCTTGGCATGATTCAACTAATGCATGCATTGTACAGTATGCATTGTTCCTGTTTTATTTGGCCATCCTTTGCCTCGTCATCCCAGTCATAAGACCCGTGATGTTGATTAGCATTAGAGCTCAACAGCTGTGTTTCATGGTGGATTACATTGACAGTTCATGACTAAGTGCCAGTTTGGTTCTGGTGCCCAGCAGGCTATTTATAAGTAGGCCAAATGTAAGTTCTGATAATGTAGGTTGATATGAAATGTACCTCAACTATTTGGTTTGATTGGGACCAAATGTAAAAAAAAGACTATAGACTGATAGATTTCGAACATTTAGATGAAGGCTCTTGATGCTACATTGCCACATACGCTGTGTGACTGATAAAATCCTATCAGATTTGAAAGATTAATTGGCTTCACAGATGTAAACAGTTGTACTGATGTCAACTGATGACCACTAACTAGCAGCTTATTTAATCTATTATTGGTTTGCTTCCCTGTGATTTACAACAGTTTTTGCTGTATATCCATGTCAGTGTTTCCTCATTTGCATCTCAGTCAGGTTTATGGGGTAGAAGGGCACAAAGCCACAGCTTTCTTCTCTGCTGGCAGCAAACAGAAAAAAACTAGATCAAGTGGAACAGGAGCTGGCTTCGATGTCAGTTATTTTCAGCTGGCTTTTTTTTTCTTTGATATATTATCTTGTCAGTGTTCAGCCCTATGGTTGTTTCAGCTGAGACTTTTAATAACACCATCTAGCAGAACTTAACATCCACACTTGTGACAACATGAAATGAATTTTTATAAAAGGAGTGGCCCTCAGAATCCAAAACCCAAGAGACATTATTCCCCTAAGTAAACACATGATTGCTGTACCCTTGCTCTCATGTCATGGCACATGCACACAATGCTGTAGATATGCACATATTTCCTCTCACTCGAGGACCAGGATAAAGAGGGCAAAAGGGAGATTCAGGATAACTTTAAGATCATGTTTACAACTACCTTCTTTTTTAGTGAGGTGGCAGCTTGATTATCATCCACAAGAACCATCTAGAATTAAGAATTACCTTTGGCAGGTTCATATGAGAGTTATGGTTGTGACTACTATTCAGTATGAATCCCCACAAAGCTATTTTAGGACAAAGTTTCAGAATGATAGGGGCTTACGAACAGGAAAGCACCATTCTGTTTTGTTTGACAAAGGTCACACAACGTTGTTGTGAGTACCAACGCTGCACGTGTGTAAGGGTGAAATCCAGTGAAAAGCTTTGCCACAGGCAGTCATCTACGGCTCATAGAAACATACTTACATCTGTAAAAAAAAAAAAAAGTCACTATATATAGTACTACATCAGCTGATTTAAGAAGTGTTCCACTCTGGCTGCAGTTGTCCTAATTAGTACAATAAGTTGCTGTTGTTTTGATTTTTTTTATGTTTTTGAATCTGTGTAAACTCTTTTCCTCAACAGCATGGTGTTATTAAAAACCATAGGGCGGCACCTTAGTCCTAATGAGTTTCTAAATAAAGAAGAAGAAAATCAAAACATACACAGAGTGTATTCTTCTCCAAAAGCCGCTCTTCTCATCTAAATATGTCATTAAGACATTTTTGATCTTCATCTGCATGCTGATATTTATCCAGATACACACAGTGATGGACAATTGTGTTATTTTGTAGAGAGTACCTAAGATACTGCAGATGCCATATGAATTTGCTTAAAACAGTGGGCAATGCTTACAAGAGTATAGCAGTGGGTTGTAAGGAATGCTATAGAGTATCAAAAAACAAATGAACTTTCACTGATTCTTTCTGGAACAAAAGTCATAACTTTCCACTAAATGTCATTAAAATCTGTTTAGTAGTTTTTGGGGATATCTCTTTAACTGACAGACAAACAGACAGAAAAACGGGGAAAACAACCCCCTCGGAGGAGCAACAATAAACCCATTGTTTCACCCTCCCTCATGTCTGACTTCGTTGCAGCTGATTAGAAACACCAGCGTCCTGTTACACAGCACTCATCATGTGTACAGTACAAACATGACAGCTTTGTGTCACATAGTATGTAGCCTGACTATCACTGAGTTAGCTTCACAAAGAGTAACCTTGGTAGACTTGAATAACAGGTCTCACAGGGCTATAGTTATCAGGTGTTTGTGCTACATGTAAACCCAAATTTTCCCCAACTAGAAACGAGCTTCTTTAGGAAGTGGAATTTGTGACAAATAGTCCAGTCAGTTCAGATGAAGTGCAAATACTATAACTGATCAAATAGCTAGAGAACTTTTTTGTAACATGTATCTGCATGCATGTATATGGTAAATGACAATTTTTCTGAGAATAAAAAAATCTGGGACTTTGTACAAAAATGAAAACTTTCCGCTGAGTCCAAAAAATAAATGTCATGTTGCTATAGCACTCTATTGCCATCATTCCGTTGTGCTGTATTTGCAGGATCACCCTGGTTTGATATGTGCAGGTGTCTTTAAAGTTTTTCTTCCAGTTGCACAGTGTGTTTAATGGCTGGTCATGCCTGTGACAATTTGGCAACCAGTTGTAGAAAATCAGTTGTGGAGCAAATGAGAGAGATAATCCAAATGTATCCAATCCAATACTTTTTATAATACTGTCCTAAAGAACAGACAGACAAACTATACTGAAAACATAAATGTGGTAAAGTGAAAAGCATGAAAAATGAGAAACATTTTTAACATGGGAAAGAAATTGTGTTTCCAGTTGCCAGAAATGAACAGGCTCACTAAACAGTGTGCAGGTACTTTCCAATACTAGGTTTTCTCACTCTGTCTATATAAAGTGTTTCTATTTTAGGCATTCTTTCCATTGGTAAATACTGTATTATCTCATCGAGTCTATAAAAAGATTCTCGGTTCTTAAAGTGGAACCATGTTTTCTGGTGCTGCATGGATGAAATGAACAAATTGATTCAATCCCTGTAAGAAATCCTATAGTGTAAAAATTATTTTTTAAACATATCACCACAGCTCCATTCATCACTGATGATATGGTCAACAGCTGCTTGATATTCATATTAGACTACAGGCCCGTAAATGCTGCATTTGTTATATTTAATGAAATACATTGTCATGAAAATGACAATTGACAAACTGGTCTTTAAATGCTTTTTGTACATGTCTTATTAAATTAAATGCAAACACAATAAGAAACAGTGAAATACTATAATACCAGCTTATCAAGAGAAAACCTTTCCTATAAACTAGTAATTATAATTTGGAAAAAACACATTACAAAGATAAAGCAACTTTCAAACATAAATTGCAAATGCTGTTCACAACTGAGCGTTTTACAAGTTCTTGCATAAAACACTCATGACAGTAAGGGCATGAGTATCTTTTTTTTTTTTTTTTACTTAATGGCACCTCTCACTCGGTGAAGGAGAAACAGTATTTCAATTTGCCTGTATGTCCCACACATATAGTGAAATTGACAATAAAAATCTTTTGAATCTTTTATGTCTCCAGGAAGAAACGTTTGCAGATACAGGAGCTCCATCTACAGACATAAATGTGCACATGCAAGCCGTCACTGTATACAACCAAGCCCCGAGTTAAAAACCCATAATCAGTCCTTACATTTGTCCAATACAAGGGAATTTAGTCATGATCATATTGATATTACAAACAGTAAAACAAAATATAAAAACTGAGGCCTACTTTTATATTATTTTCAAGAAAAAGGTGGTTATTCAGATGCAGATATTAGTGGTTCTTGTGTTACATAGATCAGAGATGTGGGAACTAGAATATACCTTTATAGCAGACATTTGTATTCTTTTTAAACATAACTTTAACCTTTTTTGTGAAGAATGGACTTCACGAAAGGGGAAAAACAACAACACCAGCACGTAAACAAAAGCCCCTTTTCACAGAAGACATTTTGATTTGCCTTTGCATGAAAAACACAAGTGCAACTATTAACATTAATGATCTTTGTTCCATTTGTGTGTCTCAAATAAACCTGAAAGCAGAACAGCTAAATGGATTGCAACCATCACTGATTATTGATTTTTATTAATTACTCATGTCCATTTCCTGCTGTGACATATTCAGATGTTTGCCGTGAAAATAGTCCTAAGAATTCAGACAGATAACAAGAAACACACTAATGCATCAGTAATAATAGTGCAGTAATGATATTGTAACAGACAGGAGTCATTCTGCTCCACAATGATTACTTGGATCAGAAAAGTAGATTTTGCTCGATTTGAGCATTTTTACACTGTGATATTGCTACTGTAACTCAAGTAAACAATGTGAGTACTTCTTCTACTACTACTTTTTTGAATCGTCAAATACTGATACCACCATCATCCCTAAAAATCCAGTATCATTTGGCCTCTATTATATATTGCAAAATATATAATACAAAATGACTGTCGTGAAAAAGGTCTATATTGTATTGTTAACTAAGCCTATGTCCATTGTATCTAAATTATTGTAGTGTACTTGTATATTTTTTTTAACAATAACCATTTAAATGCCTACATTTCGTAGAAGGTGGATCTTCATTCACAGTAACATAAGAATTTGAATATATGACAGCAGTACAGTCTGCTCGCTGTCATATATATCTGACAGCAGAAGTGAGACGTTTGTAAACACTGTACATCCTGGACTATACCAAAGCCCGAGGGCGGTGAGGTCGCAGTAATATCTACAGCTCCATGTTAAAGCAGCACGAAGACAATTTATTTTTTTTTATTTATTTATTTTTTTTGCTCCGGGCGAGAATTTAGTAAAGGTTCTTCGCATATTGACTTTTAAATGGCAGTTGGAAGATAAACATCTCCTTCGCTGTTCCGAATATCCCCGCCCCACCCCTCCTCTGTGGGGAAGTGAAGCGTCCGTCCGCGCTCCACTCTGAATCAGCTGAGCTTGAGGATCCCGCCCCTTAGTGACTATCATCAACCCTGGTACTCAGGGGGTGGTTGCTGACACTCTCACACATATGCACATCCTCGGGAATAAAATAAAAATAAAATACAGGTTTGTTACATCTTTTTTTTTTTTTTTTAGCGTGAAATATGCTCCATGAGGACCGGGCTTGTTCGAGTCGGGCTGCCTTGAAGCGAGTGTGCTCCGGTTCGTCCTGGGCTTGTTTTGCAGTTGGTGAGTCATTGATCTCCTGGTAGCTGGCTAATTGTGTTCACGACGATGCTGTTCGTCCTAGAAGCACATGCTATCTTTATTTTACCAATTACTTCCTCTGACACTGTAAAAATGAAATTTTGTCGTTCAGATATTTGTAAAGTTGCGGTTTTTAATAAGCTAGCTAGCTACATGTTCGACCAGTTCATTTGTGATATTGGCGAAATGTACATAAGCTAGCTGTTCTCACGTATTTCAACACTGTCAAAAATATCTGGTCGTATAGGAAACGATGTTATCAGCCAGTCTGTGGTCTGAGGTCGTGCAGTTACATAATATACTCAGCAGCAGGCTTCAGTGATGCTACAGTATGTTCACAGGCCAAAAGCTGCGGCTGCCAACTTGTTATTTGGCTGCAGTTTATGTTGAGTGCAGTGTCTCCTCTTGTGCCATCTCCCAGCTGAACACCGTCACATTAAAGCCTGTTGTAGTGGTGGTGTCAGTCAGGTGACACAGTCCATAGCGGGGCTTGTTGTGTGCCACAGTGTCCACCCTCAAAGCACACAGTCCTCCGCTCAGCAGCAGCCATTAGAAATGCATGTGTGTAAATTTCTTTATCGCACTTGCTTGTTTTGAGGAAGTGAGAGTGTTCGCCTACTTCTGCTTGGCCTACTCCATTTGGTTATCAAGCTGTCACCTGTGCCTAAGCAGGTTTTTTAGGATCCTTATTTCCCTGATGGTTGCTCACTTGCAGGAAGAATTATGGTCTGTGTGCATGGAAACATCTGAATAAGATCTGTGCAGAGCAGGATCGCTTATCAAAAGATTGTTGCCATTTAGACAGATTCATGTTTCACATGCACTTAAATATTAATATCAAAGCTGTCAGCGGGGTGAAAAGCACAATGCAAAGTTTAATCCACCAGTGACAGGGTTGTAGCCAGGGTTTTACAAATACTGTGGTCACGAGTCCTGCATGTGGCTTTCGTTGGTAAGGAGGGCTTACATTTCAGCAACTGGATCATTTCTAGGAAAGGTTTTTAAAAAGTGAAGTTTATGTTATGTTTTTAATGTAAATGGTTGTAAGAATGGGAAGTAAAGGAAATGGGTTTCTTTAATCATTAAGTTATTTTATTAATCAAATATGAACACAGTTACATTACATGATACAGACAAATATATATTTTACGACTGTAAAATGTCTAACCCTTATTTAACTATGTAAGAATATATATTGACCGACATGTCGTTAGGGTTGGTTGGGCTCCATGGTGGCTGTGGCCCTGGCTGATCACTGATGAAGTTTACTGGGTGACAGTGTCAGGGACCAGTCAGGAGACAAGAAAAGAAGCACTCTCTTCATCACTCTTCATACCTTGGGAATTTAATTTTTTACTCATTTTACTGGTTACGTTGCCTCTCGCTCGCCGACTATCTCACCATACTGTCATTTCTTTAAAAAAAAAAAAAAAACTCAACCCACCTCTTTCTCCCTCTCATTCCCATGGGGTCTAGAACTGGGTTAGCCTTTTTTTGTTATTGTACTGAAGGTCTGCTCTAGGCACTGTGGTGCTACAATTACCAGCTCTTATTTTCTTTGTTGATGAACCCACTGATAACTCTTAGATTTACTGAGTAAATATTTAGTGTTTAGTCTGGAAAAAGTTTTTAAAATGCCCATCACAAGTTATCAGAGCCTAAACTCTTGTCTTTAGATTGTTAGCAGTCAGATTTCATTGTTTATTTTTCTGTTAGTCACTTGTTTGTTTCAGCACTGCCATCCCAGACACGTGTTGTCAGGCTTGTCCATGACAGTAAAGCCTCTCTCAGATCAGCTACAGGGAGTCCAGATGTCTGTGCTCCTCTAATCCTGCCTCCGTACTCCCCCACCCATCTCTCTGTTTAGCTATATTCAAATAAACAACATGCACACACACACACACACACGCACACACACACCACCACCATGGCCATGTGCATTAAAGCAAGAAGGCTACTCTTTCTAGATGATATGATATATTCAGCAGTCGAGTGCTTTGTATCATATTTTGGTGCTTTTTTTTTTTTTTGGACAGTGTAGCCTAAAATAAGATAATTTCCAAGTTTTTGTTCTTCTTCAGGACCCTTTCAAAGCTGCCTTAGTCAATATTGTATATAAACAAAGGATGGAATGACTGTATTTAATGTGAAAGTGGTTGCTGTTAGTGATGAACTGACAAAATTAGCACCCGATTCTGTTCAGAGCTTTTGAGCATTTTTTTTAGCTCTTTTTTTGTTGTTGTTGTTTATTGGCCCGCAGCTTTACTGTTTGGTTCAGACTCACCACCATCATTTCCAGCTGCAACAGGCAGCTGTTTTCAGCAACAAAAAAAAAAATTTGATAAGACCTCTCAAGCTTACCTGCACATTACCAAAGGGCAGACAGAAGTAGCTGGTGAATGTAGCTGGTGGAGCATCTCATTCCTCTCATTAGTGCAGCTAATCTTGAGGAGACAAGGAGAGTGAATATTGCACTAGTAATTGGCCAGAAACATTTCCAAATAAATGATAATGTTGCTCTGTGTCTGTTGGATGTGTAGAAAGACCACAGTTTGCTGATATCTTTATAAAAAACAACTTTATAAATGTTATAATTTGTCAATGTCACCCCAATTTGGCCTGCAAGAGGCAAAAAAAATCAATTAATGCGCCTTCAGATTTTACTGTGTTGACACAGTAGTAAAGTAAGTAAGTAAACAAACTGTATCCCTCTGTATGTTTGTGCCCAATCCATAGCTTGTTTTTCTCTAGACGTGCCACAAAGTTGGTGTTAGAAAGACTCCTCCCTCCTCAGACTGAGAGACAGGTCAGTCAGATAAATACTGACGAGTCATGAATGAGGACATTTGTCTTCTTTGCCTCGGAGCTTGTGTGTGTCAGTGAACAGAGCCAAATTGGCAAATTTTATTTGCTGTAAACAAGCCTCAGAGGCAGAGGGATATCCAACAGGTTGCAGACAGACAGATACTATCGCAGAACTGATTCTTGTTGAGAGTTTGCTGAACGTATTGCTTCTTTCCTCAAAACCTCTCATTTGTCTTGCATGTCCCACAGACGCGTTGTGCTGAACATGCTGGGATCAGACTAATACATCATGGATTCTGAGGAGTTAGAGCTGCAAAATGACTACCGTTACCGCAGCTACGCGGCAGTCATTGAGAAAGCACTGCGAAACTTTGAGTCTTCAAGTGAATGGGCAGATCTCATCTCCTCCCTGGGAAAGCTCAATAAGGTACAGTATGGTGCACAAAGGTGACCTGATGCCACAGAAACGCTGTATCCTCTAACGACTGTTTCTGGATTTCTCAGTACGTGCTGCATATGATGTTGCAACCTGAATTCACTTTACTGTTTACAGCTTTTCGCTTTTCTTTTTTCGTGTTGATATTTTGTGGGTGTCAGCTTCACATCTGTTATCTGTGCTTCAGCTTCAGTTAGTTACGAGGAACTTCTCCTTTCTCAGTGAGACTCTCCGTGTTGTACAGCCTTATTGCTCAAGTCTTCAGGCCATTTTTTTGGGCAATAAATGTGCCAATTTTCTTCTGACGTACAGAGAAGATATTTACTTTGGAGTGTCTGTGTGTGCCTGTGTGTGTTGATTCACAAAAATGAGTCCTTAAAGTACACAGAGAATGTGAGGGAGAGAAAACTGTTATGCATAAAGTTCAGTTCATCTCTGTTTGGGTTCATTTGTTTTATTTGTTCCATGGTTTTGGCAAATTGTTGCTCAAACTTTTTGTTTAATGGCCAGTTCAGCCTTATTTTCTCTCTCTTTCTATCAGGCCCTGCAGAGTAACCTCCGCTACTCACTCTTACCCAAGAGGCTGATCATTGGGAAACGTCTGGCCCAGTGCCTACACCCGGCCCTGCCCAGCGGAGTACACCTCAAGGCCCTGGAGACCTACGAGGTCATCTTCAAAATCATTGGAACAAAATGGCTGGCCAAGGATTTGTTCATTTACAGGTGAAGAAACTAGCCTTAATATTTCACTACTTCAAGGAGAGTGCTGGCCTGATTATGAGTGCAGTTTTTTATGACTTGTGTGTTTGTGTGTCTGTCTGGTTTTTAGCTCAGGATTGTTCCCGCTGTTGGGCCATGCAGCCATGGCAGTGAAGCCTGTGCTGCTGACACTGTATGAGCGTTACTATCTCCCGCTGCAGAGGGCTTTGCTGCCCAGTCTTCAGGCCTTCATAACAGGACTCCTGCCAGGCCTGGAGGAGGGACTGGAGGTCTATGACAGGTACGCAGCACAAACTGCTTTTGTCAGACAAAAGAAAGAAATTATCTCATACTCTTCTTTTTGTTCTGGCTGTAACTGACTGCAGGGTTTATATTTACTTTCTTTCATTTCAAAAATGAGCAGAAATTAGCAGGTGTGCACAGACTTTTGCATACAGCTGTATCTATGATCTGACAACTTTCAGTGTTTATTTTGCACTACTTTACACAAAAGTGCATGTTAAATAGAGGCCACAGCTTGGTATCAAAGAGTAAATCAGAAAGTGCTAAACCAGTGACAAAGGTATCATCCAAACTGTATGAATAGGACATAGATTTACAACCTTGAGTCTGTTTATTTATAACTTTCAACAGATGTGTCTTCGTCAGGATAACTGGCTAATCAACGTAGTAACACTTGCACTAGTTGCTTTTCTTGGGGTGATTTTGGGTGAGCCGGTTGACGTCTAAACGGTACTTCTATACTGAAGGGTTGTTTTGATCAGAATTGATCGGTATGACCATAAAGCTGGCCTTCCAAATATACCTTTATCAGTTGGTATGTTGTTGAACACGTCAATGAGTTCCCTCCGTTTTGTCCTCTCTCTCTGTCCAGGACTGATGCATTGCTGCTCAAGTTGTCACTGCTTGTGGGTCAGCAGGTCTTCTATGGTGCCCTGTGGGGTAGTATGGTGGTCAGCCCCATGGTACGGCTGCCCGCCTCGGTCTTCATAGTCACACATTTTGACCGCATGGCACCCCTGCTCCAGCAAACTCACATGCTAGGCTACGACCACCGCCTAGTTGTGAGTGTTTCTGTCTTATTGCGCACACATGACATGCAACACATTTAATGATGAGGATTTACACTCATAGAGATATTTTTCTATTATGAACATATTTCAGTGATGTTCCAGTTTAGTTCTGCAGTCTGTTCCATCCCCACCTTTTGTCAACTGTCTTACGTTCTCGGCTTCTGTCTGTGTCCAGGTGAAGTCAGTGTGTCTTTCTCTGCAAGATTCAAATGTCCTGGTGCAGAGGAACATGCTTGAAATCCTGCTCTACTTTTTCCCCTTTGCCACATGCCTGGTAGGTACACACACAGTCACACAAGTAAAGTGTTTCTCCATTCCTATGCCTGAGATCACTTGATAATCAGAGTGCTGTAACATCTTTTCCCTCTGTTTTCTGTCCAAAATTTATTTACAGCAGCCTTATTTTAATTCCTTAGGATATTTTGTGCGCTACAAATCTAGGGACACTGCCATATCACCAGAACACAATCCATTTGGTGAGGTAACATGAGTGATGAGACATTTAGAAAGGCTGCAAATAACCCCGTAGTTAATCCAATTATCCAAAAACAGAAAATTAAGATAATTGATGGGAATTAACTGAGTTAAAATTGTTAAGCTGGGATAGGCTCCAGCTCCCCTGCAACCCTGACAGATCAAGCGGTATAGAAGATGAATGAATGAATGAATGTAAAAAGTTATATTTTTTTGCCCTCTTGATTCAGTAATACCTACACACTATCAGAATATATAACAACTCTAGTAATGTTTCTGTAAATTGCATCTTGTTTTCCGTCTCTCTTCCATTGAACATGGCTGGTGTTGTATCATTATTCTGCCATTCTTTCCTGTTGTTCCTCATCTTACTGTGACTGTGTGTGTTGTTGGTGTAGGACCCAGCAGAGACTTGTATTGCTTTGACTGTCAAGGACATGATCACAGTGGTGTCTGCAGCTTCACTCACACTGCTCCGCAGAGACATGTCCCTTAACAGACGCCTCTACGCCTGGCTCCTAGGTGCTCACTTCAGTGATGACTCATGTGTTTCACACCGCTGTTTTTGCAGTTTGGTCAATTACTGGTTCTCTACATTCACTTGCTAATGTATGTTTTCATCTGTATGTGTTTTCAGGCACAGACATAAAAGGAGAAATGGTGGCACCACACCCCACCCTCTCCACCACCACAGAGGAACATGCATCATTCTACTTCAACACCTACTCTAGAGACTTTCTTGTACAGGTAGCTCACTCATATGTTAGCACACACACACACCACACATGCCAAACCCTAAAATATACTTAAAAACGGAAAATATGCTGATTTATTTTCTTGTGAAGCATTAGATGGTAATTATGAAGCTACGGTCAGTATTTGGTTATCTTAACTTAGCAGCTTATTTTGACAAAGCTAAGTCAACGAGAATATAACTTCTGTTCAACTCTCAGGAAAAAAGCAAATAAGCATATTTTCCAAAATATCTAACTAAACTAAGTTAAGTCTAAAGTCTAAACAATTCAATACAAGATTTTAAATCAGAAAATCCTATGTAAAAAGTGTACATTATGGTTTGTACATAAATGATAGGAACTGTAATGTAATTCACATGTCACTTCTTGGCCAGATGTGTCTTTTTGAACTTTTGAGTACTGTATGTTTGTCTGCTGTTTCTCTTATTCTCATCTGTTCATTTCTGTGTTCAGGCTCTGATTAACATCCTGAAACAGAAGGATGTGGAGAGTGACCCAGAGAATGTGATTGGATACCTCAGGCCCTTTCGCATCATCATCAGCTTGCTGGACAAACCAGAGATTGGTAGGCAGCAATGAGCACAATGGTGCACAAATACATGAGAATGCTCAATTACTTGACCCACCACTCTTTGTTAATGTCTCAGCCTCTCTCTGAGATTGTTTTACTGTTATAATGATGATGTTTCGGCTCAGGTCCAGTTGTCTTGAGCAGCGTGATGCTGGAGGTGGTCCGAGCCTTCTACAGCTACTGCCGCGAGATGCTGGGAGAGGACACCATCACCAGCTCAGGGCTCTCAGGCAACCAGCTAGCCAGGTGAGAGTCATAGATGATAGCACAGATGAAAGGATGTACACCGTTCAATACTTATTTCACCGAACATGTGACAACATTGCAACCAACAAAGTGCACACAGACTCAGATGGTGTTTTTTCTGTGTTTTCTTCAACAGTAAGATAAAAGAGAATAGGAACGCATCAGAGATCATAAAGACGATGAATATGCTTGTGAGCTCCATGAACAGTGAATACCTGTGGGAGTACATGACACGACGCTTCTGCGTTTCTCTCAGGTATGGCAGGGTTGACTGTAACAGAAAAAGTCAGCATGTACAAAGTATGATTGGGCGCATTAAATTAGTAACACTAAAGAAGGCCAAAGCCTGAAAACATCAGTTGCTGATGTGACTCTCAACCCACAAGTTAAAAGAAAGGATCATTTGATTCTATGTCTTTCTCTATAGTGACAAAGATGATCCACCTACGTCACCCCTGCAGAACCGCAGTCACCCCCCTCCCTCTGTCACAGAGATGTCTAATCTCATCATTTTCTTGCTTGATGTTCTTCCTCTGGTAAATAACACACACACCTGCACATCAGCAGTTCCCTTCCTTGCGAAACTTACACCAGAAAGAGGCATGGGTGTATTTTATATTCAGACGAAGTACAGCAGGTAATAATTGGGTGACAGTGGCTCAGGCGATAGAAAAGGATGACCACCAAGAGACAGAACTATAAAAGTGCTTTGGATAAAAGCACTATATAAATGCAGCCATCAAAGTCTTTTTTTTTTTAAATTCTAAACATTTTGAGAAAAATAGAAAATACCTTTTCTTTGGTTGACATTTCCTCTTGAGCTTGAGCTAAACTGCCTTCCTCTGGTAGTTAGTTGCAGTGAAGTTTAAACAAATATTGACAATTATTCAGCACTATTTTACCCAAGTCTGACCCATACTGAAGAAATTTCTGTTTACAAACAGTATGATCTAGAAGTTTGTTTCTATCCACAGGAACTACACGCTGATATCCAGTCCCAGTTCCTCCCTGAGATGCTGGGCATCATGCTGCGGGCCTTGCACAGCCACTTGGACTCTGTTAGCCTGGAAGATGTCACACATGGCCTGCGTGCCTGCTTCAAGGTCCTCAGTAAGATCCAGATGCCTGTGGCTTATATGGACATTGAAGCAGGGGCTCACACTGAGGAGATGGAGTTAAAGGAGGATGGCAAAGAAACACAGGTTAGAGATTTTACAGTCTGTGCCAACGTGGTTTCTTTTTAAATGTTTTTGATGTTTGACTGTGCCTCACTGTAAAAATGTAACTTTATCTAGGATATCGAGAAGGAGGGCGAAAAAGATGGCAGTGTTGGTCAAGTTAATGGTCACCATGGAGATGAAGAGCTGGGCACAGATGGAGGAGATGAGACAGGGACTGCAAATGGGATTTATCCAGCACTCAGGTCTGAAGACAGCGGATTGGGGATCAGTGCCTCACCGTCGGAGCAGCACCTCCCGCCAGGGATGGGGATGGGGGCTGAGGGAAATGGAATTTGCAAAGAAGGTGAAGGAGTGTGGAGGAGGGGAGGGAGTGTAGACACAATGACCCAGTGTCTGCAGGATATACTCTCCTTCATAACCACAAGGTAAACCACTGAGTCATTGTCAGACTAACTGCAGTATAAATATATATAATGTACGAACTGTGAGCTCTATATATTTGTCATGTTTCAGATACCTGCTGGTGCAGGTGGAGGATGTCAAGGGCCCTGGGGAGGGACTCCAGCTTGACCTAACTGCTGCCTCTGCAGATCAGAAGACTTTGTTGATGAGCATAGGGGGACGTGAAATTAAAGACAAACTTACTGGTCTGTTCACCCCAAACAAACTTAAACCCCGCCTTGCATCTGACGTCCAGCTCACAGCAGCCCCCATGGAGAAGAAAAAGGGACGTGGTAACTTAGGCTGTCTGGACTGGGCGGCTGGCTATATGCCACGAGGCAAGGCAGAGATCTCTGAGGCCTGTCGACAGGCCTTCACCGCCACCTGCCACTTGCTGCTAGAGTGCACCACCTTCCCTGTCTACCTAAGTGAAGAGGAGACTCTGGCCCTCCACACAGACATGTTTGGTGACACAGGTCAGCTCACAGATGGACTGTATTCAACATGACTGTCGTCTCCATGCTTTAACCCACAAAGAAGTAATTAAAATGTTTTTGTTTTCCTTAGGCAGTGAAGTGGACAGCCTGCCAGTATGGCTCAGGTCCTTGATGACACTGTGTTGCCTGTCAAGGCACTACAACATCCAACACACAGCTGTGGCCTCACTGTTGGAGCTTATCAACCACTCTCAGTCCTTAGCACTGGTCATCCAGGACAAACACAGACGTTACCAGACCTCTGACTCTAACCCTCTGAGTGGGCGACTGCAGATGGTCACGGTGCCACCCATCTATCCTGCTCTGCTACGAGCCATAGAGGAGGGCACAGATTTTTATCAGGTAAGATTATGAAAAGGAAAATGTCTGAGTGACTCACAGCTGTAGTATAAATGTGGTATTTTAAGATTTTTTGATTTTTGTGCTGTGATCCAGAGGGTGTCCCAGGTGCTGTGGAGCCAGCTGGACATGGAGCGAAGAGAGCAGCACATTTCCTGTGTGGAACTCTTTTACAGGCTTCACTGTTTGGCTCCATCTGCGTCAATCTGTGAAGACATCATCTGCCAGGCACTACTGCACAAAGACAAGGTGTGTATGCCTGCACACACCGAACCACAATTAAATTTTCTCCCAGCGTTTTCTAGATGTGTCAGTTTAACTGGGGCACACAAACAGACCTGTTTGGAAATGTACTGAGCTGAGCAAATAAGGAAACGGGTTCCCTTGTGTTTGTCTGCCCCAGGCTGTTAGGCTAGAAGCACTGCACCGCTTCACTGTGCTATGGCACCTAACCAGGGAGATCCAGACCAACAGGACTATGTCTCTCAGTCGCTCCTTTGACAGGTTAGTATGGAGTTGTTAAGTAAGACAGATTAGGTTTGGAGAATTTGTTTCAGTCATTACTAAATCTGACTTTTGAAATGTTTTTCTGTCTCAGGTCTCTGTGTGTTGTGGTGGACAGTCTGAGCTGCACTGATGGCTCAATACGTGCAGCAGCTCAGTGCTGGCTGGTCAGGGCCTTGTCCCTCAGTGATGTGATTCGAATCTTGGAACCTATTCTGTTGTTGCTGCTTCACCCCTCCACTCAGCGCTGCTCCATTCACAGCATCAAACAAAATGTCACCGCTGGTAAGTGTATGTCTCTGCATCGAGTTAATTAATTGTGGTATTGTGACGTTAAGAATTATCTGTACGCTTTCTATGGTGTGTGTGTTTCTTAAGTCGCTATGCTCTTTGCTTTAAAGGTAACCTGAGGGTTCTAAGCAACAGAAGTCGAAGCTCCACTAAATCGTCTGGGACATCTGCGGACACCATGGCGACAGAAGTCACCACCTTAAATCTCACCAGCATTGTGGACCGGGAATCCCTGTGGGCAGAGTTAGACAGTGGTCTAGAGCTGGCCAAACCACAGGACTCTATAGTGCTATCAAGGAGTGAGAGTGAGGAGACAGAAGAGGAGGAGGATAGAGCGGAGGAGGGGGAGGATGCTGAGAGTGAACACACAGAGTCAGCTGACACCAGTGGGGCCCAGGTATCCACGGAGAACTCCAGCTCTGGCTCCGCTCCTTACCGCAGCATTGAGGAAGGAGGCGTGATCAATGGCCTGCGGAGGGCTGAGTCTGAGCGTACACAGGCATCTGATTCACTGTCAAGCGAGGATGAGGAGGATTTAGAGCTGGAGGCCATGGCCAGGTCTCGTCTGTTAAAACAGGAGCGCGAGAAGAGAGAGGCCATAGACTCTCTGTTCCGTCATGTGCTGTTGTATCCCGTGGCCGGCGGCTGGCGCCACCTGCTCCAAGGCCTTGCGCTGCTAGACAGCCTGCTGAGGAGCAGTGCCGAGTGCCCTCTGGTGGATGCTCTTTCCTCCACTTCTCTGGACACAAGCTCTGCTGCACATTTAAACCTGGTCTCTAACCTTTTACAGCGTCACCAACAGGCTCAGGATGGCAAAGGCTTCTATGGCTGCCTGCTTTCCCCCTCCTCCTCCCCCTCTGTGCCCCCATCCCTTCTCATTGAACTACTTGTGTCTTTGTGCCTGCGATTCCTGCGCTCTAATTACCCTTCCTACCTCAGCCTTGGTCCACTTGACCTACAGGGGAACAGGGAGGTTCAGGTGAAGAGTGTAGCAGTGCTAACCCGGATGGTGAACCAGCTTTGCTGTATGGCACGAGGACAAGAGGGCAATGGGGCCGGTCTGGAGCCCATCCGCAGGCTCCTCTCAGGATGTAAAGTGCAGCAATATGCTCTGCTTACACTTTCTGCATCCATGTATGTCAGCCAGAGGGGAACAGACAAGGGACCACCCAAAAATGTAGAGCTGTTGGATGAACAGGGAGGCCTGTCAGAGGAGAGCCTTGTGAATCTTGGATCAGGAGGGGGGCAGGAACAATATCCCTTACAAATGGAATTACTTAAACTGCTTCAGGCTCTCATAGTCCTGGAGTACCATGTGTGGCTTGGTGGGGCTGTCTCATCAGCTGGGTCGGGTGGAGCATCTGGCCAGCCTGGGGAGCCTCGTGAATCCCCAACCGCCACCACCCCCCTTGCTCGCGAGTGGCAAACTGCAGTCCTTTTTCAACAGTCCATCAAGGCAGCCCAGTACGTCCAGAGTCACCCCATCACAGCCCAAGGAATGTTTGTTTCTGCCGCAGCCAGGGCTCTGCAGCCACAGTACGGTTATGCCATGCACCCCCACTGGGTGTCACTGCTGTGCTCCTCTCTGCCCTACTTGGGACGCTCATTAGGCATCATTGTGGCTCCGCTCATCAGTCAGATCTGCAAGAACTTGGACGAGCTGGTCAAACTGTATGAGCATGATGGAGGAAAGACAAACCAGAGGTATGCTCTCAGTTAGATAGTTTTGACAGTTTGTCCTATCCTAAAGTTTGTTGTATTTGCCAAGAAAACAATAGTCCCAAACTTCATTCCTTTAAATAGTAGAAATGAGCAACTATTTTTTTTTTTTACCTTTACGACTAGAGGCTAATTTGAGATGATTAAAATTGACAGTGAAGACAATATTGTGCTTTAACATTTGTTAGAACACCTTGCCATTCGTGGGATGCTTTGGCCTCGGTAGCCCTTCTTTAGGTGTGTTTTGGTCTGTACCAGCCCCAGTCTTCACACAACCATGACAAATAATACACTGTATGAAAGCTCTAAGTCTCCTGATACCAGATCCCACCCCCCTTACTGCAACAGCCATTGGGTACATCTTTTTTGGGCTTGTGCACAAAAATGGGGGTGTCTGATAGCAGGTTAAATTATTATATTATATATATTATATATTATATATTATATTTCATTTATGTTTGTGTCCTCTGATCAGCCTTAGTGGGAGGAGGGAGAACATCGCCCCTGACTACCCTCTGACTCTGCTAGAAGGCCTGACCACCATTACACACTATTGTCTGCTGGACAACAAGAGGGTGAGAAGTGAGCATACACACACAGATTTGTACCTCTTATATCAATGAAAATGTTAACGCTTATTTTCTTCTCTCGTTCTCTCTTTGTCAGTCCCTGGTTGCCTGTGATCCTGTGGATGTCCGTAATGCACGCAACGCTGTGATTGAGGCCCTACCTCACATGCTCAGTAGTATGGCGTTGTTATGGGGTGTGGTCGTGAAGGAAGAGTTTCAGAGGCGGGCATCTGACTCTGGCCAGAGCAGCAGGCATACTTCTACCTCTGTCTATTTTAAAAGCACCAAGGTGTGTGTACAAACATGCCTGTTCTCTGCATTCTTTTATGCCTGCACACATATATGTAGTGACAGGGCTGTGTTGTTTATACTGTATGTGTTT
The DNA here is from genome assembly GCA_037833715.1 of Toxotes lorentzi. NCBI lineage: Eukaryota > Metazoa > Chordata > Actinopteri > Toxotidae > Toxotes > Toxotes lorentzi. The sequence goes on along the minus strand of JBBMJY010000007.1, from coordinate 9,436,109 downwards.
GTTCATGTAATATGTTTATATATTTTCTCCTGTTCAGCCATATCCATGTATTGTTATGGAAAATTTTACCCTTTCACGGTGTGTGTGTATATTTAGATCCTACGACAGCGGATACTGGAGTTCCTGGTCCCTCTAACTGGGCAGTATGGGATTCAGCTGATGGCTTCACTGGGGGTAGTATGGAGTAGCAGAAAGAGTAAAAGGAGACATAAAAACAAAGTAAGAACTTCAGCACAGTCACTTCTAAGCCACTGATTGGCTTTAGAGCACTTGTTGGCATCTTTACATATTTGTCTTCTTTAGGTTTTACCTGTGGCCAGCGAGGCTCGTCTCACTATTGTGGATCTGGTGAAATCACTGAACACTTTGCATACAGATACCATCCTCCAGTTAGTCAAAGAGGTGGTGAAAAAACCACACCAGATCAAAGGAGATCAGGTACACAAACATACACACACACACACACACACACAGAGGCTCAAAACTTTTATCCAGTAATTTCTGAAGTTTATTTTCACTCATTTTCATAACATTTTCTACCTTTGTCTCCATTAGAAGTCAACCTTGGTGGACATCCCCATGCTACAGTTTAGCTATGCCTACATCCAGAGGTAAATAGGAAAATACAGTGCCAAAAGTCCCAACCTCGGGTTTAATACAGCCATTCTACAAATGCTCGTTTATATAATAATCCCTGTTTCTCTGTGTAGTATTTCAGCTCAGGCTCTGCAGGAAAACGTGGCTCCTCTTCTCAGTCTGTTGCGGGAGTCGGTTCAGCTCAACCTGGCCCCGCCTGGGCACTTCTTACTGCTGGGGTCAGTTTGTACACATTCAGTGTTTATTCCGTTCTCTGATTAGTAGGGGCAGTACTACTATATTACAGAATAATCGTAGGCACTGCTTACACAAACAGTATCAGGACTCACACACCAAAACAGCTAGTAAGTGCACTGCAGTCCATGTTTGCACTTTACAGATAGGTAAGACTTAATCACCCAAATATATTTTTTATGACAATAACAATGAATTGCGTGCTGGTTGCATTATTTTAAAAAGTTGTTAAACATTTTTCCTTGAAAAATATAATATTCTGTAACGTTTCCTATCTTGCAGAATCCTCAATGACTTTGTCAATAGGCTCCCCAACCTGGACAATAAGAAGGATACTCGAGACCTGCAGGTATGTTGCATGTTGAATTGCTGTGATTAAGATAGCAAGCGACAGTGCACGTGAGGCACTATGTTGATATTAGGTGCGTTTACATGCACTCAAGTAGCCAGGTTACTCTTATGCTGTGAATTGGCACTGATTTTAACTGTAGAGTGATAGAATATGCTGCTTCCAGACTTCTTATTTATCCATTTATTTATTTGTTTGTTTGTTTGTTTAAGCTGTGTGTCATTATTGGAGCAGACTGACTAGAAAGAGAAAGAGACAGAAGGTAGACAGAAAGAACAGAGCTCCCCTTCACAGCACGAGGTGTCTGAATTTAAATATTCAAATGTTCAGTGGTGGAAGCTGACTTATTCAAACTTCTACAAGCCACTTTGTGTATAGTTTCAGCTTTAATTGACCTCTTCTTTTTTCAAGTCAGTCTACTCTGCTACTTTCCCTGTCTGCAGGTTTTTGCACACTTGTAAAAAGCCAATTAGAAACCATGTCGGCAGAGATGGCAGAGAAATTAGCATTCTCCAGGAGAAATCAACAGGAAAAAAAATCTGGTTTCTCCAGTCCCCCTACCCCAGTTACAGAAACCAGGGTTCATGACAGTTAAGAAGTCACCACACTGGAGAAAGCCGACTATAACCTGGTTACTAAAGTATATGTAAAGGCAGGCATTGATTGTGACATTATCATGCAGGAGGTGACTCAGAGGATCCTCGAGGCAGTAGGTGGGATTGCAGGGTCGTCTCTGGAGCAGACCAGTTGGCTCAGCCGCAGCCTTGAGGTCAAAGTTCAGCCGCAGGTGTGCGTTGAAGCAGTCGAACCTGATGATGCAGATGTGGATGGTGAACATTGCGGTAAATTCACAATTCATTTACTTTCTTTTCAAATGCAACCTAAGAGTAGACACCTGTCCCCATAATCATGGAAACCCGGTGGCTCAGGTGTTGCAGCTGGAAGCACTAATAATAATAGCATGTGGTATTTCAAACATGCAAATGGTTTGTTCAGATTCAAATTAATTTTCATTTTATTTACTTACAGTGATGGGTGACAATTTAAAGGCAACATCCTTTATCTGAGTAAGAAATGTATAAAATGGACGGGCTCAACTTTTTACTTTTCTAAGATCTTGCTCACTTAGATCTGTGGAAACAGTACAGGCCTGAAAGCTTGACCCCTACAGTGAGAGGGCAGGGGGGCTTTTCCTGCTATTGATTTGATCTGCTTGTCTCTTCAGAAGCAACTGTACCTTCAAATCAGTACAGTAATTCTGAGTCCTTTGACGAAACATTTTTATCCTGATTTTTACTTATCTGTCTCACTATTTCTTAATCTCTCATCTCCTTGTCAGAGTCAATGGCTCAAGCTAGCACCATGGTTTCCTCCTCAGCTCCCTCAGTTTACAGTGTCCAGGCTCTTGTCCTCCTGGCTGAGGTAGGGTTCTGTGATTTTATTTATGGTGAGCGAGTTAATGGCTGAACAGTAGTGTGTTTGCAGTGTTTAACACATTTTCACACTGTGTAGATCTTGGCACCACTTCTGGACATGGTATACCGCAGTGACGAGAAGGAGAAAGCCGTTCCGCTCATCTCTCGGCTCATGTACTACGTTTTTCCTTACCTGAAGAACCACAGGTAACTACTGTTGCAAGTGCCTGAGTTATCTTAATGTTAACAGCTTTTGGACCCTGTGGTCTCAACAGAGCTCCTCTAAATATGACTTCCTGTCCTCTAGTGCCTACAACATGCCCAGCTTTGAGGCGGGTGCTCAGCTGCTGAGCAGTCTGAGTGGGTATGCCTATACCAAGAGGGCCTGGAGGAAAGAGGTCTTTGAGCTCTTCATGGACCCCCTCTTCTTCACCATGGATGCCTCCTGTGCACCCAGGTTAGTTTGTTTCTCTGTTGGACAGGAATTTATTTCAAGACAGTTATTAGCCACCTTTCTACAACCAAGAACTTCAGGAGTATCATAAAGACATACACACATACATGAGTCACTAACTTATATAAAGTTTATACAGTGATCACCTTGAAATGTCCCATTAGCATAATATGATGGATTTATGGTACCTATGGCAGCACACAGTGAAGGGTGATAGCACAAAAAGCCCCAACATACAGTACTTGGTGCTCAACCTCAACCTGTAGCAGCAGATTGAAAGGTCCTGCAGGAGCTAAGCTGGTTCATTTGTCAAACAAATCCAGGAGTTGACACAGCTCAAGGTTGAGAGAGGTTCATGTTGTTATTCCTCCTTTTTTCAAGTCAGTAATCACATGACTCTTGAAAAACAGGATCCTCAAACCAGTTGTGAATTTTGGCTTAAGGTGGTGGCGGTGACCCTTATGTATAACTGTGGACAGATCTAGTAAATGTATTTGACCAGAGATTTTTGTTGCTCCAGAAAAAAATGTTATATCAAATATTCTATGGCACGTCTGGTCCACTTAAACTAGTGAATCATTCTGAAATAAATATCATGCTATCCATTCAAACTCAAACACATGACTGCTCAGTTACACAAATATTGCCAACAGGTTTTTCGAGACTTGAAGTAGATATTGGTGAGAAAGTGTGGCTGGTAAAGTGTGTGCAGCTTTAGATTTTTATTACTAGACCTTACACAAAGGCTGAATAAAGGAATGCTTCTGATTTGGCTGCCCACGTGGATTAGGTGTTACTATTATTTATTATTATTTAGAGTGGGTTCTGGTTAATCCTACAGATGTGTTCTATTCAGCAGTCTAAAACCAAAGCTAAGGTTGGTATACCGAGTGCATTCCCTGTACAAAATTACTTTTGTATTACTGTTGTATCTTCATATGAAAATGAAAGTATTTTGTCTGTCAGGTGTATTTAATTTTATTACATAAACACCAATTTTTTAATGTCCTCTGCTTGACTTGTTCTCTGTAGTTGGAAATCCATTATTGATCATCTGCTGACTCATGAGAAGACCATGTTTAAAGACCTCATGAGTGAGTACGGCCTCTAGGAAACGTTTGTGATCCTGTAAAGATACAATTGTCTTCTAAGGGTGAGATCAAATCTGTGATACAGAAGGTGAATTTGTTACTTTGAAGTAGGATGCAACATGTTGGGAAAGGGATATACAGTAAAAATCTTCAGTTAGAGAATAAAGTTCAAGCTTCTCACGGATTTAAAGTGATGTACTGTTCAGACAAGAAAGCAGAGAGAAGCGCTGTGTGAAGGTCAAATTACAGAGACGCATTTGATAAATGTGTTTAAAACTGTTATTTATCTGTAATGTAGGCATGCAGAGTGGCTCCTTGAAACTGTTTGCCAATGCAGATCAGAAGCCCATGCTGCTGAAGCGCCAGGCATTCGCCATGTTCAGTGGAGAACTCGACCAGTATCATCTCTATCTGCCCCTCATCCAAGGTGTGGCTCTTTTACTGAATGATTATTTAAGTTTTTATGTAATTGGGTGTAATTTAGTGGCTAGAGACAAACATTAAAACCAACTATGTTCTTTAACTTCGATCCTCTTTCAGAGCGTCTCACGGAGGCTTTGCGTATGAACCCTAGCCCTGCTGTTTCAGCTCAGATGTTCTTGATGTTTCGTGTTCTCCTGCTGCGGATTTCATCCCAGCACCTGACGTCTCTTTGGCCAATCATGGTCACAGAACTGGTAAGATCCCATCCTCTGAGAACCTGGTTTTATACACAGGGCCAATACTGTACGAGTTGTTATTGTAAATTATTGTAATGGTTTTTTGTTTTTGTTTTTCTAATTTGTGTTTCAGATTCGTATATTTGCACGTCTAGAGAAAGCTCTGCAGGCAGATAAAGATGTCTCAAAGTGAGTTAATTCTTTTATTCACAAATTTCACCCTGTTGATGCTCTCACTCAAAATGCTTTTTCTTTTTTTTTTTTTTTTGCATTCTTGGGTACCACCTAGGCTGGCTAAAGTGGTGCGCGGAGCCCTTGACAGAAATGGACCAGTGAATTTCACTCAGGCAGAGCTGGACATGTACCTGTCAGCTTGCAAGTTTCTGGACACCTCTCTGGCTTTCCCTCCAGAAAAGATACCACTCTTTCAGATGTAAGAGTCCAATTTAGAACAAAGAACATGAAATATTTTTTGTATAAGTTCTGGTGTTGCTTAAGTTATGTTGTCTGGGTATTATTTTCTGTCTTACTTTTTCTGTGTAACTCTGTTCCGTGTGCAGGTATCGCTGGGCATTTGTCCCTGAGGTGGATGTGAACCACTACAATGGCCCAGAGACTGCGCTGATAGAGGGCGAGCAGGAATGCATACCCCATGTTGTCAGAGTACTGGAAGGCATACAGCTGCGATATGGGGTATGGGATAAACTTCAAACCTATAGTCATTTCCAATTAAAAGTCTACACTCTTGAATGATACTTTTGATGAGATGCATACAATTATTATTGTTAGTTATACTAAGCCCTACGGCACTTTTGCGTATTAAATTATGTCTGAATTAGCACGTGTCACTTTAATGTAAAAATTACTGCAGAAATCATACTGGGGCATTTCCCCCCCACATCCAACAACATCCAATCTGAACACAAGTTCAGATTGGATGTTATCTGGATAAGGAAAAATGCATGTTAATGACAGATGTAAAGACATTCCAGAGTCAGTTGTGATGAACATTCATGGAAACTGATTCTGATTAAATAAGTCAGGTTATTCGTTCAAGTTTTGTTTTGTTTTGCAAAATGTACACATCCCACTCTAATTACAATGTCCCCACCTGTTATTCCAGACACTGAATGGCCTGAGTGAGGAATCTTCCACAGAGCATTTGGAGTTTCCCCTCCTCACCCAACACTCCCTGTCCTCCATCACCCAGCTGTTGCCTTTCCTTCGCACCCTTTGCTGTTCCTTCCAGGGCCCTCCCCCTTACAGCCACCCTATGCCCCACTGCCCAGTAGCAGACTACCCAGCAGCCAGTCCGGACACAGTCCTGAGGAAGCTGGAGCACATCATTGAAGAAGAGTTCCTGGATTCCATGGAGAGTTAAAACTCAAGCATGCACCTTTCATGAACGAAGTCCTCTTCTTAAGCTTTTAGACCTGCAGCCATATGAGTGGAATACCTAAAATAGACACAACCGTTGAGGATGTTGTATTGTGAGCCAGAAAAAAAAGGAAATGGTTTTTAATGTTTTAACCTGTCTGATTTCCACATAAATACATGTACCTCTGAGGTGCCCTCACACTGAATCTGTACTGGAAAAGCCAAGGGATTTTGCTGTAGTCAGTTCAGTAGGCTTTTTGGATATTTGGAAAAAAAGTTACTAAAAATTAGTAATAATCATAAATTACTAAGGAATGCTTCTTTCTCTCTGAAGGATGCATATCATCTCAGCTGCAAGATATTTACACATTGAGATTGTGTCATCGTGTCTACTCTCTTTGCTTTATGTGGTTTTAAACTAAACAAATGTCACCACAAAATCTAGGTAACTAGGTAAACCTCAAAACCTGTTGTTATTGTAAGTCATGCACCTTCCAACAAGTAATGATTTTTTTTTGTTTTGTTTGAAGCCAAATAGCAGATTCACTGTGAAGAACCTTATTAAGTATTGTTTTTGTTTCTTTTGACATTTTCACAGCTCCGGTTAACAGCACCCTACATTCTGTATGTCTGTTTGACTCTGAGAATGTAAAGACTGTAGGCCTGTTGGACTCTGCTGTAAAGACACTTTCTCTTTGATTGTCATTGGAGTCATTATGGGACCTCACACATTTACGTTGAAAGTTTTATGAAGTAAGTTACTGATTGTGATTTGTATAGACCAGGAAAACCCTTTGATATATTATTTGGTGTACCTGAGTAATATAAATGCTTTCCATTTTTGGTGTTCAAGGGAATCAGCCTTTCTTCGTTGATAGTTTTTAAAACTGTCCGTTGTCATATTTTCCACAGTGCTGAATGTGAAGTAATTTATTTTGGATGTTTAAAGGACCTTGTCAAGTTTTGAATTAACGGAAAGAAGAATGATTAAATTCAATATTAAGCTTAAAGACTGTGAATTCTCTTTGCAGCTTGTAGCAGTTGTTTTCATGTATTTGCATTGTAGGGAAATTGCTCAGGGACTCAAAACTGTGATAACAATCACAGCATTCAGTCCCTTTCTCCACCTGCACACATGCTGAAATATTCTAGGGCAAGACACTGAACAATGAACCCTCCTGTCCTGCCTTGCATGGTAGCTTACTGCCACTGTGTGTGTGTGTGTGTGTGTGTGTCAGAGAGAGAGAGGGAATTGGTAAATGAGAAGCGATTTGGTAAAGGTAAAGCTTTGACTTTCATGCACACCATCCACACAATATTCAATGTCACATCACAATCATTAGACCATGTTTCTAATTTCAGCCTTTTTTCTTCTTCTTTTTTGTTTTTACTGAAACATTGTACAGTCTTTTTTTAGAAAGCTGCAAGCAGAAACCCCTGAGACCACAGTTGCAATGCAGCCCTTCTTATCCCATGATCTCTGGTCTTATATATGCTGAACACAACCCTGCAATGGCAGCACCATTACCTAGTTAGTAATGAGGAACTTAGATATTAAGTACTGCCCTAAATAATTACTGAAGCTGTGTGCAAATAAACCATTACCTGGCATTCCTTATATGATACAGATACACTATATCTGCTCCCAATGAGATCCAAAAATGTGATCATGATTATGGTTATATTATTCATTGCCCAAGCCTCTACACTGTACTCCTTATTCTTAAGTCTTTTTTTCAAAAAGTTTCTAAGTGTTCAAATCTTCTTCTGTGGATAAAGCAGGGTCAAATAAGCACTGGAGTCCAGCAAAGTGGAGTCCAGAGAGCTTTATTCTTCAGCACAGAGTACAAAGCTTGAGCTGTCCTGCAGAACAACTGACCTTTCACCAGCTGAACATCATTTTTTATATTGTATGTGTGCTCAGACCAGGGGGCGTATCTAACCATGCCCCTTTTTCTCTTCTTGCATGCTTTTGGAGTGATTTTATTTGTCTAAAATTCTATCCTACCTTATGTTAAACAAAACTAGTTTCTAATGGAGTCTCTTCTTGCTTTATGTTAAACAAAACATACTCATGTTAAACACACTTTGTTTCTAATGTCCTGGTTTTCCAAATTACCTTTCTGAGACACCAACCTTTGCAGCTTTAACAGCTGCTCTGGTACAGTAAGTTCTTCGAAGGTACATATAGATATTATCATTATTATTATTATTATTATTATTATTATTATTATATGTTGCAGTATAATGTGGCCTTGTATATACCAGCCTTACAAAAAGAACACACACACACACACACACACACATGCAGTTTGGAAAGCAGTGACAAGTAATAAATATCATTAATATTCTGAGGAAAACTGAGCTCACAATGTGGACGGAACTCGAGCAGGTGAAGACAGGAAGTTGCAATTTGACAGCTGTTTAATGGGTGGTGCATTTTCCCATATTGAGACTGTAAATGTTAAAGAGGCGCAACCGCCTTAACGTTACTTGTTTGACAGTTTCGTTTCCATCAGTTTCAACATGCATGTTTGATCTCACGTCCTCCTGCTGCTATCCGTACTCACAGCAACATGGCGACGCAAACAGACAGCGGTGTCCCTCTCAGCACGGTGAGTAGAATTTACTCTTTTTTTTTTTAGCCCTTTCCACAATTATGCTGTGGTGCTAAGTGATGTGAGCGGTTACAAACGGATCAATTATACTGATGTGGGCAACGGGGCTTTATATATTGTACGTATACTGTCTCAATATGCCAGTGACCGCACAGGCATAGGCATATTGAGTCTATGCGGAGCCCTGTGGTCGCATTTACTCAGTGTTTACCAACAAGTTAGCGTTGTTGATTAATGGACTAACGATAACTAACGTTTGTTGAAGTCTGTCACTGTCCGTAACTGTGCTCTGTCCGCCTGAAAAATACACTCGCTGTCACGGGGTGACGCGCTTTAGGCTAAAGTTGACTTCCGGTGTTCCATTTTTTACTGTGCTGGTCATGTCAGGTCATATAGTTAGTTTGCTTTCGGAACCATAAACTGTATATAAAAAGGTCGGAACCGGAACACGGCATAACAGCGTCCGGATGTTTATAGTCGCAGATTCGTCATGTGCATGAAAAGTGTGGTAGCCAAAACTGACGTTAAAAATGACAGAACACCAAAAGCATAAAAAAAATTTTTTTTCTCCCGTGAGACAGTATAAACCGTTAGCAATAATTAAAAGATAGAGAAATAAAGTAATTCAACCGGATCCGAACCCTCCTGTTCCAACGGACGCCTAGTTTGCCTGTAACCCTCCGGGCGCCGTGAACTACAACAGGTCCTCAACGTAATAATTCTGTTGCCATGGCAACTATATGAAGACCAAGGAGGAGTGCGACCATGTCATATCAGAGATCAAATCCTCTCTCAACAAATGCAGTATCTCAGCACACGCGTTTAATATGAAATACACAATCATTGAATAAATTCAAATAGAATGGTTTGCCAAGGGGCTCTTTAATTATTATTATCATTATTATTATTATTATACTTCAAATACTAAGCACATACAGGGCAGTAAAAGTCTCTGTGTCAGGTAACACAGCTCCAGTGGGACCAGTTTCCACAAACTGTGTGCTCAATCTGGCAGAAAATAAAATAAATTTACATGCGTGGTAGTCCTATAATGAAGGCATCAATTAACTGCCTCAGCCATTACACATGTGTAGTAATGCTGACATAGTTCAGACAAACCATCTGGAAATAATTTGTTTTCACCATACTGAAAAATTATGGACCACCCTGCAACAGCAAAATGTTTTCCCAGTGATTTAATACATTTGTCTTTATATTATTTCCATTCTTTATTACACTGCGGAACAAAAAGTCTAAACACATCACAAACGTGTCAGCGCCACACAGAAGTTGTTTTGACATTTAAGGTTCTCTGTTTTAGAAAACCAGAAACAATTATTTGATTACTTATTTGCTTGCAGACGCTTGATTAGAAATATCTTTTCTTTGTTGTAAAGCATAAATCCTCTTTCACTGTGTGTTACACTATTGCTGATGACTAATAACCGGGTTAGGAAACTTCTGGAGCTCTCTTAGATAATCTGTGTGCTGAGACCGAGTTTCAATAGGTAGTAATGTTTGTGTGGCATCTGTTCTTAATACTCTCATGAGGCAGGTACTGTCCGTAGAGGCACACTAATTGTTTGTGCAATTCATATGAAGACACCATCGGTCAGCATATTTTACAGTATAATACTATATAATGTTATAAAGGACACATTAATGGATTGATTTGAATAGACTGATGACTGAGAATAATTTCCTCCACTTGCAGCTTTGTCCCAAGTATCTTCATACCAACTCCACCAGCCACACCTGGCCCTTCAGCGCCATAGCTGAGCTCATAGGTGAGTCATAACCACAAGGTTGTAGTTTCAAGTGAAGCTGTATGTCTTACTTTAATTTCTCTTTTGCTACATGCTACGTGCCTCACTGCTCACGAGAACTTGATCAAACTCCTGATTAAAAGACTGATTAAGGTGGAGGGCTGAATCATAAAGACAGCCATTGAATATTGTATCAACAGAGTTCAGGAGCTCGACTGTAATGATTTTATAGTTCATCGAACATCAAGTGTACCACAGGACACAAGTCTTGCCCCATTTTTGGAGCTCTGTGGGTGGATATATATGTGGTGCACTCACTCCTTGTCTGATGTCTTTCAGATTTCTGTCGAATAAAACTGTCGAAATAATTCTGTCAGGGGGAAATTCTGTTGAGTTATTTCACTTATCTTTTCCATGCAGTCACTGAAGTGGCGTGCGAAATACCATCCCCACCCTACTGAGATTGTTTGATATGTACACTGCATGCACCTGAGGCTGAGTGCACCTGAAACACTGCCACATAACACATCTACATTACTGCAGTGTGATAACTTTAAATATTGGAAGCTGAAAAAAAAAGCAGAGTAAAAAAAGTATATTTTCATGTGAATTTAAAAGGCCCCTAAATATGTTTTTTTTTTTCTTTCTTACAGACAATGCCTATGATCCAGATGTCAGTGCCAAACAGTTCTGGATTGATAAGACTGTGGTCAAAGGAAAAGAATGCCTCACCTTTATGGATAATGGAAATGGACTGGACTACGAAACTATGCATAAGATGCTCAGGTACAGACACTGCTGCTTGATATTTCTGGAAAATGACTGAAAACTTATTTTGATAGTTCCTGCACTTTTAATATTTTGTTATTGGAAGATTATGTCTTTGAAAACCCACTTTCATTTTTAGTTTTGCTGTTCAGAAACTGTACAGTGTCAGGGCCTACGTAACAGTCACATTGCACTGCCACTATTGACATACATGGTAATGACCACTGCCAGAAACCTTTCAAATACAACCTACAGTGTTGAATGTGATTAATCATGATGCAGTTCATATTCTTACGAAAGAATATTTGTATTTTTCCCCTTAAGCTTTGGGTACAGTGATAAAACTACTGTAAATGGCGTAGCGCCAATAGGAATCTATGGCAACGGCTTCAAGTCTGGATCCATGCGTCTTGGCAAAGACGCCATCGTCTTTTCCAAGTCAAAGAGCACTTCATGCGTTGGGATGCTGTCACAGACGTACCTGGAAGAGATAGAAGCAAAGCAAATAGTGGTACCAATTGTCTGCTTTGGACAGACGGAAACAAACAAGTATATCCTTTATCTGATGCATCAGTTCACATCACATGTTAACAGATAAAATGTTAGTATCTTCTTGACTTACTGGCATTAAAGTACCATGCTTACCTGGACTCGATACAGACATATTTTAGAGGAGCATATTTTCTCTCAATCACACATCAGTCACGTTTCAGTTTGTCCTTAACTTAAACTTCACTCTCTGTACAAGAGGAGCACAAAGCCAGTCTGCAGCACATCCTTCGCTATTCCCTCTTCACAACAGAGGAGGAGCTTCTCAACGAGCTGTCTGCCATCAGTCCCCCCTGGTCCACAGAAAAAACTGGCACACGCATCGTCATATGGAACCTCCGCAGGTCTGTCTATAGCCCACACATACATGTGCAGATTTTTAGATGCGTGTTTTATTTCAGGAGCTAAGTAGTAATGTGCAGAGGATAATTTACACTGTGTTGTGCTATGGCTGGTGTCAAAACCTCAGATTTGTGCGGTGATGAACAGTGATCGAGGCCCATATGGCTATCTTGTTTATGTTTTGTTCTTAACAGGACATCTTCAGGAACAATGGAGTTTGATTTTGAGAAGGACCGTTACGATATCCGAATTCCATCTGATGTCTACGAGGCAGCGACTGACACCTCTCGACATTCAGAAAAGGTCACATCATGCAGCCCTGAGAGTGTTTACTCACTGCGGGTAAGGAGCAATAATGTGCATTATGACTCTGTTATGCCTACGTATAGCATCATGTTAATGCCTTATCCACACAGATTCACATATTATATAATGGTATGTATGCAAAAATCAAAATCTTGCATTTTGAAACTCCCCCATCACTGATTTTCGTTTATTGCTACTTTACTTGGATGTCAGACTTTGGCCATGTAGAATGTTGTATGTACAGAGTTTGACACTAGAAGGCTGTTTTCACAATCGTCTGCTGTAGGGGGCAAAGTTTCTCTGAGCTCACCCTAAATCTGTGTTTAAACCATCCATCTACAAGCAGGATTTTTTAGGTTAGCAGCCAGTTGTGCTTCAGCATGATGGTTACACAAGTGTGATGTGGTGCTTACACGCCAATGAGAATGGACGTTTGAATGAAACAGGAGACATCTTGTGTCCAGCAGTTAAACTTTTGAAATGACCGGTATTTGCATATTTAATGAGTCTAGACTTTTCAGTGAGGGAGGAGGAGTAGATTTGGTCATGACAGTAAATTAGCTTTATTGTTGAGAGCTTTTTTTGAGAGTTTTCTAATTAAATGCATTTCATTCTATGTAATGTGTGTGCAAGTGAAAATATATCATGCTCCTTTGACTCTCTTAACTTCTGCCTCTATCATTTCTCCAATGATCTTTTAATGAGCGTAGGCATATTGCAGCATCTTGTACCTGAAGCCTCGGATGCAGGTCATCATTCGTGGTCAAAAGGTGAAAACACAGCTCATCGCTAAGAGTCTGGCCTACATCAGAAAGGACCAATACAAGCCTACTTTCCTGGTATCCTTTCATCAAGATTTGTTTTGTTTCACCCTTTACTTCTTTAGTTTCTGGTGTGTGTTGGGCGTATATAAACGTGTTGGGACAAATAGATGTGCACCGTTTGTATCTCTGCTCTTGGGTTTTCCTTAAATGTTATTTTAGACCAGACGCATTCGTATCACTTTCGGGTACAACACCAGAAGTAAAGAGCAGTATGGCATTATGATGTATCATAAGAATCGGCTCATCAAAGCCTACGAACGTGTGGGCTGTCAGCTTAAGGTGAGCTTCTGCTGTTACAGTGAGTGTGTCTGTTGTCTGTTGATTCCACATTTTCAAGGGTTTCTTATCGTCCAGTGTTTGTCTCTTACGAGTCTTTGCCTTCTACAGGCCAATAACCAAGGCGTTGGGGTTATTGGGATAATAGAGTGTGAATTTCTGGATCCTACCCACAACAAACAGAATTTTATGGAGACAGATAAGTACAGGTAAAAGCATTAATTCTGCATTCAGTTTTGATCATATTGATTATTTTTATAATCTTGATAATATTCCTGGATTATTTGTGAGCAAAGGGCCAGAAATGTGGAGGTCTAAAGTACCTAATTTCTTGGTACAGGAAAACGATGATCAATCTGGGGATCAAACTGGAGGAGTACTGGAAAGAAATTCGCTTCAGGAGGAACAAAGAAAATCCGGGAAGCACCGTACCAGTGGAAGACACTGTGTTAGTACATTTGTAGTGACTGACAGTACTCAGTATGTTACATGCACATTTTTCTAACTGTGCTGACTCCATGCATGCTCCGTCTGTGTCCCCAGGAAGCGACCAGATCAAAACTGGGTGCAGTGTGACGACTGTTTGCGCTGGCGTAAACTCCCCGATGGGATCGACTGCAGCAAGCTGCCAGAAAAATGGTTCTGTCATATGAACCCTGATCCTCAGTTCAGGTAACCAGAACATTATCAATAAAAATCACAATGTGATGTGATAAAATAAACAAACATAACTGGAAAATCATATTACTATGGATATCAGCTTGATACTAGGATTATTTCTACATCTAATCATAAAATTGTTAACCCAAAAATAAATGTGGCATCATTTGAGGAATAAAACTTTTTTCCTGAAAGAGTTTTCACAAATGTTAAATGTCCTAACATGTTTTCTTTAATATTTTTAGAGCTGCTAACACACCAGTAAACATAAACAGACTTATAAAAACTGTTAAATCCGCAAATATTACACAAACATGTGGCTCCAACAGTTGAGAAATTAATCTCTGGGCTCTAGATTTACTCACAAATGTGTGTTAAGGCTCTAAAAATGTTCAAATGTTTTAGATGTGTTTTTCACTTTAAGAAACCAAAAGTTTTAGCTCCGTATTTTTACAAATGATGCTGCGTTTAAGTATATGATGGGTTTCAGAACACAAAAAAAAACATGTCATGATATGAAACGAGATATTGTCTGGAATTGTATTATTGTAATGTAGATCGAATGGCATGTCTGTTTTGGCTTTAAGGCTCCATTACAGTTTTCTGCTCTTGTTTAATTGTTCAACCTGAGTGAACTCCAGCTGCTTGACCACCATGATGATGTTTGTCAAGGGACATGATTCATCAAAAAAATCGTTTTCATACCAGAGGGGTCGCTACCCTGTGGGTATTAGTGAGATTAGGGGAACTCAATAAATAGTGATGGTGGCCATCTGAGCGGACCATGGCATGTAATTTTGAGTTTCTGCTCTTTGCTTGGGGTGTTTTAAATCTCAATCTAATTTGACCTCCCAGGGGCTGCCAGGTAGAGGAGGAGCCAGAGGACTCCGATGATGACCAATCTTCATACCTCAAGACCTATAAACAACAGTGAGTCACAAATCTCCATTATAACACTGCTGCACATTTTGCCCAAAAATGTAGTTCAATATTGAGACTCATCAAAGATTTTATATTGGTTTATTAAGCTGCCAAAAGTAGACTTGACCTGTTAACTGGCTTCTGTTGTGGGTCCTTATCTCTGTGATTTATTTTTATTACAGAGAGAAGGAGGACAAAAAGCAGAGGGAGAGGGAAAGACAAAAAGTAAGGCCATTTTTCTCCCTGCTTTTGTTAGTTGGTTCCTTAACACTTCAGCGCAATCTGGAATAAATAGTTCTTTAACTGGTTGTATTGAATGCTGATTCTGTAGAATTTAAGACAACATTAATAGCGCTTTTGGGAATTTGTTCGTCTAGGATGTGGAGGATCAAAAGCGGCAGGAAATGGAGCGTCTGGCTAATCTCACCAGGCCAACCAAGGCTCTTAGACGGCAGCAGGACAACCTGAAATGGCAACTGCGTCAAACAGTGCGCTTTCCATTTGACAGATACTATGGGGACTGGGAGTGATGACTAACCTTGTTTAATTTAGTTTTAAGATAAAGATCGTCTCAACAATCTCATTTCAATGAATACAGAAAGTGCATATTATCTCTTTTTGTTTTTCTTGTTGACAGACTGTCCATTCCAGCCCCATTCCCTCTCCCACTACCAAAAGGAGTCGGCTTAACACTGTGTCACTTCAAGGCAGTGATGCGAGGGCTGAATCCTCTCAACAGTGGTCCTCCACCATTTCACAAGCTGGTAAGAAAAAAATCACTGTGTGTGAGTGAAAGTGAGAGAAGTTTGAGATTAAAATCCATCTGTTTCCTTTCTCTGTAGCTTGCAGCCCCTCCAGTAGCAGTGGTCTTCCAGTTATTTCTAATGTATGCTCTCTGTCAACAGTCCCCCTGAGGTATGATTTTGTGTTGTGTGCTTAAATGAAAAAATTAAATTTCTCTTTGTTTAAGACGTATGTTAACTGTTTGTTGTGCACACTGCAGGGGAAAAAGAACACAGCCTGTTACTCCACAAGGGACGCCCAAAAGACCTCGAGCAAATGGCTTCCATAGGAGCACCTCAGATTCACTCTCATCAGTGGAAGTGAGCCCACGGTACCCCCTGTCAGTTCCTGTCGATGATGATGATGATGATGATGATACTGACGACGACATTGTGATCTTGGAGACTGCCAGTACACCCAAGCCAAAAAAGCCAGGCTTTGATTTGACTAAAATTAAGATCGAGGAAGAGCTAAGTGAATCTGGTGTCTGCATGCTGTCGGAGTGCAGCGATGATGCTGCTGTGGATGGCGCCTCAGAGACAAATGTCGCAGGGACAAGCTCAGCAGGCTCGGCAGCTGTGGGAACCAGTCCCCCCCCAGCACCTCCTCCAGAGCTGACCAACAACACCACACAGACAGAAGTACCCAAAGTGAAGAAGGAAGAAGAGGACGAAACTGAAGGAGGGAGGATAGCGGGGCAGAGTACATCCAGTGAGAATTGTGAAGAACAGACCGCCACAATAAAGAAAAGTGACAGTCAAGAAAACCACACCTTGCAGAACAGCATGAAACACCATCTGGAAAGTGACAAAGCCGCAGGATCTTCCTGTGCAGATGCCTGTGATAAAAATTACTCCTCACTTCAGCACCCCAGTATTACTGAGGTACAGGAACAACAGGACCAGCTCCTGGAGCTCATGCAGGCAACAGCCCAGGAGAGAGACTCCTTTAAAGAGAAGGCTGATAAACTTACCCGCCAGCTGCAAGACATGCAAAGCAGACTGCAGGAGCTGTCTCAGATCAATGTAAAGAAGGAGTGCTCTCACCAGGCCAGCCAGACGGAGGAGGCAGAGGAGGGGGAGAGCGACTACAAAAGTCTGTTTGAGAAGGCCAAACAGAAAGTCAGGGAATTGATTAAGGACAAAGAGGCTTT
The DNA here is from genome assembly GCA_037833715.1 of Toxotes lorentzi. Classification (NCBI taxonomy): domain Eukaryota; kingdom Metazoa; phylum Chordata; class Actinopteri; family Toxotidae; genus Toxotes; species Toxotes lorentzi. Next base: position 9,418,967 of record JBBMJY010000007.1, on the reverse strand, counting down.
ACTGGCAGCTACCGAGACAAAGCCCAGCACTGGTCAAGGTGAAGAAAAGGTCCCTGATGAGATTGCGCTACAAGTTGATTATCTGATGCGGGAACTGGATCAAAGAAGCAAGGAGCGGGATGAACTGCGCTCACAGGTTAGTGTTCAAGCTGTCTTAAAGAATAGAACAATTACAACAATCAAGATCTAATCAATGTACATAGGGGCATGTAAGTATTGTAGTAAGGCAGACTTGAAACAATGTGAACCTATCCTTCAATGCGGATGTTATACTCAATTTTTTTAAATTCCATTACCTAAGGGATAGTTACAAGCATAAAATTCGACTTGGCATCTTAAAAAAACGGCATCCAACCTGCTTTCTGAGTTTGTATGTTTGCATATTATGTATATATTACATCATGGATCAGTTATACCGATCATTATGTATGGTTTTCTTGGGGTTCACTGTGTGCTACGTGTCCAGGTGGACAGTCTGGAGGAGGAAAGTGCAAACCTGACAGCCCAGTGTGAAGAGCTCAGGTTGAGCCTGCAGCAGCAGCAGAGGGAAAATGCACGGGAAGGAGGCACAACTCCACAAGGAGCCACTGATTCTTCTGTACAAACAGAGGAGGCAGAAGGGGCAGCGGTTTCTGGCACAGATTCAAGCTCAGACACATTCAGAAGGTTGGATATTTGGAAAAACATTCTCCATATGTGTTGTATGAATTATCACAGAAGTATCACTCTTACAAAGCCATTTATGGCGACACAGCAGAACGGTGATGTAAATCTGAGTTTCCCTGTCTGTTTTTCTCACCCCTTGTCTCCATTTCTCTCAGTTTGATTAATCTTCGGCAGAACATCGGGCGCCTTCTCGTCACCTTCGTTCCTGCTCTGGACCTGGCCCAAGTGAACTATGAGTGTAACGTACTTGATGAGATCCTAGAACAGGTTCTCTCTGATGAGGAGTTGGTCAAAGCAGTGGAGCAAAGCACAAAATGAATGAATAAGTCATCCAATCCTGGACCCAAATGCCGCAGTACAGAAAATCCTATGTGTTTGGGAGATGAAGTTATATTTATTTGAAGTTATGTACATGTTTACAGAATTATATTGATGTATATAAATGCAACATGCTTTGTATTATTTCTTTTAAAAAAAAGCAATATTAACAGTACAATCACAGCATATATACATGACTGTTCGGCCACGCACCTTGATCTTATGTTTTTGGGTATTGGATTGTAAAAGAAAACAATTCTGCGTCTGATTCTGTTTCTCATTGACAGCTGATTGTTTTTTCTTTGGTTTGTACTGTTTGTACTAATCATGTTATGTTTATATTATTTTGAAATATATTTTTGTATTTCCTTTCTTTGCACTGTGATGAAATGCTCTGTGGCACAGAATCATTGGTATCCTTGAGAACATTTCTGAATACGTAAGATAGGGCTGGCAATGAGCCTTTCAATGTGTATCTGAGTAATACAAACTGAAACTTAAATCAAAGAGTTATGAACTTCTCTCTAAGTCCTTGAACAGGTTGTGCTTGCTTCCTCTTTGGGCTGAAATGATGGTGAGTGGTTGTAGATCGTCATCCCAGTGTATCAAAGGGGATGATATATATTTTTCTTTGAAAGGGCAGCGGTCTCGCCCAACAAGTCTTTGAAGGGACACTGAACAAAATTAAGTGTGGGAGAATAGATTCCCATCGCATTTCACAGAAAACTAAAAAGCCACTTATTAGTGCAGTTATCATTTCAAAAATAGTTTTCAATGACAAGTAAAAATGTTCCTTTAATAAGACAGTTTTACATACTGTTTTTGCATTTGCATTTTATTTAATATCCATATTAATAACACACCCTTGAAGGTCCAAGTTCAGATCGTTTTCTACCAATATTTGACTAAACGGTTTCTTAACATGCATTTATCTGCTTTACAAGCAATGGTGAAAATGTATAAGTCATTTTATTGAAGTTTTTACACCATATTTACACCAAATATATTTTTATTTTTTATTCCACTGCATTTATTTGATCACTTAACTTAGGATCGGGACCGAAGTTTTTTTTTGCATCAGCTTATTGTTATGAAAGTGTGTTAGACATCCGTTGTCTTAACGCTGTTTGAAAACCACTGTCACATTTGTGAAACCCTTGTTTTATTGATGAAAACAAATATATAATAATATTGATAATAAATCCATTTTGAAAAATGCGATTTCGTGTTTTCTCCATTCAAACAATAAAAGACCAAGTCCGTCTAAACTAATAATAATAAACGCAACTGTTTTAACCAGGTTTTGCATGCAGAAATGTTATGGTCTATCGTCTGGATTAAGAAAATGCAATGAAATCGCCCATTTTAAATAAAATTGGAGTTTCACTCTAGCGTTCAAACAGCGTTAAGGCTTTAACTCGGATCTCTAAGAAATTTTCACAACAGTAAAAGGAGCGGAAAACTGAGAAACGGTTTCTTAGCGTGTATCTGAAGTTCCCCTCAAGTTTTCCCTTAACTGCCGAATCAGAACCTAACCTCTGGTTCTCACTGCAGACTAGTTTAATGCATTTAAATGTGTGCTATATGTTGCTGAGCATGTTGCTGTCATTCGGAGAACCTTTCATTGTTCATGTATTTTTAAACCCTGCACATTTCGGTCAGAGCGGAATGAAATCAAGCGTTGCCGCCAAGCACCGCCCTTTCCGCCTGTTCGTCCAATCAGTGCAGCCCAGTAAACCGGAAGTTTTGAACGAATAGTACGCGGGAAACTACTAAACTCTTCAGCTGGACAACAGAGCAGGTAAAATATTTCAGTACTTACTTTGAGATAACTTCAGTCCAGAGGAGAGAAACAGATAGTATTTATTCGTAACGGACATACGCTTCAGCTAACAGTAACGAATGTATACGTGTATCTTTTTTGAGCATAACGTTAGCAATAAATCATCCAACAAAACCGCTGTTTGTTGCTAACTGTGTTAGCTTGTTGTAGTACTCCTTTCCAGTAACTGTTCGTATTAACTGTGAAAATCAATACATAATCATCTGTTCTCTGTAATACAGCATTCATATATGCCAGCATGTAAATAAAAGACTGTAGCCAAATTAAATTAAGTACCGATTTACATGTTTTTCCTTTGAAATGATTATTTTTACCCCCTGTAATCTGTGCTGGATGTGAAGAAATGAAGGTGGTAACGTGTGAGATTGCGTGGCACAACAAGGAGCCAGTCTACAGTCTGGACTTCCAGCACAGCTCGGATGGACGCGTTCATCGACTGGCCACAGCTGGAGTGGACACCACAGTCCGAGTGAGTGGGAGGAGAGGACTGTTGCTGCGATGAACCAAGAAAAACAGACGTGTAGTGTAAATCTCTGCACGTGTAATTGTATAGGAAAGAAACGCACAAATATTACTTTACCTGTGTGCAACGATCTGCCCAGTGGTTCTGGCTTCAAGGGCAAATGTACAAGATCAAAGAAGTGGGGTTTGCAACATGTAACATCAACAGTGGTTTCCTGTGTCACCTTACATGTGTCACACCCAGGATCCACCAAACAGTACTGTTTCACTAATAAGATTTCAGTCTTACAAACTTTGTCCCTTCCAAATACATTCATGTGTATAATAAAGAGCAGTATTTTTTTTTAAATAAATCTGTAATCAAACTATAGTATACCATAAAACATACATCATATATTGTTTGCAAAATTTTACTTTGAACTGTAAGAATAGTATGTTTATCTATCTCTCTCTCTCTATATCTGTCTCTCCATATTGTATGGCCTGTAACAGAAAGTGTTTAATGACCTTTTGCCCTGATATTGATACAGCTGTGGCGCGTGGACATGGGCCCCGATGGGAAGGCAGCAGTGGAGTTTCTGTCTAATCTGGCTAGACATACCAAGGCTGTCAATGTAGTGCGCTTTAGCCCTAGTGGAGAGCTGCTTGCCTCAGGAGGAGATGGTATGTTTTGCATATTACACAGACTATGTACAATTTTAATTGTTACTATTTAAAAAGCAAACAGAACAGGTATTTTAAAATAAAGCGGGCTTTAGTAATTTTATGTTTTTTCTTTGATACAGATGCAGCGATTCTGCTGTGGAAGCTCAATGACTCAAAGGAGCCTGAGCAGGCACCTGTGTTTCAGGAGGATGAAGATGCTCAGCTCAACAAGGAGAGCTGGTCTGTGGTCAAGACACTAAGGTACGCAGCTTTGATTCCATAAAGTTAGTATGTTTTAATGTTTAATGTTTTAATTGTTTCTATGCTGTAATTTCAAGGTCAGTACCAAAATTAGAATGCCTAACCTGAGACACTGAGTTGAAGTACAACCATTTATCTAAACCTGTAGCAATAGTGTGGTTATACAGGGAGATGTCTTATCATTTAATCTGTTTTTAGGGGACACATAGAGGATGTGTATGACATCTGCTGGACACGAGATGGGAACTTCATGGTGTCTGGGTCTGTTGACAACACCGCTATTATGTGGGACATTAACAAAGGTTTGTTTGTAGGCATAGATACAAAATGTGTGTGTGTGTGTGTGTTGGATAGATTTCTGTTTTGTTTCATTTGTTAGACTAAGTGCTTCAGTGAGCATATGTCTTATTTTGGCTTTGTATTTATTATGTTGGTTGCAACTATTTTTGTGTTGTAGGACAGAAGCTTTGTATCTTGAATGACCATAAGAGCTACGTGCAGGGGGTGACCTGGGATCCTCTGGGGCAATATGTTGCCACTCTCAGCTGTGACAGGTACAACAACACACTCTTTAGACTTCCTGTTTCAGATCACTCTTGGCCTGTCTCTGGGCCTAATATTCATTATATTATTGTATTTGCTGACCACTGACAGTGAAGTTTCAGTTGCTCAGTGCTCAAGATGCTTTCATTTTTCCTCCCCTTCAGGGTGATGCGTGTCTACAGCACTCACACCAAGAAGAAGGCTTTTTGTATCAGTAAAATGAGCTCTGGGCCACTTGCAGAGGGAGAGGTCAGTACAAATTTTGCTTTTGACTCATAGAAGTCATTAGTTACATGTCCAGTGAACCTTAATATCTTTATTCTTACCTTTTGCATGTACCTCTTTTGAGACATTTCTCAATGACCTCAACCCTCCATTCTCACCCATGCTTCCGTCTTAGACACCTGTTAACAAAACTCGTTAATGATGTGGTATTAAAATTATGAAATTGAACTTCCTAATATCTTCAGGGACGTTTTGTTCTGCTGCCAAGTGAGTGAAACATACGCTCTCTCTGTCCTACATAACTTCGTATCTTTGCAGGTCAAGCAGTACAGAATGTTCCACGATGACAGTATGAGGTCGTTCTTTCGACGTCTTTCATTCACACCAGATGGGTCTTTCCTGCTCGCCCCAGGTACATAAACAGCAGCCTCAAGTTGTGGCTTTTACCTGGTGTTTATCTCCCTCTTCTTACCTTTTTTTTTTTAAACCTCAGCTGGATGTGTGGAGATAGGAGAGAACATCATAAACACCACCTACATCTTTTCCAGGAAGGGCCTTAAGAGGTAACTTTTCTGTGCTATTCGGAGTCAGCGTTGGCTACATTAACGCTCGTAGCTCGTGTACTAATTTCTGACCGTGTCTTTTTAGGCCTATTGCCCACTTGCCATGTCCAACTAAAGCTACACTGGCTGTGCGCTGCTGCCCTGTCTACTTTGAACTCAGAACCAAGAAGGGAGAAGGCAAGGGCAAACACTTCATTGGTTAACAGACAAAACTAACAACAAAGTCTTTTTCAGTTGTCTGTAGTCTTTATCTCCTCTTTTCATGTATATTTTCTTCATGCCTCTCCATTTCTGTTTCACAGATGGTTCCATCCAGGCTCTTCCCAACGTATTCCAGTTGCCGTACCGCATGGTGTTTGCAGTGGCATCAGAGGACTCCATCTTCTTGTATGACACTCAGCAGACCCTTCCTTTCGGCCTGGTGTCCAATATCCACTACCACACACTCAGTGATCTTACATGGTAAGCAAACTCTTGTGTCATGCGTTTTGAATTGGCATCATTGGCAGTCTCATAATAATACTCAAACTTGTTTTGCCATATCACTGATGCATTTCTGTTATATCCTGTTCAGGTCTCGCGATGGTTCCTTCCTGGCAGTGTCCTCCACAGACGGCTACTGCTCCTTCCTGTCCTTCTCTCCAGGGGAGCTGGGCACTCCACTGAAGGAGCCCCCCACATTAGAGGTCTTTGTCCCAAACAGTGGTGTTGAGAAAAAAGGCAAGAAGTCATCAGCTGGCAAGACATCGTCTCCCGTGTCCCAGCCAACAAGTTCAGCCCCAACACCCACATCCCAAACCAGCCTCGGCAAAGATTCTCCCTCAGTCACCCCCCCAGAGGAGAAGAAGAGCACCCCTAGCACCAAGTCTAAACCTCAGCCCCGCAGAATCACCCTCAACACCCTTGAGGGTTGGGGGAAGCCCACTACCCCTAAAGCCACAGCTCCTTCAGCACCACAGACCCCAACTTCTGGAAGCACAAGCGCTCCATCAACTCCCCAACCACAAATCGCCCCCCTCACGCCTTCCACACCTAAGGCCCTCAACAGTGCTAATACAGCCGGGCCCACTACCCCTAAGGGTACAACCACCCCAAAGGGGCCCACACCAAGGTAACTATAAGAGGAACTGTCATTTTGATTCTGTCAGAGTGAGTGAAAGGCAAATAGGGAATTAATCTCTTTCTCTTACTCTCTTAATCTCAGGAAGCCCGTATAGTGAAACCAGCACATAGATTATATGGGAACGCTGTGAAGTTTTACTTATTAATCGTGCAGAATTGATTAAATTTTATGTGATGTCTGTTGCATTGAGATCATCCTAACCTTTATAATTCACTGAGGTTACTGAAAGTTCTCTTTAGATGTACTGTAGATGGCACGAAGAACGCAGGTGCTGCCTCATACATGAGTGTGTATGGTAATTTATGGAAATACTTCAACTATTCAAATGTGTTTTGACTGCAGTCAGACTGAGGAAGTAACTACGCCAGGCATACTGCATCCACCTCCCTTCCCCTAATGATTAAAGTAACTAAGCTGATTATCTCTAAAGATGCAGTTTAAAGAGATGAGTACTAAGAGCAAAACAGCGCACTGTTTTTAAATGGGTAAAATATCCTTTTTTTTGCAATGGTCTTTAAAATGTTCTTATAAAAGCACAGGATTAAGCTGTGATAGGCTTGTGATGTTTCTGTTGGTTTGCATTTGCTCAGTACTGGCAGTGAGAACAAAGCCCTGTCTGGCTTGAGGGATTCGTTGGACCCCCCACTGACTATAAAATAATAATCACTCTGCCAGACTGCTTGTAGAACAATGGCAGGTCTGCACATGCGCTTGTATTCGCCTTGTATCTGTAACTTGGAACGATTGCCTTGACCAGCTTTGACTAGTTCTACTACATTTTATTTTATATTTTGTGGTTGGGTGTTTTACGTTGATCTCACGAAGTCTCTTTACCATTCGTGCTTTTTCTGTTTGTTTTCAGGAGAGTGTCTTTGACTCCTGTTGCATCCCGATCTCCGGCTGTTAGTTCACTCTTCAGCACTCCCTCCTCCACTGAGAAGGCCAAACATGGTTAGTGAGGGCAACTACTTTGCCTGTTGTCCTTTATGTTTGACGATTAATACAGATGGAAAAATCCATCTTCCCCAGTCACACAGTCTGCTTTCTGTTATGATCAGGGATGCACTGATCCAACCTTATCTCTCCTGACATTGATTTGAATACCTCATCACCAGGTATCCGACAGTACAGAGCACCGCTCAGATACCGGTGCTCCTGTTTTCCCAAATTTAAAATCCTTGTACTTCTCTGCATGGAACTCATTTGGATCATTGTTATGTGAGGTAACATCAGGCCAAGAATTGCTGTGGCACTGAAAAATGAGTCAGCGACCCTCTAGGAGTAAATGTAACTGATGTTGGAGACAAGACCATTTTTTAAGGACACTGACAAAGAAACTGTGGATCGTCGCAACATGTCTCAGCCCATTTAATCAGGTCCTAATTGGTCCAGTACAAATGCTGCAGACCGGATCTGTGCATCTGTAGTTGTGATCAGTGTGCACTCGCAGAACTTGTACTGTTACTGTGCTTCGATATAAGACTGTTTCAACAAATCACACACATGTAATTTCAACAACAGAAAAATGAAAGCTAAAAGACACTGAACTTAAACAACGACTACCATTTACATTTTGTGTCTTATTTTTATTGGCTTTACCATAATTGTGATTGGCTATAATAAACCGTACTCACCAAAGTAAACGCTGAGGTCCGGGAACAGCCATATCGCTATAGTGCGGTCTGATGGAGCAAGAAACACAAGCGGTCAGACATGACAAAAACATAAAAAAATCAAAATAAGATCCAGTAATTGTAATAAAGTGGAATGATGATCTGTAAATGTAATGAAACTATCAGCTTGACACAAAACATCTGTAGTACTGCCGTGAGCCAGCGTGAACATTTTGTCATATGCAGCATTGTAGCTCCTGATATGATAACAAGTCATTATATTTCACTGTGCAGACTGACTTGTTTGCTTGCTTGTCCTGTGCAACCCTTCTGTCACTGAGCTTTTCACTTCTATTTCTCCAGAACGTCCGTCTCCTCCCACTGATCCAGTGTGCCAGCCTCCAGAGTCCAAACGGCCCAAGACCAGTGACCCTCCCACAAAAACCAGTGTCACTCAGGCTTAATGTTTACTGAGAACAGTGGAGTGCTATATCATAAGAGGCTACATACAGCAGGGAGTGGCAGTTAAATAAGCTTCATGACAAAACCACTGAGGCTCCTCATGGATCTAATCCCATAGTGCGGTAGCATTGTGTTTGGTTTTGATATTTTCGTATGTGATCTAAGTAGACGAAGCTTTAACCTCACATAATATACTCAGTTATAAAACAAACAAACTGCATTGCAGTAAAGATCTTTGCGTTAATTCTTTTAGTCATGTGTGTTGTTTATCATACCTTGAACAGATAATGAGATAACTGCATTATATTTGATGTGTTTGACATTTAGATGCTTTGCTTCTGTTGTAAAAAGGAAAAATTGTCTCACTTCTTATCAAGAACATGTGATCGAGAAACTAAAATTGTATTTCAAACCAGAAGAAGAAGACAAAGGAAAAAATATGCACTTCAAGGTTTAGTGCTTTGTGTTTAGTGAGTCTTAAGTTGCTGAAGTTTGTGGACCGGCAGCTTGACTGAAAAGCTCAAAATTGTCAAACATTTAAGAGTCATATTCTTATTGACTAATAAAGTAAGTTTCATATACGGTACTTGTTAAAGTGGTTTGTGTTGAATGACTGTCCGATGATGCATGCTTTTTTCATTACCTGATGAGTAGATGTGCATCTATGATGTGCATGGCTATTTGTCACAATGTATTCAGGGCTGCAGTCGGGATTTTGAGAAGTCCGAGGTCAGACAGTTTTGGCTAAACCAAAGAGATCACTATATTTTTCTTATTTGGATTTTTTTGTATTAAATTATTCGAGCAACCATTACGTTGTATTTTCTATAGAGTTTAAATCACTACACAAAGGTCTAAATGTTCTCTGCACTGTCAGGAAAAAACATGTAGAAATAAGGAGGTCAAAAGAGGTCAAATTTAACCATTTAACTAAAAATACATTTATTTTCCAGCAAATTACTCAGCATGTGTATGGTTTTTTTTTTGTTGTTTTTTTTTTTTTAAAAGAATCCAAGATTTATAAACCCCTAAATTTACAAACTATACATACAAAGCACATGGATGTAGTGTCCTCAATGGTAGCCCTGACTGTGTTACACAATTTAATGATTGCTTTGGCTCAGTTTCACTGTGCAAACCTCTCAGTGCAAACACCCAAACTGACCTGCTAAAATTTCACTTCAAAACACAAAATGTTGCTCAAAACGCTAAATGGCATGCTCAGTCCTCAAATGCGCATCTCATCTCATATTAGACCAAGTCTCCAAGCGCTTAGAACTAAATTACTGAATCAATGCAACATGTTTACAAGCATTTATGCTGATTTTAACATTATCCCAGGAATATCCCAATGTCTTCACCGGCCCCAAAGACACGGACAGTGATGGAAAGGAAGAGGAAATGTTGTATATCTATTCAGTAGTGAATTGTGTGGGTTGTGGTTTAATGTTATGTGCTTTCCATCATTACAGCTCAGCTTGCTGTATTTTAAATGTACAAGTGATTGATATGTATGAGGTTTGGTTTCCTGACAAATGTTGTCGTCGATACGAAACAGAATACAGACACAGTGAGGTTTCAGTAAGGTACCATCACAGTCATCACCTGAATGTCAGGTCTACGGTCATGTGAAGTCCGTCTCTTGGCCTCCTAAACTGTCTTTGCAAAAATACAGAATGTTCACTGAATAAAATGAAAGTTTTCAAACACTTTCGTTGCTCTACACCATTTCCAGTTTCTTACTTTTTCATAAATTGCATTTTTCTCAGTACTTTTTGTAATCTTGAGGAAGTTACCGCTGCTTTGCTTCAGTGAGAATTAGTTTTACAGCATTTTTTTCAATGCAACGATTACGATTTAGAAATGAATATACAGTATTGATGGGTGATGGGCAGTGTATTAATTTGATACAGATGTTTTCATTTTATGAAATCAAAATTCGGCTGCGTGCATGTTGTGTCAAGAGCTTTGGAGACTGAAAATCTTTTGTGAAAACTGAGCCAAAGCCACTGAAATAATTAACAGTGTGTGCAATATTTGTGATTGACACTAAGACGACAGCGACAGCTAAAATTTTAAAATCTGAAATAATTTCATTCAGATTTGTTTTACCTAAATAACGACAGCTTGTTTTCAGGGGATATAAATGGGGCAATCTTTGCTTACACTGCATCCTAAATGTGAATGTGCAGACAGCCCACTGGGTGTATCATGTTTAACTTGACTGTGCAGCAAGTGAAGCAAACACTAGTACACTGGCATCGTGAGCGAGCAACCAACCTTAAGTGCGAAAACTACGTGAGTGGCAGCTCCTTCAGCCAATCACATTTCGTCTGCTCGAAGCTCTTTAAAGCTTCTGCTAATGGCTTTTGTGTGAAGGCGGGGAGGAGCTGGCTCGGTTAGGCTGCTGATTAGCAACAAACAGAAGGTTACGAGTTTGAAAAATCGGACTGTTTGACCACCGGACAGGCTTTGGGGTCACCGGAGAGATATGAACTGTGTCGGGTTTGTAACCGGAGCTTGTTGGCTCTCTTTCGAGAGGACCCGGCGGTGAATTCTAACATTTCGGGCTGATCGCGGAGACAACCTCGCTTTTAGGTCGTTGGAGTGGCGATGCTGAGCTGATAGCTGCGTCATCATGTTGCTTCCGACTCGAGTTGGCGAAAAGAAATCTCAAGTTAACGCCGGAGGTGAGGCTGCCCGCCGCCATCCAGCCCCGGAGGCCACTCCCGGCCTCTGAAGACGGGCTGCTGGCGAGGGGTCGGCGGTGAAGCCTGTGTGCGTGGTCGCCGTGAAACTGGTGACTTTACATCACTTGGCTCGGCGCCGTTGGCGCGTTACTCTCCAGGCTGAATTTATTATCTAGACTTGGATGGACAGTCCAACATTTCTGTGGACGTTGCGTAACGTTAGAAACCCACAAAAAAAAAAAAAAAAAACTGCACAGAAATATGACCGAACGCCTCCCGAACAGAAAGTGCAACTGTGGTGAAAATTTTAGGGATGTTAGTCACAAGTGTTTTGGATAGAGAGAAGTGAAGTCCCCGAGTGACAGCCAGGGTACAAAGGAGGACCCCCCGGTGAAATGCTGCCGACCCCCGTGTGATAGCGACTTTCTTGTTGAGCGCCGGTGGAGGAAAAACAAGCGTTTGTAAACCGTAATATGAGACGTTACGGTTCATTTCTCACTAACTGACATAACCGAGTGAACGGCTGCAGAGGCAGGGCAGCTAGCAGGGTGTCGGTGGGGGTGTTTGTGGGGGGCTCATTGTTAGGTCTGGGGTCTGTTGTCTGCTGTCACCGCATCCACGTGGACTTTGTCTCGGGACTGTGGGTAAAGTTTGGGCCCGCAGCTCCCCGCCGTGACGCTCAAAGGGGGGCGACCCGGCCGAGCAGAAGAGGGACTGTTTTGAAGTACTTCACAGAGGAATTGGCTGTGAGACTTCCCAGTCTGGACAAAGTTGCGTTTTGACACCAAAGTAAAAAACCGGTTAAAATGGCCGGCGATTGCACCCACACCAGCACTCACTACGCGAACGCTGAGACTTTTTGTCCATCCAAACCCTGGTCGGATGGAGACGGGGAGAGACCCGGGGATATGGAGTCGGTCGGGAACTCTAAAGGGCGTGGACCCTCCGCACCGTGGTCGCCCAACTTTGACGTGATAGACGGGCAGCTGTACCGCAAGAAGCTGGAGAAGGGCTTCATCAACTACAGGGAGGTTTTAGATGAGGACCGGAGACATGAGGCCATCTCCACCTTTCACCGGCGACGGCACGGCCAGCGCCACCTCTCCCTGGAGGAGACCTACAAATGCGTGGCTGAAAACTACTGGTGGGAGGGTAAGGCCATCATTGTATACCTTACATCTGACTTCGTAGGTCCCTCACTCTGTAAAGCAGTTCCTGACTTCTTACTGGTTATCTTCTCTATATCTAACTTGGGTTTATTCATTTCTTTTTGTTAGGGAGTTTAGAGCCACACACAACTGATTGAATCAATCACAGATCAAGACACTTACTCAGACATGAATGACAGCTGTTAATCATGGCCCTTTTGTTATTTTACTTTGAGACAGTACATTTCATCCCGTGCCTTTCATCAGGATCAAAAGCTAATCGCACAAGTGTTGCTGGAGTCTCACCTTCGCGTAACTGTTTTCTTCACAGGGATGTATTTCCAGATCAGAGACGTTGTCCTGGGCTGTCCGGAGTGTCAGAGCCAGCGCACCAAAAAAGCAGAGGTAAGTGCAGGCCAGAGAAACACAGACTGGTCTGACAAGTAATATCACAAGTTTGTATCCGCGCCTCGTTCGCCATCTCACACATTTAAATTCACACGTTCTCGTTCTCACCTACTCCTTGCTCTCACACTTGTCTCCTACAAGTGCGTTGTCACACGTTAAATTCCTATAACGATGAACTTCTATGTGCTTCTGTCAGGAGCTCGGTGGCAGAGGATGTGTCACAAAGACGATGGCGTCGCATGGCCCTGACGTGCTGAGCAAGCTGAGGAGTCAGCGGGAAGCGGGGCTGTTCTGCGACATCACCCTGCGGACAAACGGCCGATCCTACTCGGCCCACAGGGCCGTTCTGGCGGCCGTCAGCGACCACTTCCAGGAAATCTTTACAGAGATGGACTCGAGCATGAAAGACATAGATCTCAGTGGTAAGAACAGATACCTAGAGGCCAGACTGACAATAGAAGACATCACTCAGCTTTGCTTCATTTAGCGGACTGGATCTGGATCTGAAGGCCAGACTGAGCCCATGCCTTCTCTCCAGATGAGTCAGTCTAGCCCCACAGGGAACAAAACAATGCGTTTGGGCTTTCAAGTGTTTATCTTTAACTTCTAAGTCAGTGTTTCTGACCTAAACACCAGCAAATGTGCTTTAAGGTACTGCCAAATACTAAACTGACAGGTTAATAGTGCTAGTGTTATATTTCCTATATTTTATTTCAGTGTATATTCCATCAGAAATGCTGGTGAGATACTTGAACATCTTTGAAATCCCCTCCCTCCCACACACCTTTCCAGAATCAGAAAGGGAGGGGGAGGGCTGTGTCCTTTGGCTTTTGTAACTTTCCAAAACGGACAATGTTCACTTCAGACCCACTTCGTGCAGCAGTTTGCCTGGTTTGCAGAGGCGAGAAAGTGAGTAGGGTTTGAACTTTTCTCTGGTGCCCTCATTTTTTTTAATTCACTACATACCCATAGAATTATGAAGACGTTGGTAATGAGGTTTCTGGTTGTGGAAGTGGAAGTTAACATTTGGCATGGTAGATGCTTGTACATACTACAGTACGAATTTGCCTCTGACATTGTTGCTGTGGAGAAGAAGGGAATTCAGAACATTTCCTCGTTGCAGTTATTAACAAAACATGGCGTCATAGGTGCTGAATTTTACCAGAGCTAACACAGAATTTAAAAGTGAACTGACTTCAGCTGCAGATTGTATTTTCAGTTTTCTCAACACTGTAATCTTAAACTCTCACCCGTAACAGTGGATCACGTGACAAAATTTTAAGATCAGTAATTGGAAGTTTCTTGCCAAAGTACACCTTGGAAGTCATTAAATTCAGCACTAAATATTTTATGTACACAAGCTTCTACCTTCAACTTCTTATCATGGAACCTGCTTATTTTGTCATGTTAACCATCTGGACTGATGATTGTAACGGGAGAGTTTCATGCCAGTCTAAGTCGCAGAGGGGCTCCCAGTGTAACATTATCTGTCGGAAAAATGAATGGGACTTTTACTTCCAGAACCAAGGGTGCCCGAAATAGTTCCTCCCTCTACACAATTCTATTTCTGTCCATTTTTGTTTGTACAAATGTATGAATGCCTTTCTGGAGAGACAGTCTGCAAATGTGCACCATTGTCACCATGTTTAAACAAGATTTAGTCTCTTTCTGACTCTCAGATTTTCACCCCACCTTTGAGTGTAGCTGATGAGATTTGCTATAAACACTTTTTTCTTCGGACCATACGTCGCACAAACCAGTTCTTTTCTAGTCTGACCCAATGACTGTTTTCATCGCTGGTTAGTCTCCATTTTATACAGTTAATCATTTTGTCCGTAAAATGTCAAGAAAAAAATGTAAAATGCATACTTTCTCAGAGCCCAGGTGTCGTATTCACATAGCTTATTCTGTCTGACCAACAGGAGCCAGAAAATGTAACTGATTATTAAAATAGTTGCTGTTTAATTTTCTCTTCATTGAAACAATAAATTGATCAGCTGTTGCAGCTTTAGCTAATGATAATTTTAAATATAATCGCTAAGGCTTCAGTAATGTCCGCTCTGATTAATATTCACAGACTAAAACAAACCTGGCTACCATTATTTACCTTCTGCAGGTGCTTTTCCATTGGTCTGGTGTTTCACACATTTGTACATTTACCAGTGACTGGTGACAAACTGAATGCAGAAATTCAGTAAGATATTTTTTGACTTAACGAGTTCACAAAGTTCATTTCTAATCCTTCAAACAATGGTTTTTAAAAAAACTGAGAGCTGCAGAGGATATAGAGGTCATGTCAGGCAGTTCAAGTCAAAGGACGCTGCATTTCACAGACCTCTTGAAGTGTGTTTGGTCAGTGATGTAATTCAGTCCAGAAATCTGAAGTTGGAGGATCAAGACCCCGAATTGGGAGACAACCATTGTCTTATCTTCTCTTTTACTTACGTCTGATGTGTGTCTTCAGATAGGAGCAGACGTGTCCCTGATTAAAGCAGTTGTTATGTTGTCTCTTAGTCTCCACCACTTTGCTGCGACTCTTCCTGCTATCTCTCTGATCCTCTTTACACCCGGTTGCTTTCATCTCCCTCATCTCACTCTCTGATTGACCAGGGTTCAGCATATCTAATTAAAGGCTCTGTTTTTTCCCTCAGGTTTCAGTGAGGACAGCCTTCTGTCGCTGCTGGATTTCTCCTACTCCTCCACCCTGTGTGTTCGCCAGGAGAACCTACCTGAAGTCATTGCCATGGCCCGCCACCTGGGCATGTGGTCTGCAGTGGAAGCCTGCACCGCTGTCATGAAGGAGCAGGAACAGCTACTCCATCCTGGCAGGGGCTTTACGTCAGTCTGTGCTGGTTCATACAGTGAGCGTCATCACCAGCAGAGGGAAAGCAAAAGGAGAAGAGTTATGGGACTAGAGGACAGCATGAACAACAGCTTCAGTCTATTGCTGGATGCATCAGATG
Source organism: Toxotes lorentzi (assembly GCA_037833715.1). Classification (NCBI taxonomy): domain Eukaryota; kingdom Metazoa; phylum Chordata; class Actinopteri; family Toxotidae; genus Toxotes; species Toxotes lorentzi. The sequence goes on along the minus strand of JBBMJY010000007.1, from coordinate 9,403,034 downwards.
AGTCTTTAGAAGGGAGTCCCAGGCGCAATTTGCGCAGGATGGCGAAACCCCAAGGTCATAACGGCCTTCCGCTGAGTCCCTCACACAGGATGAAGCTCATGGACTTCAAATCTCCCTCTTCCAAGAAAGCGTCTTTACCTCGACACACCGTAGCCAACCTTCAGTCACAGAATTACTCACCCATACCTCCACCAAACACCCGTCTTCTCCGCTCCACTCCAGGGGCTGCCAAGGAGGTTCAGCGTCTGCTGCCAATGCCAGAGAGCCCGCGACGAAACAGAAAACCTCACTCTATCAGTCGGCTCTCGTGCACCTCTAGATCGAGACCCAGCACAGCATGCAGCCCTGTGAGGGTGAAGCAGGAGGTACAGGAGGTCGGAGAAGATGAAGAGGATTACGCGAGAGCACAGGAGAAGTACAAGTTGATGAATGTTCTGGGGCTACAGAGGACCGCTCTCCTCCCCAGACCAGAAGATCTGATTGGCTGGAGACAAAAGAAACGACTGAGGAAGCTGAAGGCCAACAATTATTCACTGACTAAGCGGCGGAAACCCCGCTCCACCTCCCCAGGGCTACCATATGGAGATGTGACACTGTCACTTCCCCTCTGTAACCCTGTTAACACTCGCCTCCTCAACAAGCCTGTAAAGGCCAAACCTGCGGGCCCAGTCAGTGTGGAGCCGATTACAGCAAAGAGGCCAAAGACCGTCCTGCGACATGTCCCTCCAAGCGACAGGAGCATGCGAAGTAAAGGTGTGTTACCAGACATGTTCCAGTCTGCACCCAGGCCTTCCTTCGGGGGCAGAGAGCTCAGACGGTCAGTGAGGAAGGGCAACAGTAACCGCCTACCTGCCCAGCAACGTCTGCGACGGAGCACTAAGAAACCTCTTGTGAGAAACACAGTCAGGATCAAATCAGAACCAGCCGAATACTCTATCTCAGGTCTCTCTCTATCATTAGACAGTGGTTATGGCTACACAACTCACACATCCCCAGCTCCACAGAGGACACAGGCCAGAAATAAGGTGACTGTAGAGACGGTCAAAACTCTGCGTTACAACAGCAGCCGACCAGCAACAAAGGCCAAGCTTAAGCGGGGCTCCACGAGAGAGGTCGAGAAGACCAAATGTAAGCCCAGGGAGGACGGGAGGAAAGTGGGGAGCCAGGGGCTGAGGGGGGTCATAGACACTAGACTGGGCATGAGCGATAATGAACCTGGTGGGCTCCAGTTCGCAGAGCACGGACCTCCACCGTCCATCTACAACCACCCTCTGTATAAAGTCATTAAAGAGGAGCCAGCAGAACCAGTGCCAGTTGGAGCTTTCCCTGATCCTCCTTCACCAGACCTGGGCAAACGCCAGAGCAAGCCCCCCATCAAACTACTGGATTCAGGCTTTTTGTTCAGCTTCTGTCGTCCCACAGGGGGGCCCATGGCAGGACTGAAGAAAGAGGAAGAGAGCGTGGATATCTGCTTAACACGCTCCGTGTCACAAGTTGGGGAGAAATTTGTAGCTGAAGAGCCCCCCCACAGGGCACTGAGGGCCAGAGGGCCATCCACCCTTCCTGTAGTGAAGAAGGAGAGGGAGGAGAGAAGAGTGAGCCAAACCAGGGTCCAGAGACCCAGGGGAAACCCCCGAAACAACACTCTTCATCTGGCCACATCTGCTGGGTCTAAGGCCAAACGGACCATGCCAAAGGTAGATAACAGGGCAGGTAGATGATGATGTATGATGATGACTGTGATTTCTATAGGGACCTGTAACTATCCAGGAATGGGCAAGAAAGGAACAACACTGTGGAGAATCACTGATGTCACCTTCCGTTTGTAATTTGAAGAGTATCACCCCGGGGTCATAGTAAAATTGAGGGGACTGAATATATAAATGCAGTACATTATTTGTACCCACCAAATTTGAGTCAGCTCATCCATATCATTTTCTCTCTGTCTTCTCTCCAGCAACAAGGTAAACTCCTCACTCTGAGCAGCAGGAACTGTGTCGTGCTGGACGCCGTACGACGGGCACGGCTAAAACAGCTTAGAGGGCCTCGTAGTCAAGCCCCTAAAGTCCCAAAGGCAGCCCACACCTGTCTGCAGTGCCCAGCCTCCTACAGGGACTGTGATGCTCTCATCATGCATCGCCTCAGGCACATCGAGGGCAAGCACTGGCCCTGTCCGGTAAGCACCGGCTTTCCTAAACAACCTAGAACCACAGAGAGTCTCGAGTAGAGTTCTGGTCCAGTTTGTGTTCACACTGAGTTTGTACAAATAAACTAAGGCTTGTCATAATCAGATACCTGTGACTGACGACCGGTCTTGCTGCAATTTACTGCACTTTATGAGTTAATTCGTCTCACAAGAAAATAACTGTTTGCCAGCACTCTTAGTCGAGACTGTAACTGGACCTGGTATAAATGAATGACGACTAACAGATGGCACTAAAAAGCATTATGTTATATAAGGGGAGGATAGTTACTATATGGTCATTATGTTTGGTTCACTTCAGTTACTTTTTACTGGGAAATTGCTAAAATCCACAGAGTAGGGCACAAACTGAACACACCTCTGTTTTAATACCTTTTCAGTTTCTGCTGTCAGTGCTAGTTGATGCACTCCTGACCGCAGCATCTGATTGTCATGAAAACGGTGCAGACTCTTAACACTCAGCACACGACTTCAACTTCTGATCTGAACACTATGGCCTCACAAGTGTATCATCAGTGTCGGTCAAAGCTTCTGCCTTGTCATTCTCTGGTCATTTCCATGCTGTTAACTCTTTGTCTTACCCACTCTGCGCTCTGTAGCTCTGCAGTAAGACGTTCTTTCGACTAAGGAATGTACGGAACCACATCCGCACCCATGATCCCAAGTTGTACAAGTGCCGGAGCTGCATTGTTGCGGGTTCCTGAGGCAGCTGCAGGGTCTGCTCAGGCAGCGATACTGGGGTAGGTGAAAGCGACACCTCACAAGCCTGAGCTGCTCTTAACTCAATAGCTAATATGCTTCACGCTTGGTTTGCACATCTGTCATCCTTTGTGTAAAAGCATTTTAAATTGTTGAATGGAGGCGATGAGTAGGTATTTTCCTTTCACTCATTAAATGTCTTTCAGAAGGAGCTGTCAGTGCAATGTGATCACGTGTGTTCAATATCTGCATTGATTTTCTTTCGGGTGCTCTGTCTGTCTCTTAACAGCAATGTTTCTTGTCCAGGATGAAGGCTGTCAGTGTCTGACACCAGCGAACAGAGCTGAAACCAGAGGCACATGATCGATCAGCAGCGTGTACATAATGCATCCGTCACACACACACTCACACACAAGCACAACGGTCTGTGGAAAGGCATAATTACTCTGATTCTAATCATTGCCGATGTCAGTGATTGCTAATGTTATTTAAATAACCAAACCAAGGTTGCTGTTCCTGTTTGCGTTTCCATAGCTACAGAAGGTTAAACTTGAACATTACACTCAGGGGGCGGGGAATGTGATGCCACGGTATAAAGTGATATAACATCACGGTTGTGTATAAAATGAAATGTAAAGTGATTATTATAACTATTACTGCTACTTATTGTTATCATTATTTTTCTATGTATAGATGAATTTTGAGTGCACTTATCATAGCTTATATCATAGCTTATGTTGTGAACCTAAGAAGTGGTAAGAAAACTGAAGATTTGGAGTCCACAGCAGGAATACTTGAAGTGTTGCTAATGTCGGAGGGAGTACTTGAAGTTAGAGGGATCATAGGAGTGAGACTGTCCTTTGGGTGTTTCAGTGTGTCTGTGTCCCTTGGTGTGCTAACTTTTAATGATTTGACTAGTCTCTCCCTCCTGTCATATTGAATCTGCTAGTCTCACGTAGTCCATGAGTCGGGGATTTGACTCAGGTCTGGTATGGTGACATCAGTGCATGTGTATTTGCAGGCTATTTTGTTGTCCACTGTCTTTTCTAAGGCTGCCAATTTTAAAAAGGGAAACGTGTCTCGTTTTTAATGTGAATTTCTGAATAGTAATCAACACAGTTGTGTCGATGTTTTATTGATCTTTTCTTCCACTTCAATCCAAGACACTCTTGTTCTACTTCAAATCCCCCGCCTACTGAGTAAAATGCAAAGTGTGCACATAAAGAGATGTTTCTTTCACAAATTGATTTTAGAAATAAACGAGCTGTCTCTCGCTATCTGTTAAAAGACTGAATAAATTTTTTCCTTTTATATCATGTTATTCTCGCTTTAATCACACATATTTGATTTGTACTGTGCCTACCCAGTGACAAATGTCTTGACTATTAAACAAGCATTGTTTTCATGATTCAAACTATATACGAATTATATAAAGTTGGGCACGTTTTTTGGGAAAATAACTCCCATGTTGCAAGAAGAGCCAACGTAAAATTCGAGAGGATCCTCTCTGTTGAGGATGTGTTGTAAGAAATTCTTCCTAACTATTTAATTTATTCTAGTAATTACATGGTAATAGTAGGTGTCACCTATTCCAACAACAGGTATAAGGAAGTTGTAGATAATCGTTTGCTATATCAAATTGAGTTTGTTTGGAGTTTGGACAAAAAAGCATTTTGTAGAGGTCACCTTTGGCTTTCGGATGATTTAATAACAAATCGGGGAAAACAACATGTTTATGCAGCCCATGCAGGAAGTATGTGTCTGGAGGTTGTTTGCAGCTAACACTTATTTTCATTATCCCTTAATCTGCCAAATATTTTATGTATTGATGATTTGCTTTGTCCATAAAATGTTTGAAAACTGGGAAACATCCATTTCAGTTTTCCAGAGCTCAAGGTGACATCCTCATATTTCTCGTTTTGTTTGAACGAGAGTTCAAAACCCAAAAGGTATTTGATGTACAATTTTATAAAACAGAGAAAAGCAGCAAATCCTAACATTTAAGAAGCTGGAACCAGAAAATCCTTGGCATTCCTGCATGAAGAGTAGTCAAAGCAATTTTTTGATTATCAAAATAGTTGTCTTGCCCTTCCAGAAGTGTAGTGGGGATGATGGATCTGGAGTGGATGGGGAGTTCTGTCTGAGTATGAGCCAAGATGAAGGAGGAAGAACTTTACATGTCAATCACATGTTTTGCATCCTTTCTTACTGACTCATCTGCAGTGGAGAACTTTTTATTCTAACGTTGTGCAGTAAGATTAGATTATTTACAGACTCTGGTTCTGCTGGTTTAAGATGAACTCTGGATAATCAGTTTGAGGTTAATTGGCCACTACAGCAATAAACTGGACAGTTGTACAGAAAATATACGACAATGACGGGTTGGAGCAACTTAAAGGACACAACAAAGACAAAACAATAGTACTACATATGCAAAACAATTCACAAATTAAGCATAAATCAGACTTGGTGTATCGTATGAAACAGCAGTAGTGCAAGTTCAATGAGGCAATTAAGGCAAATGTCAAGTTTCAGATGTAAATCACACATACAGGACACATTTCCATCATGTTCTGTCCTCATTAAAATCAGCATAATGAGAAAACAGTGAGGATGGAAGCAGACAAATTCTACTGCTTAACATAAAAGCAGAATGTAGACAGGATCTGAAACAATGCAAAAAATGTAGTTCAGATAAATCCAAACATGAGAAAGGGAAAAGAAGTCAGGGATGGATTATATAGACAATGCAGACACGCTGGCAGAGACTGGATGTTTGGAGAGGATTCAGTGTGCTGTCAGTATAAAAGAGCATTTAAAGTAGGGGTGAACTGGAGGCTGAAGGTGCCTGATGGAGTAATAGCTCATTATAGAGGGTGGGAGGTGTTGTCTCAGATGGAGCTGAAGTTAAATCTCATCTTCCCTCACTGACTCCCTGCACTGTGCAGTCTTTACCTTTCAATTTATCTCACCTGCTTCTTTATGAAGAGAAATGAGTCACTGTGCTTGAGATAGGTGTGTGATTCACGAATTAATAAATAATAATAAAGCGTTCGGGATTCTAACATTTCCGTTTGAAAATGCTTCTTGTGCATTGAAATAGCTAAAAATAAAAGTTATGACAAAAAAAAGAAAAGAATTTGCTCACTGTTCTTTGCTACCACACAAATTTTCATTGTTACTGTAAAACAGATCAGTCATATGTTCATCAGGTACGATAGAAAGATCTGACTGATCAACTTATTGCACCACAACAGTGGACAAAATCGAGTCGATTGCAGTATTGCATGAACTATACCAAGACAATAAACTATACCAAGACCAATTTTCTTGCCTGTTCCAGTGCTGGTATTTTTTCCGATTTGTATACTTTTTAGATTTTTTTTTTCATGTATATATAGGTTATCAAATTTACATGTCCAAAGGTGGCTCTGTAAATGAATACAAACAAAACATCAAGAGCTTTTTAGACATTTATACCCCCACTCCAAACACCCAACAAGAAAAATGTACAATTTACTGTATTTGCACCCCCCCCCCCCACCCCCCCACCCCCACCCCGCAGGGGTTGGACGCTTAAGTGTCTCTGAGCAAGATGCTGAAACCCGAACCGCTCTGCAGCTGAATCTGGCTCTCACAAACTGAGGGGTACGAATCAAAAGAGAATTTTTCAGCAGAGAAGTCTCTCTGTTGTAGTTTCTGTAATGAGTACGCTCATCAGACCAGACAGACAGAGGAAGCAGGGAGATCTTTGTTCAGTCTGTGTTACAGCAAAAGCCGCCATATGATTTACATTCATATTGTTCGCTACTTCGTGTCCCTTTTATTCAGGTTTCACTGCCAATGTGTCCATCACCAAAACAAAAACATATGACTCTTTCTTCTTATTACCCTTTTCTTCCCCCCCCCCCCCTCTCTCTCTGGTGTTTCACTTGAATAAACAACACTGTACTGGTTGTGAACTGGTGCTTATCCAATTTCAAGTTTTCTGTGGAGCCTCTCTGGAAAAAAAACAACCCCTGTGTTGCCTCATTAAACCAACAGTACCTAAACTCAACACTAGATGACAGCCTCAACTAGTGGATAACAATGGCTGCTCGGTAACAATAAGACTAATGCAAAATGGTTCCAGCCGTATCAGACCCGACCTCTGGAAACATCAAGACACCCCTAATGTGGAGTCTCTCAGCGTGAGGGAAAAATGAGAAGGATGTGGTTAATTTGTGAGTGGAAAACCTTTCCATGACTTCTAACACAAAAATATCAAATACCTTCATGTTCTTACCTTTAATTATTCCTGAAAGCAGGCATCACATTTATAATGATAAAAACTGAAAAAAGGTTAATTATTAGTTTAAACTCTTAACTCTCAGGGGGTTAACACTGAGTGACCCCGTTTGGGAGTTGTGGCTTTGGATAAACTGTCCTTGATTGCAGGAAAGGAGTGGGCAGCGCACAACGACCATATCACATGTATAACACTGCTTGTCCGTAATGAACACTCTGGCTAATAATAGTCTGATGGTGTTTGCTATAATGAATTAAAAAGGCCAAAAAGAAGGTATGTTTACGTTAACCTCGCAATACCATTAGCCTCAGTATCTGTTGCAGCTTATTATAGAGTAAAACTCTCAGCGCCTTCACACTGCAGCATTATTCGGGGGCCTTGGTATACTTTTTCAGACTCATAACCAACAGGGCTTACTTGGGTTACCCTTGTCCCACCAGCGACTGCATATGTGGGCTTATGTGAGTTTAGGGAGCCATGGAGAGTACGCCCAGGAACAGCTGACAATTTATGCTAGTGGGGCCCCCACATTCTCAGAGAGCGAGCGAGAGAGAGAGTGAGAGAAAAGGGGGGAGGGAAGTGGGGAGGAAGAGGGGAGACGGAGAGAGGAGGGAAAGGAAGGGGGATGGAGAGGGTGGAAAGGGTAAGGAGTGAGGATGGGTGGGAGCAGAGCAGACCTGGGATGAAGGGGTAAGAGAAAAAGAGAGAGAGAGGGGAAAAAAGGGGGGAGGTAATGGGAGGCTGTCTTGTTTGTAGCTTGTCAGCAATTGCTTGAGACAAGCTTCCCCTCCATGTGTGAAAGCTACTTGGCAGGAATGCTTGGGCTGTACCAAGTGCGACCAGGCGAGAGGGGGGTTCCACAAGAGGAACAGACCCGGATTGAGGGGCCAGTGTGTGGCTGAAGTAATCCTTCGTCGGTGTCGGCTCTTTGATGTTGTATCTTTGTGGATGTGTGTGTGTGTGTGTGTGTGTATGGAGAGAGGAGGGAGGGAGGGGGGGAGCAGTGTGTGGGTGTGAATGGGGCTGGAGAGAGCATTCTGTATGGATATGTGCTCTCTCTCCCCAGCAGCAACAAAAGAGAGGGAATGAGACCCCCCCCCCACACCTCCCCACCATCACACCCCCCCCCATGCCCCCCCTCACTCTCTCCCTCCCCGGCTCTCAAGAGAAAGAAAGCAAAAAAAAAAAAAAGGAAAAGAAGATGATGAAACCTGAAGTGGTCCTGCGGTGTGAATTGTGTGTATACACACACAGACGCTCATATGTGCATCTGCATATTTGTCTATGTGTGTGTCTGCATGCATACCAGTGCGAATAGCTTCTCCAATTTAATCTGTTTACTAACAATCTGTGTGTATCCTGTTTGTGCTATTTCTGTGTGTGTGTTTCGAGCCCCGTCTGTGGGTGGGTTTCTGCATGCAATTGTCCCTGTGTTTCACTGTGGTCATGTTATGTGTTTTCTCCCCAGTAGGGGCTGTTATTGTCTTAAGAATGTGTGTGTGTGTGTGTGTGTGTGTGTGTGCACGGGGTCAGTCTCCAGTAGCCTGTTGCTTTCTGCCTCTGACTGCTCTGACTGCTCTCAGCTCCACATCAGGAGGAATGCAGACTGAAATGGATTCCTGCAGGATTCCTCTTCTCTTGCTTCATTATTCCCACTGCCGCCACCGCCGCTGAACAAACGCACAGAAAAACACACATAAACGCACACATTCTGTCTGGTTTGCTGAACATCCAACAACTTAAACTTACACCGATCACAGTGATGAACACACGACGGGCAATTTACTCCTTTTCTCCCAAAACCTGAACAACTTTCTGCACTAAATAGCTGAGCTACAAATCTCCCCTTTATCTCCTCCCTTTTTTTTTTTTGCTTTTCACTCTCTATCTCTCTCACAAATGCACACACTCACACACTCTGCTGTTGGCAGTCACAGGGTTTTATTTCCTCACTCATCCTCTGTGTGTGTGTGTTTGTGTGTGTGTGTGTGTGTGTGTGTGTGTGTGTGTGTGTGTGTGTGTGTGTGTGTGTGTGTGTNNNNCCTTTCAAAAGAAAGACGCCTCACTCGAGGGGGATTTCGGGGTGGGGGGTGAAAGTGGTGTTTTTTTGATCCTCCCCCCCCAACCCCCCCCCCCCCCCCCCCAACTCATCATCTTCTTCCAGGGCTTGTGGTAAAAAAAAAAAAAAAAAAGAAAGAAGGCAAGGCCAAGAAATGGGATGCAATTTTAAAATGAATTAGGCCGTGAATAATTTTCAGGATGTCAAAATGTATTGGGGTGAAGGCGTTTATGTAATTGGAGCACTTGGTTCACTGGTATACAGCTTAAGAGAGGAAATTCTTCATTAGGGCTGGAATGCACCGCACACATGAATACACATAATGAATACACACACACACACTTACACACACATTCATGGACTTACATGTTTATTTTTTGCATGTATGTGCCTGTGCAAAACTACCCCAACACCTGAGTGATGTGCTGGGTGAACTCGACTGTGCTGACCTCATTTACATGTCCTCTTGAGGTGGTGTACTGTAAAGGGGAGAGGAGAGGAGGTGGAGGAAAGGTAAGGAGAGAAACGGAAAGGAAAGAGAAGTGAAACAAAGGAAAGGCCTTGAAGAAGAGAGGTGAGGAGAAGAAGAAGGAGTGGGAAAGACAGAGGAGGAGGGGAGATAAGAGGTAAGAAGAAGAAAGAGGAGTGGAAAGAAGGAGATGAGAGGGTGAATGTTCAAATAAGTGACGGAGAAAAGAGGAAGAGTTGCACACATGAGGTAAAAATGAAGGTGAGGAAAGGCTAAAGGAAGAGGGAGGAAAGGATGAGCAAATAAGGCAGAGAGAGGAGAGGTTAGGAGAGGGGAAGAGGAGAGATAATGAAAAGAAGAGGTAAAAATGAAGGGGGGAAAGGCTAAAGGAAGAGGGAGGGAAGGATGCGGAAATAAGGCAGGGAAAGAGGAAGCGAGGGAGGGCATTTGGGGAGGAGAAAAAGATGGGATGTAAAAGGGTAGATGAAAGAGAGGGAAAGTTGAAAGGTAAAGGGGCGGAGAAATGAATGAAAACTGTGGCGAAGCAAGGCAGGGATGGAGGGAGGCGGATGGAGGAGGGAGGGAGGGAGTGATGGGAAAGGGAGGAGGGTTGATCTCTGGGGTTTGAAGCACATTAGTATTCATGGGGAAGAGGAGGCCACAGACAGCAGAGAAACAGAGGGACCAGACTGAGAGCAGCACTCACACACACACACATAAATACACTTACACTGCACGTAAGCAAGCGCTCACACATCTCTCTGTATGCCCACACACACATCGCTTGTGTGTTATGTGGATTTAGATGCTACAGAGGGTCTAACCACTCCTTGCGCAGACACACACACAAAGCACAGACACAGTTACGCTCCATCTTGTCTAATATCTCCAGGTTGCACACATGAATGTGCATACAGGCCCTGAAAATCCTCCCAGGAGATGGTTTAGTGGTTGAGGCCTCTGAAACCGCATGCACCGCTGCTGGCCTCAGATCGAATCCCGCTTCAGAAGCGTCTCTCCTGTGTTTTCACCGTTTCGCATCCCTTTCCCTCCCTCCTACTCTGTCAATAAAAGAACATACTGGAGGGCTGTGGATGACGTCTGCCTGCTTTGCTTTTCCTTTTTAAAAAAGAAGACCTTAACAGCCACTGTATACCTACAGACGCAGAGAGGAGCGGTGGAGTGCAGGTGACTCATTTCACTGTGGGAGAGATGGGCTGGGCTGAGCTCTGGGGAGAGGGTGGAAGACAGAAAAGATTCCTATCGTGTTGGGGGCCACTTGCAAAACACCGCTGACGGTGGCAGGAGGAGAGCAGAGAGCGGGAAGAGGAGGTGGAGGGAGAAGCAGCAACACTCTCCGGGTGTTCTATTCTTAGTCTCTCTCTCCTCAGACTTTGGGTGTGTGTGTATGTGTGTGTGTGTGTGCGAGTATGTGTGGGCGGGCAGGTGGTGTACAGCTGACAGTTGATTTGCTGTGACACCAGACACACTGGCTGCTTTGGACTCCCGTGGCCTAGATATCAGAGTCTCCTGGAAGCCCCTCACACTCTGTTTCACACACACACACATGCATGGTCACACACAAACACACACACATACTTAATCACATGCACACGCTCATCTGTGTCACTGTCTTTTCTTTCCCTCCCTCCTTGCCCCTCTCTTTCTCTTAGACCCACATATCATTTTCTGATTGGCAAGCAGGTGTCTCTACTGAATGTTCTTAAGGGTTTGTGGGGAAAAAAACTTAGCCCAGTGTAGTTAACCAACCAACAGCAAAGCAGCAGGCGAAAGGCGCCAGAGAAAGAAAAGGAAGCTGGAGACAGAGAAGGAGAGAAATTGTGATGAGAGAGACAAGAAGAGTAAGAAACAAGGAAAAGGGAGAAAAAAGAGAAGGAGAGGAGCGACAGAGTGCAGGAAGCTGATAGAGAGAGAGAGATGGAGTGAGAGGGAAGAAGAGAGTGAGATCCCATCATGTAAACAGTCTGAAGCACCGCATAGAAATGGAGGAGGCTGTTGCCATGGCGGCAGAGGCTGCATCCTTTTGTTAAAGATGTCACTCAGGGGGAATCAGGGCTAATGAGGAAGGAATTTGCGCCTGCGTCTGTGTACGTGCGCGAGTGTTTAGTCAATGTGTATCTGAGCAACACGGTCTAATGGCATTCTGGAGCACTGGTGCTATAATGGTTTTCACTTAAGGAAATAAAAAAGGAAAGGATGATAGTGGAAGATAGAGGAGGAGAGTGGAGGAATGAGTGGGGAATTAAAAATAGAGAGAAGTCAAGCAGCGGTTACATGGTCCGTAGGCCTATAGAGAAATGTCAGTGTCATTGGTGAGGCAGTGAACTACAGAGTGTGTGTGTGTGTGTGTGTCAGTGTGCCCGAGTGAACTCCATTGAGACTTAGGCAAGTGATGTGCGTGTGTGGTTTGGTGTGGCGCTGTGCTGCGTAGGTGGTTTGTTTTCCGTGCTCTTCATCTCACTGCAAATTAGTGAAGAATCAAAGGGAAACAGGTTTCATTTAATCCTACCCTCTCTGTCTCTCTCCGTCTTTCCTTCTTTTTCTCTTTCTCCTCTCTTGTCTCTCCGTCCTCGGCAAACAGCCTTGAGCCTCCCACTGAGTGAATGCAGACATCTGCCTGCACTTTCTCTTTCTTTCCCTCTCTCCCTCTTTTCTGTTTTCGAACCAACACACAAACACAGCACGTGCACGCACACACGCACACACACACACACACACACACACAGAGCATTTGTTTCGCTGTCAGCACCGTCATCAAAGAGAGTGAGAGAGGTCTTCGCACCATTCTTCCATTCTACTCCATTTCCCTCTCCTCACTCGTTTTTTCCCCTCTGTTCCCCTCTACCAACCCCCTTTTTCCTGATCTTCCTCTCTTCCCCTCTCTTCCTCTGCCTTTATAGACAGGGATAAATAATTTGATCTGGAGGGTTTTGAAATTCCACCACTCTGAGAGGCGTGACGTTAATCTTTTATTATCTGCTCTCTCATTCTTCCTCTCCCTTTCTCTTCCATTCCTTTTTCTCCTTATCTCCCTACCAGACCCTCCCTCCTCCCCCCCTCCTGCCTTTCCCCCAGCCCGTCCTTGCAGTATTCTAATGATTCATATTTCACATCCACTGCCTTTTCATTTAGCCTGTCTACACCGCTTCAGGGACAGCTACTCACGATCTTAATTGACTGAGGAGATAGACGGGCTGGGTAGGTGGCAGAGACAGTGCCACCATCCAACTCTCTGTCTGTCTGTGCCTGTCTTTGATCTCAGCCTCTGTCCCACACTGCATATTAAGATGCCCGGGCCCCTGTTTGGTATTCTGAGGCGGGCACCGGGATGCCAGTCTCCATATCCTCTCCTCGCTTCTCTCTGAAAGAGAGCAAAAACCCCTCTGTCTGTCTCAAGATGCTTATCCCGCTAAATGGGTCTGAAATAGCTGGAGAACAGGGCGGGGGAGTGGTGGTGGCGGCAGGGTAGAGAAGAAGAGAGATGCACGGAGGGGAGAGGGCGGTAGGGGGAAGTATTAGACACACCACAGACGGGTGGTGGGAGTGGAGGAGAGGGGGAGGAGTGGGAGAGGAGGAGAGGGGGAGGAGTGGGGAGGGAAGGAAAGCGGGGTAAGGGAAGCAGAGTGATGGGGCTGATTTTAGCTGAGAGGATAATTAAACGCTATTATCACAATAGGCCAGTAATACAGCCAGCTTGTACATAGAGAAGCCAGCCCTCCCATGTTTGCTTCACTAAAAGGAGGGAGGAAGGAATGAGGGAGGAGGGAGAGGAGAGGGAAGCAGGAGGAGGAAGAGCAAGAGACACAGAGAGAGATGGAGGGGCAGAGAGGGAGAGAGATGGTAAAACAGGCAAACAGAGTTAGAACGGGAGAGTGAGTGGGAGAGTTTTGTGGGGGGGTGATTGCTCAGTGTTTGGGATTAGCATGACTCTCTCTCTCCCTCTCACCCACTCTCTCCCTCTCTCTCTCTCCACATATCGCCCTCTTTCTTTCTCTCCCTCTCCTTCCATAAGCCCTGGGGATGGCACAGCTTTAGTTAAACTGCTCTATTAAACGGCGCCTGCTGAGAAAATCAAATTATAACTTCCTTTAATCAGCGAGTATCAGTGGCCCACACAGGAGCAGCCAGCTCTGACAGCACACACAGAGAGAGCGAGAGCGAGGGAGAGAGAGAGAGAGAAGGAGACTGTGACTGTGAGACCTGAGGGAGGCCGATATGAACCTGTCTCCCGTCTGCTTTGGTTCCCATGGCAACAAGATAGAGTGAGGGTGAATATGGGTTGTGGAATGTCTGCATCTATCGTTTCCTCTCACTAAGCATTCATACACAAAGATAGGAGAGTGGAAGAGAATACGCTCACTGAGTCAGGGTGTTCTTCTGTTTGGGAGGCGTTTTGAAAGTACACATTCACTGGTGGAAAGTAACTAAGTGCATTTACTCAAGTACTGTACTTAAGTACGTTTTTGACGTACTTTGAGTTATGCCTGTCTCTGCGACTTTCATATTAGGCTTCGGCTCCACAACAGTTCAGAGGGAAATGTACTTTCTATGTCACCACATTTATCCAGCGGCTTTAGTTACAAGTTACCTTTCAAATTTAGATGTTACATTAAAAAAAATACATATTATAAGATTATATATTTTTATAGATTAAACTGTGGTTCCTGAACTGTTTGGCATGTGATCTCTTACAAAAAGAAAAAGGAAAAAGAAGAAGCAGTGTTTACTTGGGGCCCCTTGTCATGTCTCCAACCCTTTCGCTTACCTTTTTATGAAACCAAATTGTTTTCCCGCTTAACTTATGCTGCCTCGATGTTCACAGGCAACCTTTTGTGTTTGAGTGAATGAGGCACTATTTGTTAACCACACCAGAGTCACAGGGAGGTGGTTGGGGTGGATGGAGGGCGTAAAAAGAGCAGGACTGTGACGCCAGCGATTGGGACTCGCATGCTGAAGCCCATCTGTGGTTTGATTTAGGCAATAAAAGCATTTTAGTTGAGATCAGGGAAATATTGTGGTTTTGTTTAAATGTTAACAGTGTTGTGTCTTGAGATTCAAGTCACTGGACTTTTTTATGTACTGAACCAGTTCATCATCTTTCCCTAAACTATGTGAGTGCCTAAATATAGCCATTTATAAATGTAGTGATGCTGTAGTCACATGCAACTTGCTAGATATATTAAATGAGAACATTTCTTCATTATGTTAATAAAGAATGTAATCTGGTCAGCATTTCGTTTCCATTAAAAAGTAATTTCTTGGACAGGGCTGTACGTTTCTGCAAAGATGTCTATGACTTATTAACAGATCCAGACATTTCCCTTCTCAAATGTTCTAGGCTGAAAGTGCTTACATTATCCAGTGTTTCACAACCCCCACACCCCCCAAAAAAAGATGCGTAGCACAACTTTACTTTCTCCTTTCTTACCCCATTAATCATCTCATGACCCCCCAGATGTGTCTTTTGACCCAACACTGGGAACCACTGGGCTAAACTACCAAATGGTACATATACAATGCATTCAGAAAGTATTCAGACCCCTTCACTTTTTGACATGTTATTATGTTGCAGCCTTATGCTGAAATCCCCCCCACCCCCCATCAATCTAAATTCGATATCCCATGATGACAAAGTGAAAACAGAATTTTAGAAAGAGCTCGGCCAATCTGAGCAAACACAGGAGAAGGGCCTTTGTACGAGAGGTGACCAAGAAGCCGATGGTAACTGTGCCTGAGCTCTAAAGATCCTGTGTGAGGATGGGAGAAACTTCCAGAAGGACAATCATCAGTGCAGCATTCCACCGATCTGGGCTTTATGGCAAAGTGCGCTGATGGAAACCTCTCCTCAGTGAAAGACACATGAAAGTCACCTGCAGTTGGCAAAAAAAGCACCAAAGTACTCTCAGAATGTGAGAAACAAGACTCTCTAATCTGATGAAACCAAGATGGAACTGTTTGGCCCAAATTCTAAGCATCGTGTCTAGAGGAAACCAGGCATCGCTTATCACTGACCAAATACCACCCTAAGTGGTAAAGCATGGGGATGGCAGCATCAGGCTGTGGGGGGGTTTCAGCAGCAGGGACAGGGAGACTGGTCAGGGTCAATGGAAAGCTGAACAGAGCAAAGTAGAGATATCCTTAATGCAAACCTGGTCCAGAGCAGTCAGGACCTCAGGCTGAACTGAAGGTTCACCTTAACCCTATGTACACAGCCAAAACAATGCAGGGGTGGCTTAGGGACAACTCTGTGAATGTCTATGAGTGGCCCTGTCAGAGCCCTGACGTGAACCCAATCGAATATCTCTGGAGAGGCCTGAAAATGTCTGTTCACCGATGGTCCCTCTCCAACCTGACAGAGCTTGAGAGGATCTGCATAGAAGAATGGCAGAAAATCCCCAAATCCAGGTGTGCAAAGCTTGTCACGTCATACCAAAGAAGACTGGAGGCAGTAATCGCTGCCAAAAGTGCTTCAACTAAGTATTAAGTAAAGGGTCTGAATGCTTATGTCAATGTGATATTTCAGTTTTTCCTTTTTAATAAGTTTGCAAAAAAAAAAATCAAATAAAAAATCTAACTAAAATCTCTGATGCTTTGAATACATTTACCTCAAAATACGTACTTCTACTTAGGAGTTTAAAAGTAGTGTCTTTACTTGTAATGGACTGTTTTTACATTGTTTTATTGGTTCTTTTACTTAAGTAAAGAACCTGAATACTTTTTCCACCATTGGACCTGAGCTCAGTTTCTGTTATCACTGTAAAGGCCTCAGCCATATAAGCATAATGGACTCTTGCAATCATAAATCCTTCTCGTTAGGAGGCGATCTAATCGCTCTTGCCTCTGATTAGTCATTAACGGTCCAGTTAGTGAAATGGTGAGACGCAGGTGGGTGGGCAACCGCTTAGATCTCCGGGGTACTGCCTCGACTCGTTAATGATCGGTTAATTAACATTGTTTCAGTCCTCCAGCTTGTTTACACTCACCTGCCATGGGGAAGAGTCAGAAAACACTGCTGCAGGGGACAGTAAACAAGAGGAGGAGGGAAAAAGACGCCTGGGTAAAAAGAAGGAAGGAAGTGAGGTGAATGATGTTGAAACTTGTTACTGAGTTAATTGCAGACTTTGTTTGAAATCTAATGCAGAACTGTGTGAGGCTGTTCAGAGGAGAGCAGCACTGCTGGAGAAAGTGCGGACGATAGAATTAGAATAGCACAAGTAGCATCTCAGTGCATGAGCCATCATTAGGGCTCTGCTCGGCAGTGCTTGTCGCTGTTACTCATAGCAACACTACATACCATGATAATAGGCTGACTGACGATTGGTCAGACTGCCACACTCTGGTAAGTGACCTCACTGCTGTGTGATTGAGCTCACTGTCTCAGTATTTTGATAACCCAGCCAGTCCTGGTGTTCTTCTCAGCATCGCCAACATACCTGTTCATGAACAACACGACCAGCCTCCACTGCTATCGGCCAACACAAGAGCCCTGAAAATACACAGCCCCGTGAACCTAACCCACCACAGCCCCTCGTTCTCCCACAGCCACTGGTCTGAGAGTAGCTGTTTGTATGTTTATAGTATTTTGTTAATGTTCTAGATATTCATTTGCCAGAGTCATTGTCTTTATTCATAAAATGTGTTGTGCCTCCACCACCTCATCCTTCCTCTCTGTGTCTACAGTGTATCTCACCAGCATAAGACTGTTTATCGAAGCTTTAAATAATGCAGATGGTAATATGATAAGTGAACAGTCAATGTTGGCGTCCTGTTTAAACACACAATCACACATAGACGATGCATGCACACCCACGCATGCAGAAGGTGGATGGGCGAATGCGCACACACGTACACACACACACACACACACACACACACACACACACACACACACACACACACACACACACACACACAC
>JBBMJY010000007.1:9368419-9385280 GCA_037833715.1 Toxotes lorentzi | reverse complement strand
CACACACACACACACACACACACACACACACACACACACACACACACACACACACACACACACACACACAGCATACATAGTACAATAAATATGATTCCGTTTTTCCATTTGTTTTAAAGTAGCATTGGGCAGAATCTGGAGTTTGTTTTCCCGTTTCCAAAGTATTCTGCGTTAGTCGTGCCAGAGAGTTGCAGCGCTGGAGAGCCAGAACATCGACCTGAAGAGCTCTGCTAGTGTGCATGTCTAATGCAACCCAGTCTGGGAATACTGCCAGTCTACTGTTACTCCACCAGTGGGGTTTATCATACACACAAGCACACACACACACATATCCAGAGAGGGAGGGAGTGTATATGTGTGAGTGAGAAAGAGAGACAGAAAGCGAGACAGAGCTTTGTGTTGTGTCACTGATCTCTGCTAGCATGCACAAACACGTCCAATGTAGCCATGGCCTGCTTGTCAAAAGTCACAAATATGCAGCTCTCATCCCATGATTTTGTGTCTTGTGTACAGTACGTCATCCTACAACACTCATTGCCGTAAAAGGCTTCAGTGTAGCTGATGCTCAACGGCCATGTACAATAAATGCAGAGAAGCATTTGGTATGTTAACACGAATGATAAAGAACAAAAGATAGATAGAAAGAAAGAGTCTCAAACTAAATAACTAATTAGGTTCATGTGGACATAAAGATGTAGATTCCTGTAAGTTCAAACTGATAATGGCATTGAGAAGTCAACTAATAAAAAAAATTCAATGACAATAACTAATAACTAATAAAACAAATTGGCAATACTTTAGATATTTAATTAATTATGTCATTCTTAGGCAAGAATGACCAACATTCACAGGCTCTAGCTTCTAAAATGTCAGTATTCCCTGTTTTTTCTTGGTCGTCTATGATTGCAAATTGAATATATTTGGATTTTGCACAGACAAAACAAGCTTTTTAAATATGGCAATTTGAGCCTTGGGAAATTGCAATGGACATTTTACACGGTTTCCTGAAGTGTTATAGATCAAATGATTGATCAAAAGAAAATGATTGGCATGTTTAATCAATAATGGAAATGGAAAATACTATTTAGTTGCAGATCTATATAATCCATGGGCCCTGTTGCTAACTCAAATCCAGTGGCGAAAGTCCTCTGAACTGTTGTAAACACATAAAACTGTGCTCTCACCCTCCGGACTGTATTCAGTTTGTAAAAACAACTTCACTTTGAGGGTCTAAATCAGCTCTCACCAAGAGAGAAGGACAGGAAAACACACATACACACACACATGCACGCACACAAACACACACACAATCAGGCCAGCTAATAATGTGCACACTTAAACACCAATTCATTCAATCCCCAGTTGTCCTGATTATACATTTGGGCTGGATTTGAAATGTATCTTGATTAAATATTGAGAAGGACCACTCTCACATTGCATGTCCTTAATGTTTCACTCTTCCTCTGAGGCATGTGATATTCACTCTCTGAGACATGTGTATGTGTGTGTGTGTGTGTGTAGCCAGACATAATTTTATATATCAAGTGAAATCTATCTATTTTTTAATGTCTTTGCTCACCGTGGACACGATCATACCAACATTGTACTGAATGACACCGGCTCCAAGAAGACTGAGAAAAGCTAACGATTAACGATTATTTTCCATATAGATGAGTCAATCAGTGATTTTCTCGATTTATTCATTAATAGTGTGATCCATATTTTCAGAGGATACTGAAAAATGCCCATCACAAATTGCTAACGAACAAGGGTACGTCTTTCAATGAATACATTTTTTGAATGAATGATTCTCAAAATACTTCAGCTGACTAGTTAATAAACCAACTACCCAGCTCTTAACACGCGTAATGCTGCTTTAAGCTGATTGGACTGATAATAAGAATGTATTATAAGAAAACGGGCCCCTGGGCACAAGATAGGTAAAAGGCCCCCCGTCCCTCAGTGATCCCCAGACTGAAAGACATAAAGAGATACAAAACAATTTGTGTCTCTCTGCAGTCATTTTGTCTCTTTATGGTCGTTTTGAGTCTCTGTGATTGTTTTGCATGTCATATTTTCGTGTCCCTTTATGTCTCTTTTTGCTGTCCTTTTGAGTCTTAAAGACTGCTTTGCATTCCTCAGCGATTGTTTTGCATCTCTGTAGTCATTTTGCATCTCTCTCTAGTTGTTTTGTGTCCCTTCTGGTTGTTGTGTCTCTTTGTAGTCATCTTGTGTGTCTTTGTGATTGTTTTACCTCTCTATTAGTTAGTTTTGTGTCTTTTGTTTTTAGGTCATTTTGTGTCTTATATCTTAGCTCTACTACTTTCAAACAAGAAATATTGGCCCAGGGGTCCCCCTTGACCTCTCGGACCCCTGGGCCTGTTCCCGGTTCCATCCATGACTGATACCGACGTGTAACAGTATCCTGTGAAAAACTTCCACAAGTTTTGTGCTCAACTACTCCCAAGTTCTTTCACATGGCGAAGTTCAGTGGCATCGAAATAAAAGCAGGTGAATTTTAAACCACAGCTGAGGTGTGTTTTTGTATTCTATATATGTTTACCGAGCCACACGGCTGAAGACTCTCGGTGTCTCTCGGCTGTCCGACAGTAACGTTCTCACTGGCACACAGACCTGACCTAGAATTGCTACTTAGAATTCGGGCTAAACCATCGCGCTGAAACGGAGGGGGGGGGGGGAGAAGAGACGACAGGAAATCTTAACTGGGATGTAATGGAGTAGGACCACTGGAAAGCTCGGGCGAAAGGGGGGGAGACACATTTCTATTTTATAATGTTACCGTGATAATGTTGTGATTTGATAGGTGTGCGGTATATATCCGTCGTTCGAGGAAAACGGGAATTAAGCTAACATTCCAGGTGAGTGCTCTTTTTTTTTCAAATCCAGGTGGAAAGTGTCGGTACCACAGCTCGCCTCCTGGCAACGGGCACACGCGGGTCCTCCTCCCGGGGACATCTCACTCCGGTATCCGTTCTTCTCTGCCTCTGTCCCCGAAGGCTGGCTAGCAAACCCACGTCGTGTCTGGCCTGGCAGACAGTGAGCGCCCTTTCAACCGTAAACGCCGATTTTTTTTCCCCCCAGCGCAACAAAAGCGGATTATTCGCGATGTTTTCGGCATGGTGTAAAACCCGCGGAGAAATATTGGTTTTTACCCCATTATACTGGAGGACCGCCCGTGCTTCGTGAAAATGAAAAAAGGATACAATGCAGCATGCATGTTCTGCATTCTTCGGGAGTACCACACCGTCGGTATTGTATTTCCTTTATTAAAAATGAGCTTGCTATGATTTATAAACGCGTAGCGAGATTATAGGCCTCGGCTGCTGATTGTGTCGGCCAGCCCTATCATCTGCCGAGCGATTTAATTGTTACATTGTTAACGGAGCTAGCAGAACTTGAAAATGAACGTTTGCCTGAGGAGGGCCTGGATTGTTTTTTTTATCGAGAGACAAAGCCTTAAATTTAATCTCATTTTCTGTGTGGGTTTTTTTTTTGTGTGTGTGTGTGCTTGTGACCGACGTCGTTGTTCTCGCTCTCAGCCGCCGTCCAGTGCCTCCCTCTTCGGGGAAGACTTTGTTTGCGCTGGCCGAGGCTCCATGAATGCAAGTGCTGAAGTCCTCCCTTCCCCCCCAGTTCTCTGGCGAAACAGGAACAACTTCTTTTAGGAAAAAGGAAAAAAAAAAGTTCCTGGAGTTTCAAGCGCCATGGAATTACTTTGTCCGCCAAGAGTTGTCCAGTGAGGCGCTGAGATTTCAGGGGGGAAGTCTAGTCTCTGTAGTTGTTGAGTGCTTTACGTTTATTTGCAGAGTTTTAGCTTTGTAGATGTCTGTGTATATTTTAGGACGACTTCCTCGAGTAGGCCCGTTTGTGAGAAACTTGTGTGGCATTGTGCTGTGCTACCTTGGCAAGACCAAAGAGCTAAACATGGCAAAGAATGTGTTCAAGTCTTTTAGTTTTAGCAATCTTGTTTAACTTGACTTGTGAGTGGGAAAAAAAATCCACAGGTCCTATAGTGTAAAAATGTTTAGTAAAAGACATCTGATACCTGGGAATTTTATGAATTTACTCCCCCAATGAATTAAGTCTGGTCTTGTTTCCTTTCGTGAGTTTATTTAACAAGTGGTCCTAAGTAATTTGTTTCGCTTCTTTTTACATTTTGCAAGGAATCAGATTTACAATGAAAGTGTGCCCACCATTATATTGGCTTGATGCTATGTTGTCTCCCCCATACGTGTAAAGAGAAAATCTCAGCAGCTTTTGTGCTTTGTTGCAGTTTGCATTTTAGTCCTTTAGCTGATTCTGTTTTTGAGAGCGACTTCTGAGTTAGCAGGTAGGGGTTCGCCGTCTTGTCCAAAGACAGTTTTGAAGGCACACATGCCAGTTGCTGAGATTGAACTGCAGACCTTCCTGTTACAGGACTCTGGTCTCTTCAATTGCTAGGCAACACTGCTGTCTGCCATGAACGTGCATTTGTTGCATAGTCTTGAGACTGATTCATATTTATCCTTTGAATGCTCACTACTTCTACCTTATTTTCTTTGCATTGTCGACTTCTAAAAAAAAAAAAGTCACTTTTCAGCTCCCACAGTTGATAATTAGAGGAAAGGAAGTCCTCTAGGATGCAAAGAAACAAGGACGCTCTTGATAGAGTATCATATGCTGTCTTGTAGTCCCTTATGTGCACATTGGTCGATAACTGAAGTATAAATGAGTGTCTGAGTTTAAAAAAAAAAAAGCCAGTGTACACTGTTACTGTACCTCCTAATGACCTAAGCTTTGCACTGGTTATGTGTTTGCTACATGTTGGTCTTGTCAACACGAGCGACTGAGTGCTTTTTCTTGCCATTTGCTTGTTTTTGTTTCACCCTACGAGCAAAGTTCTCTCCCTCTGTTCCAGGTGTGAATGACTTGTGGCTGTAGGGTGTCGTGAGTGGGCCAGGTTCCTGCACAGCCTCCGTGGCTGACTGGGAGGAGTCGAGTGGAGAGCAGACATCAGTGCCCAGGGGACCTGAGGCCTGGTTCTCCATATGAGGCCCTGCTGAAAGGGCAGGGGGGCTTCTGAGGTAACCCAGCTCAGCTCTGGCTCTCTCTCTCTCTCTTTTTTTTGTTTCACACTTTATCACACAATTTGTTTCACGCATACATCCAAGACACACTGCAAGTAAATGCATTTTGGTCAGCCTCATTTCTTTCTTTGCGTTACTTCTCTGTAAGTATAACTGTAGAAATGCAAGAAGGAGGTATCATATGATATGGCAGGAACAGTGGCCTTAAAAATCTCCACAATGCATCACATTTTATATATTCAAAAATTACCAGTCATGTGACACTATACCTGTCAGAGATGATGGAAAATGCCACAGCCATGGTGTATCAGTAAAGTATTTGTTTTCTCCCTGCCTAGGAATAAAAAAAAAAAAAAAAAATAAATCAAATGAAAAAGAATGAGATGTGCATGTTTTCCAGCTTTTGCTCACTAGCATTTCATGCATTTTCAACTTTGGTTACAATATCAAACATGGCAGTAAACACTCCTTTATTGCACTCAAAGACAAACCAGTGCCATAACTTGATAGCTTAACACTGCAATGATGCAACAGTAACAAGACAGGCGCGGGCTCTTCCTAACATCGGTCACTATCTCTCTGACATTTATCTATGGAGGTGCCTACATTGATAGCTACATTTTGATTAGAGAGGCCTTGAATTGTAGAGTGGTTATCCTGTTATGTTGATGCTCAGGATATGGGCTTGAGGGATAGAACCTCGGAGCCACACTGCTCTGGACTATCAGTGCAGCGTTTGGTCTTATTCTCAGATCTGCACATGCTGAGGACACAACAGGGTCAGGGTGCTCTTCCTGAGAACGCTGTGCACACTGTTTATTTATCTGCTATCTAATCCGAAGCGTGTTAACCAAAAACCACAGTGAGGTGAAGGATGCAGGGAAATGGATATTGATGTAAAGCGGCAAAGGATTTATTTTCTCCTCTGTGTATTGGCCTCTCATGTTTCCGTGCATTTGTTTGCTTCATGGGTTTTCTAATTAAAACTCTCAGGGCTTGTGTTGTGTATGACATGGAGGGATGTGCTGGAGGGGCGTTTTGTCTCATCGCCTGTGTAGTGGGTGGCAGGGGGGCTCAAAGACATTCCCATTCATAAAGTAGATTAGACCCAAGTATTTATTTATTTATTTTTGTTGCTTGAAATGTTTATTTTTACTCTGTAGGCTCATTTCGATATCTTTTGGGATTGTTTGCACCTAACCTAAGTATTTACATTAATGAAACAGCTGTTTTCCATTTACCTGGTGTTCGGATTAAGACATCCATTCACAATTCATTAAGGAATTTATTTTGTCCCCTGAATGGCTCTTTAAAATAATCGGTCCTCCAAAGTACAGTAATTATGTAGTGTTCCCCAGGGAGCAGGAAAAATACTACTTGGTTTTTAACACGTGTATCTGTGCAATTTTGTGCCTTGAACGACCATTGTAGGTCTGCAAGGTTGCATGCAACTTGTTTGGGAGTTTAAGTGGTGTTGAGTTATTGCTACAGTGCAATAAAGATGTAATCCAAGTGCTTGATCTGCCACTACTGGGGCCTTCAGGGGAATTAAAACTCTTAAACATTAATGAACAACTGGACATAAAATTGTGATGTACAGTTATGCACACACTATTTTGACGTCCCCTGCAGAACATGAAAGCAGGTTAGTGTAATACCCTAAAAAGATGCTTAACAGATTTTATCCATAGAGAATATTTTGAACTGTTTTTGAAAAAAAAAAAAAGATAAAGATAAATCACTTCAAGTCATTTGTTACCAGGTTCTATGATGCAATGGTTTGATAGAAAACACTTTTTCATTCCTCAGCTTATAAACCGTAGTTCAGAACTACTACATTTAACCTTTTGACAAAGTAAGAGTGTAAAATTTGATAGCAGATGAGGGTTAAAATAAGCATTATTAAATAAGCACACAGTTCTGGAGTGTTCCCCTCCAGCAGACATAGTAGACATTTGTCATTCCTTCCTTGTCATTAGAAATAAATAGTGATATGATCTGATACATCGGGTCAGAACTGTGCCTATAGTGACTTTATTTGCCTGATGTGACTGACTCATATTAAATACTGGCTAAGTCACAAAGTGCTTTACGCGGCAGAAGCAAATTAAGACCCGTAACACGATAAAATGGGAGACAATAACACACTGAAGTATAAGACATAGACAGATGGATAATCACACGGTGGTATCAAAATAATACAACAAATCTGTTCATTGGTGTGTTCAATAAATAAGGCTCTGCTGTTTGTAGGAGCACAACACCAGTTATTGAAAACCAAAACTAGTGTTAAGTGCTTTAAATGACAAAAGGTTGTTTAGTCTGTTTATTCATTTGATCAATTGTATAGAAAATGATTGAAGGACATAATGTCAAAACAAATCTTTTAGGCAGAAGCTCGGAGTATTAAGTCTTTACATCCTAGTGTGCCTTTCCAAACAGTTACAGTTATGAATATGAATTTGTATTTCTAATAGCTGCGTTTCATATCTTTTTAGTGGAGGAGGTCTTGGTCTCATATGTGTTGATCTGTGGTGGGATTGTTGCCCAGTCAGGATCCTCGGGGATATGTCTGGCTGAGTCAGAATGTACCTATCAATCTGCTTTCATGTTCCTCCGCTGTGATTGACAGTTATGGCACAGACGAGCTGCTCCTCCTGCTCTGAGGGGAGGGGTCCTCGCAAACAGAGCTGCTCTCAGGTGGAACCTGGAGGCCGCTGTGACCTGCAGTCAGCTCAACCATTTGGGCTGAGAGCTGCCAGCTCGGCTGAGATCCTCTCCAGTCAGTTGTTACAAGTTAGCCTAGTCTAACACGGCACAATGTTAACCAGAAATGTTTTTAAGGTTTTCAAAAGCCACTAAACTAGATGCAAACACTGGATGGCTCTCAAGAAAAATCCATATCCCTCTACCACATTTTGGTCACTACACCTCCTGGAATTTTTCTATTTTCATTGATTTATTTTTGTCCACGTGGTTTTCCATCAGGAAGAAAATGAGATTCCTGATATTCTCCACTTTGTCAGTTTACCATAAAACTTGGGGCATGTGACACAATTCAAAAGGGCCTGGTTTTAATTTGAAATCAGTCTGCTAATTTTATGAGCCAGTGATAAGCATCAGTCAGCTGTGTCAAATCTTCATTATAAAGTGTTCTTTGACTAAAATGTCAGTGTAAATGAGAGGAAGCTTCTGGTATGTTAAATCGGTGACAGTGTTTATGTGTCAGCACTTTGTAGAACTTCCCCTGTCATCTTTCATATTGGTTTGTGAAAAAAAATTACAAAAGCTTTATAGAGCTGAATATTGTTTGTAGAGCTGAAATGATTAGTAGTCTACTAATCAATGAGTAGCTATTCATAAAATGTTAGTTGTTTTAAGTCATTTTAAAGCAAGAATACTGTAGCGTGCCTAGTTTAAGATAAGATGAACTTTATTAATCCCACAGGGTGAAATTTGCATCAATACAGCAGCAGCAGCAGGATATAGACAAGGGCAGGTGTCAAACGTAGTTGAGAGAAAAAAGCTTCATTTAAAATGTGCTTCTTTGTCTAATGTGATTTAAAAACACGAAATACCTTTGTATTTTGCAATTAGGCATTTTATAAATTCTTTGACAGTCTATTGACCAAATGATTTATTGATTAATTGAGAAAATAGAAGGTGGATTAACCAATAATGAAAATAATCATTAATTAGAGCCCTATTTTTTTGTACACTGTCTCTTAAATATAAACTTTTATTCTTTTTAACTAGAGTTCAGGAGAGGTTCATTTTGAAACTTTGGAGACAGAGCTTTGCTCGTTATTAGCCCAGTGTCATTGAAAATGGGCAAAAACGGAATAACCTCCTGTTATTCCAGCTTAATCCTTTATTTCAAGATGGCTACTCTCATTGCTAGTCTTGCTGTCACCCCACATAAATAGAAAAACTTACTGGCACGTGTCTGAAGTCTGTTGGAAGGGCAAATCAACAGGTACCCTCCTTTCTGCTTCACTTTATTTTAAAAAAATTGTGACATCCAAAATGGTGCCACACAAACTCATTTTTTCTCACTATATAGTAATTTGAGTGGCTGCTTATCCTCAAACAAAGGAGTTGAACGTTTTTTGTTTTATGCCTCGATTGATCAGTTCTACCCTCCTTGAATGTAGTGAAAAAAGAAAACAATTGTATGCCTCAAATGTACAGTGTAATAAATATAAATTCTAAAATCATTTGAGAGCAGCTACTAGAGCTATAAAACCATACTGAGGCATGACAATAGTTGGTTTGTAACAACCATATTGTCTCTTCTTTCCTGAAAAGATAAGGTGTTAAGAGTAAGGGAGGAAGTTCATTGTCTCCAACTTTGGGATTAATTGGTATCGGGATTAATTGGTATCAGGATTAAGTGGCAGATTGCATTTTTACCTGGGTTACACGGGGAATA
Source organism: Toxotes lorentzi (assembly GCA_037833715.1). Classification (NCBI taxonomy): domain Eukaryota; kingdom Metazoa; phylum Chordata; class Actinopteri; family Toxotidae; genus Toxotes; species Toxotes lorentzi. The sequence goes on along the minus strand of JBBMJY010000007.1, from coordinate 9,375,761 downwards.
TTCTGTATGCTTTCAGCACATCATCCTGGGGGTAATAGCATGGTCAAAATGTGGTTGTGAAGCATTCATAGTTTCAGAGGAACCTAAAAGAGGCTCACACAGAAATGCACACAGCTCTGACTCATGGGAACAGTAGATGCCATAAAGTAGCGCTGTTTTCAGTGCATCTTGGACATTATTAGGACAGCTAAGTACTGCCGCATGTGGGTAGTTCTATGTGCAATCGTATGAGTATGTGTATGTATAGTGCTCAGTGCCTGTATATTTAATTGGGCAGGTCTTAGCCAGTGTGTTTAAAATTCCATGGAAATGACACACCAGTGCAAACTGGGGTAATTCAGGGACACAATCTGACTCATATTCTCTCCAGGGTGCCAATTTTGTTGTTTGATAGCAGAGAGGAGTCGACACATGTATTGTATACTCTGAGTGCTCTGCTCTGAGTTAAATATATTTGTGTTTGTCTGTTGTTATGCCAGGTCAGTAGAGATGCCTGAGCTGTGTCACATGGTCTGACAGGTTGCGAAGCCAGTTGTTTCTGTTTCTTAGTGATTTTTAATGTACTAAAAGAACATCTTAACATTTAATTCCTTTCCTGCCTCATATTCTAACTGCTCTAAACCGAGGTTTTGCGCAGCGTGGGTTGCATTGACAGCGACTTGAAATGCGGATGTGTAGTGTTTCTGTGCTGTTTGTTGTGAGGTTCGGTATCAAGACATTAATGAGCCTAGTTTTTTTTGTGCTTGTGGCAAGTGGGTAGTATATTGGCAAGTGGCTTGCAAAAAGAGCCTGTTGACCAGCAAGCGATTAACGCAAGTCTCCCTTACACTTTCCCTCAGTGGGCTGCATGGCCTCTGAAGGGCCTGGCCGTTGGGATTTCCCACAATGCTTTTGGCCACAGGGAGACGTCCTCCCAGCATGAGCAAGGGAGGAATGTGGCCCGAGTGTGGGAGCGACCGTCTGGATGGAAGGAGGGAGTCACGGACCAGAGAGCACGGTCAAGGGAAGGCAGGAAAGAAGGGGTCCGCACAGAGGGCAGCAGAGTTTCTCTTAAGCAAATGGTGTCTGTGTTTGGCTTGTCATTTGATCCGCAAATGAGTGAAACCTACTGTATCGAAAAACTTTGCATATTTGCTTTGCATGTATGCATTTGCACGAAGAGTGTGTTTTACTATATACTGATAATATCACTGTACAGTTTATTACAGTGGGCACTATATAACACAACACAGCGCTCGTGCCTTGTTTAGCAGTTTTATTTTGCTTAGCCACAAGGAAACGTTCTTCCAGATATTGTCTCTTTGTGGGTTCAAAATTTGGATCCTGTGGAAAACCTACCTTAACCCCTGTTCATAAATTTAATATATATATAAAAAAAGACCCAATCCAAAAGGGATCTGAACAGTTCAGACCCAGGTCTGAAATAGACCCGACGATAATTAAGACTGGATTCAAAACATGGTTCATCTAAACAGGCCCAAACAGAGACCACCAACAGTTAATTGGTTGTGCAGCATGATGTGCCACCAATTAACAAGCAGCCATAGTCCAAAACAGTAGCGGTATATAATTATAATTTTCCCCTGTGCTTCAGTTTTCTCTCACCTCAAGAAAACAAATTTTCCTCTGCAGTGTGACACATCCCACAATCAGATGTGATGGCAAATTTGATACGATCCATTTGTGCATTCATCATATTCATTCAAAGGCCCAAGACCCTACCCAGACCTGGGAGAATATGTATATTTTGGACCTGGCACAACATGGTCTCGCCTATTACTCTCTGAGTTGACCCATGGGGACCTCTGCTTTCTGGCGGTCAGTTACAGGTAGGAAAACCTGCAGCTTCACAGTAGAACAGTGAAGCAGCATCCCCGTCTATCTAGCTGTAGCTACCGTATCATGGCTTGCTTTTCTAATGTTTCCTAACCAACTAAAATGTGACCAGTTTGTGAGTGCAAAGTTGTGATGTTAAGAGTATGATTTTATGTGCCTGGCAAGGAAAAAGGCATCTTACTGCCTCAGGATGGTGCACACTGAGTAGGAGTTTGTCGCCACTGTTCACACTGCCCCTACTAGCACAGGAGAGCAAGACCAATAACTGACTTGTTGCATGTTTCTAGTGGCAGAGGTGTAGGCAGTGCGAGTGGCTTATAAGAGCCCAGTGTAACTGCGCTATTGTCTGTCATGATTTCATGTTGTGTATGTTTACTGATGCTATTAAAATGTTTTTAACTGTCAACCCCCAAAAGGAAGTATAACACACAGAGACAAAGACAAACAGAGTTTGCTGAATTTAAAGTAACTTTTAGTCAACTGTCTGCTTGTAAGTGTTTAATCCCAATGTTAACATTCTTGCTTCACATCTAATATCTATCTAATAAGGTAAAATGTGGCGTGAGAGAATTGTAACTGTACTGTTCAGGAAAGTGTTAAATGGTACTTTTTACCATGATATTTTTGGCCAGAGTTAGCCTACTGTAAGCAGTTGATAGTGGCACACCCCTAATTTGCACCCACTCTTGTTGTGTCAGAGAAATAATGGCACATTGTTACCAGTTACCCAGTTTCTTTGTCTGGTATTGAGTGGAAAGGTGAGTGTGTGTGTGTGTGTAAGCAAGACACACCCACTTAGCCAGAGATGCAGAGACAGAGGGCAGATGGACAGAGATGGAAGTGCAGGGTGAAGTGTGTGAGACGGAGATCAGAGCAGGCGGGAGTGCTGAGTGCCAGTCCTGCTGCTGGAGCTGGCCGCCACACATGGCACTGTGCCCAGGCTACGCCAGCAGATGTGTCACTAGTGAGTCAGCTGTGTGTGTGTGTGTCTATGTGTGTATGTGTCTGCGCGTGCGTGTGTCTCAGACACAGACACTCACACATACTCACTGTGAAGAGATCTACTTGTGTTATAAACCCCCCTCCTCCTACGGGTATATCTGTATCACACCCCTTTCCCATCTTCCTGTTCTCATTGCCTCTTCCATCATTGTGATGGACACGGCAAGGCTTCTGTCACCACGATATGATATGACAAAATGTGACATTACACACATGTCGCCTCCCTGGGGATGGAGGGGCATCGTCTGCCGACCAGAGGAAAGGATGAACCGATGAGGGTGGAGTGATGACGGTTGCTGTAGAAATGCAGGACAGGCCAACCAGCGGAGAGACAGCTGAGACTGAGGGTAACAGAGTGAGAGGGAAAGACTTGCACAGACTTCAGTGACCAGAGGCAAGAACCTGCGTGGAGAAAGACGGAGATATGTAGCTATTGTATTTTGGGAGCAGTTAAGAGTTCAGAGAATGCAGAAAGGTTTAAATGTTCATTGTAAATATTTGCGCCGCTCGGTTTCAGTAGAAACAAGAGCTCAGTCATACTAGTGCCCTTCCTGTCGCAGTAGATGTATTATGTCAAATGTTATGTCCGTGGCGTCACAGCTCTATCTTTAGTGACACTCAGCATTCCTCGCATTCTGTGTGTGCCAGGCGAGTCATGAGTGCTGTCTGTAGGGTGTGGCCTGTTGGGACAGTGCTCTCAGGAAGTTACCTCAACAGGTGAGCATGCAGGTGTTTCCTCAGCCAGGGTGCTATGGGATGACCAACAGATAATATATATTTTCTTGGAGGGCAGTGGAAGCCTTGCTTTTTTTTTTGGAGTAGGGTTAAAGTTGTTTATTCTGTCTGCAGTTAGTTTATTCTTCACGAGCAGCCAGACGTGTACCTGTAGGAGTCGTTGTTGTTTGAGTTGCATAAGGAAACCTGCTATGTAGACGGAAGTACAGAGCTTTTTAGATTTGATACTGCAGAATAAATACTTGATCATATTAGCTTTTCAGTGATTATATGTTGTAAAGATAATTAGTCAAAATAATTGACAGCTATTTTAACAATTAACCATTGTTTGTTTTTTTTGTTTTTTGAGAAAAAATGCCAAACCAGTTTCCTGGTTCTAGCTTCTCAGATGTGAGGATTTGATGCTTATTAGTCATATATGATAATAAACTAAATATTCATGGGTTTTAAACATTTTGAACAAAACAAACTAAATTAATAGAACACCTCAGGCTGTGAGAAACCTTTCACTATTGTCTGACATTTTATAGACCATGAATAATCAATTAATTGAAAAAATAATTGGCAGATTAATTGATAATGACAAGAATACTTGTGTCCCAGCACAAATTTAACCTATGCCTTTCTGCAATGCAGTGCACTCACAAGAATATATATATATATATATATATATATATATATACACACACACACACACACACACACACACACACACACACACACACACACACACACACACACTACTGGGCAAAAGTTTCAGAACACCCTCGTGTTTCCAGTTTACATTGAAATTTAAGCAGTTCAAGTCTGTGTGTACAAAGGCAATGTCAAATTGTTACTACACCCACTGATGTATTATTAGGACAATACTGTACTGCAGGAAGTAGTTCTGCATATTGCTATCAGAATGGTGAGAAAAACGCAAGCAACAATGGAAGACAGACTGGTTGGTCAGGGCTTCATTCTACAGCAAGATAATGACCCACAACATTAGAAGAAAAGAACCAGATGGTGGTTTTACATGGTGGAAGACCAGCACATTCTCTATACCTGAACCCCATTGAGCTGGTTTGGACTGAACTGGGCAGAAAGTGAAAGCAAAGCAATCTACAATTGCAACATGTTTGTGGGAACTTGTGCAGCAGTGTTTCAGTGAACTTTCTGGGCAATATCTGATTTCCATTGTAGAAACTCCACAAGTGTGTTCAGCTGCAGAATAAGTCAAAACTTTTGATTAAATTTAGGATTTAAGCTTCTATGATTTCTTTAAAAAAAATCTCCATCATTTATTTGTTCTATGTTTTCATTTCAGATTACACTGTGACTAAGTCAGTAACAACTGGAAATATGGAGGTGTGCTAAAACCTTTGAGCGGCACTGTGCAGATGCATCGGATAAACTCCTGCACAGTCGATCATTTGTCCCCACTTTAATTTCAGTGTTTCAGTCCTCAGGCCCTCATCAGTTAAAATTCATAATTCATATCACAAGAGTAAAACAAGAAGTGAACGCACACAGCAGTACCTCGCAGGAAGATGTGACTACCGTTTCCAGCTTTTGGCCCCGTTACACTTGCTCTCAAGACACTGATGATGGTGTTAAAGCATTCGCTCAAGGGGATTTGTGAAAAGTATGGAATTTCAATGTGCCATTATCCCATAATTACCACCTGTGGCTTCTTCTCAACAAAAGTTTCTCGGCTTGGCTCAAGATTTTGTATTTATTTCTCAGGCTTTGTAAGGCGACAGAGGATTCCAGTGTTAAAAATGACCTGCTCTCTTAGTGTTGCATTTTCAGAAGAGGAATTGAGGCATAATTTGAGACTAGAAGCCTACCTCAGACCTGTCTGATTATAAAGTCCTCTTTCATTGGGTTTCTGTTGCAAGGCTTTGATTTGAGACTTCAAACGTGGCGATTTGATTTGAATGAATATTGGGTACATGTAAGTTGTGCCCTTGTGTAAAGCTTTTCTGTTTGAGAGATTTGGCTGCAGCTTCTTCAGACTGCACGGCTCCTCACTGATGCTGGCGAGTTGTTGTATATTCTTGCAGAAAACTGCAAGGAGAGGTGGAAATAATGTTTCTGATATAGCCCTAAACAAATAATGGGCTGAAGAAATTCTTGAGATGGAGGCCAAGCAGACGGAGAGCGGGTAGGGGGGCTAGAGAGCGAGAAAGAGAGAGCAATACTCCTTTGTGACTGAACTGCAAAATGGGATTTGCATAAATAAGACTGAAACATCAGCAGGCCCTTTTTGCAGCCAACAGCAGGGCTGAGATGAGGGAAGAAAAATGGGCGTGCATGTGTGTGTTTGCACTTGTTGCCCCCCCCCCCCCCCTTTCAAAATAATGTCTTTGTAGCTCTGTTGCATAAAAAAAAAAATTCTAATCAAGTAGACTAGGTTGGAAGCAGAGGTCAAGGTTTTTCTCTTGTTGATCCCACTCCTTACCAATGGAATATATCAGTGGATACTACACTGCCATAAATCCTCCCATCTCCCCCTCAGAGGAATTTGGGTGACGTAGCTGGGAAGGGTCTACTCTCTACACTGCACTCAGCCAGCGTACGATGACTGTTACATAAGCATGAAATGAAATGCTCCCTTTTAGTGCCACCCGCATTGGAAAACCCAAATCTAATTGAATTGAACTATTTTCTGCCCTCTTTTCATGTGGAACCTCATATTTATATCAGAGGCAAAAAGCTCAATTTCAGAGCCTCATTATACTGTTTTCCCATTAACTTGCATGCACTGCAGCACCTCGCGTGTGCTGTGATCGACAGTTCAGCGTCTTTACTGGAGATAGAGGGTGAGAAATCTCTGTGAATACCTCTGCGATGCTTTGTTGTGTGTGTGCGTACGGCTGGCTGCAGCGTGCACGCCTGATGTGTTTGTATGTGTGTCGGTGCATTCCTTATGACAGTCATATCAGCAAGGTACCCAATTAGTGTCTCATTAGAGTGCGATTGGAGGGAACAGGTGATTGACAGGTCCTGCTGTTGGTTTCTGAGTGCATACACATACTCGCAGCACACGCGTCTGTGTATGATTAGGGTTTAGGTTTAGATAACACCCCTGTAGGCCATACATGCTAGTTAGGGATGAATTAGGTAGGAGGCTGGTTCTTTGGCATAGAGCAAAGAAGGTTCAGCAAACTGAACAGATTTCAAATTGGTTCTACTGGTGTCTCTGGACAGTCGTCCCTGCCAGGTCTCAGTCAGGGCTCTTCTGTCCGTGCTTCTTCATCCCACCTTTGAGTGTGGCCATTTGGAACATCCATAAACACTTTTGTCTTTAGGAGTTGTTGCACGACACGTATGAACTAGTTCATTTAAAACATATCATGGGCCCTATCTTTGGACATAAGCTTTCCCAAAAATAATGTGATGAAAGTGTATTATAGATTATGATGTCTGTGTGCCACTTAATCCTCACTTCTCAAATGTGTTTTATAAAGAGTTAGAAGCTTTGTCCACACTGTCCATTTTTGTTTCCCTGTCTTTGGCCAAAGCTTAAAATCTTGCATACTGTTATTGACAATGTTTTGGTTCAGAGCGGCTCTCTGGCAGGTCTTTCTCACTTACACAAGCCAGCGCTTCACTTTGAAGAGCAAATAATAGTCAACAGCAAAATCACACTGCATCTCGTTTTTTTTTTTTTTTTTTTTTTTTTTTTTTTTTTTTTTTTTTTTTCTCCCTCCCCCCCCCCCCCCCCCCCCCCCCCCCCCCCCCCCCCCCCCCCCCCCCCCCCCCCCCCCCCCCCCCCCCC
>JBBMJY010000007.1:9318795-9368319 GCA_037833715.1 Toxotes lorentzi | reverse complement strand
TCTCTGGCAGGTCTTTCTCACTTACACAAGCCAGCGCTTCACTTTGAAGAGCAAATAATAGTCAACAGCAAAAGCACACTGCATCTCGTTTTTTTTTTTTTTTTTTTTTTTTTTTTTTTACAATCTTTCATTTCAACCTCCCTCATACATTATCTTACTTCCCACAATCTAAACTCTGCACTAAGAAAAAATCCACAATCTAGAAACAGTAAGGGCAGAAAAACCGGAATGAGTAAGGAGTGGTTAATGTCAGATCTGTAGCTTGAGCAGAAGCTCTTGTGTGAAATTTAAGTTTGTGAAGCTCTTCTTTCCACAGTTATATATAAAAGCATGTTGTATCGCAAAATAGAAACATGTCATTCCACTTAGAACGGAGATTTTCTTTCAGTCGGTGCTGTAAATATGCAGCCAAATCACTAGTTCAGCAATCAATAATCAGCCAACTACAGCCTCCACTCGTGTAACATAGTGTGTTTGTTATATTTAAAGGTTAGTCTAATCAGTGTCATTTGGATACACAAGGCTCCTCTGTTCTTTTCCCCTCTCTGTTCCTGTATAGAAGCCAGCTTCTGCTCGTGAGCAGTAGTGATCTGTGGCCCTGAGAGTTGTAAATCACTTCTCCTGTAGACCAGTGAGAGACGAGAGTGCTGCTGCTGTAGCAGGAGTCGGTGTATTTGTCTGGTTCCCAGTGACACCCCCCCCCCCGTCCCCCCACCCGCTCCCCGAAACCCCCCAAACACTCCACCTCCCTCTCCCCAGGGGAACTCTGGAGCCAGTTACAATGTTGAGTGTTTTGGAAGAGCTCCTAAATATTTTCAGGATGACAATGTAATCTGACTGACTGGGCTGCTCTCTCAAACAGGATTCTCATGCAATTCTCATGCTCACTCACCAAAACACACACAAACAGCAACACACAGCGGTTGGTTGGTTTGGATCAAGCACCACCACAAAACTTACAGCGTAGTGCTGGTATTTGTAGTTAACATGATACCCCACCAAACCCAGAACTAACTTGATGGATTTTTTTTTGTGCCTGTACCAATTTTGATATGTGAGAGGTTAAAATCCAATAATAATTATATATTGTATATATTTACTGAATGGGACTTGTCAGTGCTCTCTGGTGGACAAACTAAGAAATGGTGCCACTGTTTCTAATTGACCTCATTCATAAATATCTTGCTGCAGTTTCTTGTCTTATTGTATACTGATATGACATATCTGCAATAAGCTCCATCAAAGATTCAGTTGGGGGTTGAAGGGTGGCTGCTGTAAACTGGCAGATTCTTACTGTGCTTCAGGCATTTTTGTCAAAATACACTGTTTACGTTCTGCTGTTAGCTGTTGACGCTGAAAAGCAGATCTCACCAATAACATAAACAATGGCTGTGCTCCATTCAAGTGTCAAGTTCTTTTATTTCATTATTAACAACAGTGCCACCTTTCAAGCCTACACTGGTGGAGTCATACCAAAAAGGCTTTGGGTGGAGTGTTGCTTTAAGTTTTGTCAGAGCGTAGTCCCCGTTTTCAGTTTTGTTAACTGTCCTTTTTTTCCCCCTTTTCTCTCAACAGTGTGCCCAAGGGCCGTTGAAAGCCCCCTTGGGGAAGTTTCATAAATACACGCCGAACAAGAAAAGACTCCTGGACTATTGTTATTGTTTTAAAACACTTTCTCTCTCACACACACACACACACACACACACACACACACACACACACTCACACTCACACTCACACTCACACTCACACACACAGACACACAGACAAGGACATAGAGAGAATGTTGGAGGTCCAAGAGGAGAGGCCAGCGGCGGCAGGTACAGCAACGACACATTTCAGCAAGAAGGAGCGAGGGAAGAAAGAGCGAGAGGAGGCCAAGGACGGTCGGGGAAACCTCTCGAACATCGGGAATCCTGTTCCTGGCTCAAGGAACGTGCGAGCAAAAGCGCCGCTCACGCACACAGGCAGTCCACACCAGCTCATCACTTCACCCTGTTCTGTAGTCCTGGGAACCCCATCAATGCACTCCAATAGGCTAAAGAACTCCCCGTCCACCAACACACAGAGGTGAGGTGAAAACATGGGTCTGATGCAGTGATACAGTTATACAGTGCTGTGATGATAATAGTAAGCTTGTGTGTGTATGCATGTATGCATGGTGAGATCCCAATGATTGGTTTAACAGCTTAATCAGCCAAACAGTGATCTGAATGTTGATAAAAAAAATGTGCATTTAGTCCATACTGTCTGTGACAGTATGGACCAGTGAGTGACACTAAATGAAGTTTTTATCCTTGATTGTTGTTACGACTAACAACTGATGACTGAACCACTTAATTGCATTGTTCTAAATCAGTAACACATAAACAGACTTTATTGGAGAAGCACAAGCTTCTGTCCAGTACATAAACCTGTTTCAGGTAATTAAAAAAAAAATTAATGAACATTAGCTGACAGTGTTTATAAACAGAAGAGAGAAATAGAAACGCTCAACCTTCTATTCAAAACAGAACGAACTTAAATAACCAGGTCTTGCTCTGAAGTCGGAAACCCAGAGGCCACTTAAAAAACTGTGTACCCATTTTCTGTAAAAAATAAATAAATAAAATAAATAAATAAAAGCTCTTACACAGTTCAGCCAAGTACAGATGCCAATTTAAGAAGTCTTTGGCTGTTAGGATTTGTTGCAGAGTGATCAGTGTGTGTTGTGAAAACTCCTCCTATCTTACCAGTTGCAAGGTACATAATGTGCTGAGTTTTGAATTTTGAAAAAGCTGATCAGGAGCAAGTTTACAGAAAACTCCAACCACGGCCCTTATACAGCATTTTTTTTTGTCATATTTTATTAATCCCTGTGGGGAGGTTTTACCCATCCCAACTATTCAAATACAGCCAGCAACCATTTCTAAGGCCAGTGGTTTGGTCAGTGGCAGAAGGCTTTATATTACCTAACCTTTTAATTTGCAGGGGGCGGGGGTTAAATTTGAGGAGAGCACACAAAGGGCCAAGCCTGAGACCTGCTTGTGTTAAGGTGTCAGTGTCAGCCATCTAGCTAACGTGCAGCCTTGGCAAGTTGTTAACGAGTGTAGTGAAACGGAGTCTTGGCAATGTGATTAAATGGACACAAACCTGAGCATGTCACCTTGGCATTACTCGAGTGTTTTAGAAACCAAGTGTAGGTTGGGTGTAAGTAGCTTCTCTACACCATTATTTTACCTGAAAGGTCTTGATGTGTGATCCAGAACTGTTCTAGGGTCAGGGAGTACACTGTGCTTGGAAGTTTTCCCTGCTGACTCATGGTTCTGGAGCCTCGGGAAACGGCTGTCTGGACTGCCAAAATTCTGGCTTTGCCTTCTTTTTCTACTAGCTGTGTGTCTCTGCGTATGTACATACAATGTGTACAATGTACAGTAGGCTGCGGCTGTGCTTTTTGGACATGTTGGCATTTGTTTCATACTACTTGTACGTGTATGTGTGTGTGTGTGTGTAAGAGGAAGAGAGAGACAGAGAAAGAGATTAGGGTGTGGTAAGGGAGTTTTCTGCCAGTTGGATGTGTCCTGCTTGCCTGAACTGAACTGCTCTCATAACTAGTAAGCAGCAGTAATTTGTAGATGGCCTGTGTCTCTACAGTCTCTTCCTTCAGTTTCAACTGTGTGCATTGAATTCCCAATACCTGTAACCTAATATTATGTTCATAGACATCTCTGCCAACTGTTGGATGTCATAATGACATTGTGTGTAGTAGCTGCAACGAAGAAAAAAAGAGGACAAAAAGAACAATAACATGTTCCTTTTGGTCTTCTCCCTACCACTTCTCCTAGATACCACATTGTTTATTAAGAGTACACGTTATAGTGGGTAGCTGAGGGATGTCAGATTTCATGGATAGCCAGGTGCCTGAGTACGTACCCCCCCCCCCTTGTCTGGCTTGTGCCCAGTTCCAGAGCATGATTACTGGGTAACGTAACTTCAGCCCCAGGCTTTTTGCTTGATATGCCCCATTTCCCCCGTGTTGTGTGAGTTTCATAAGTGGAAACAAGGTCACAAATATATGTCGGAAGACAAAACATAACATTTTGGAAGTGGACTGAATGTCAGAGGCTCAAACAGCTTAAAATGACAATTATATTCAGATTTATATCAGTCATTTAGCACTGTTTTAATAAATCAGAAACTGTCTTTTGTTTTTCTCTTAATGCACACTGTAAATGTATTCAGTTTGCCTGAGATCTTTTTCTCTGTCCTTTTTCTGTCAGCCCTAAACCTAAGACGGAGGCCATGGTACGATCACCTCCCGTCATGTCCCCCTCCACTGCCGCCCAGATGGACTCTAAAATGCCCAATCAGGGAAAACCAGGGAGCACTGGCAGCCAATCACAGCCCTCTCCCTGTGACCCCAAGACCCTGGGCACTAAAGGGGCTCAGAATGTGGCAGGGGGCATGGGGCTTAAGAATGGCCAGGGCCTGACCTCTGGCCCAAGCTCCAAGGTTAAAGTCAAAAGGGAGAGAAGCACCTCAGTGGAGTCGTTTGAACAGCCAGAAAGCGGCACACCCACAAGTGAAGAAAAAGGTAAGAACCACCATAGCCACTCATTATTGTCAGACTATCTAATACCCAGCTAGTAGCTGGGGTCAGAAATTGTAGTCCTTGTCAAGTGCCTTGATTTTTGGCAGCATGAATATACATCTCAGAGGCTATTTTAAATGTTTTTTTTCTTGCTAAAATGATAAAATAGCTGAACTGAAGGTAGGTGGGCAAGGTGCATGATGTGTTATGATGTTTTTAGGAGAGTAATTAGTAGCTGTGCTTTCATACTTTGTTACTGAAAGTTATATCTGTTTGTAATGAAATGCTTTGAACTGCTCTGTATAGAAAGAATAGCTACAGTGCTTGAATAGTATCGTCTCTGTAGCGCTTATGTTGTAATTGTTCCCATTCATCTGGTGGTTGTTGGTGGAGGCAGTTTATCAAATGTATTCAGCCCCGATTAATGGAGGAAAAAAAGCACAGATATTTCCTAATTGCAGCCCATGTTTGGTTTGTTGTGTCCCTTTTATCATGCACAGCTGCATAACTTAACTTAAAAAAGTGCTTTACATATAGGTAGTTGTTTTCTCTTGGGTATACTGTACAACACAAGCTTCCCAGAGAAGGCAACAGTTGGAAATATTGCAAAATCTACTTGTAGTCCCTCATTGTGTCTCACAGTGATAAACCCAAGCTCACTGATGGCTGTGTGTGTGTGTGTGTGTGTGTCTGTACAGACAGTAGCAGGGTGAAGAGGATGTGTGTGGCAGAGAGGAGGCAGCCATACAGTGGAGCTGACTGGTGCTCTGGGGGAGAAAGTGACGAAGATGACAAAGGATTCTTCAGTAAGTGTGTTAACGTGTTCAACCAAGCATGCCTAGCAGTCCCTCCACTGATCAGCTTGACTTATGACAGCTCCTCAGTAGAACTGCATTGCCCATAAGCCTGTGCTGGTCCTAAAGCCATGGTTTTTCCTGTTATCTACCTGTAGACTGTAACTCCAGTGATGTGAAGCCCCAGGACTCAGTCACACATTCTACCTCCAACGCCGGACTCAGTCGCTCCTCCACACCCTCCCACAATACACTGGGAGGCCAGGGCTCCACAACAGAACCTGCTAGTGGCCAGAAACCAGGCTCAAAACTCGTTTATGTCTTCACCACGGAGATGGCCAACAAGTAAGGAAGCTGAGAGTCACAATTTGTATCTTTTCTGGGTAGTATCTTTTGTAGCTCAGCCATAATCCTCAACTTGTAGTGCATATACAGTGAGGTCCAAAAGTATGAGACCACTTTCCAGAATGGGAAATTGGTATTTTTACATTGTTGTTTAATTATAGTTAATGATTATTATTTACAGTTAAAGTTTATCTCTACAAGTTATAAATATTAATGTGTTTAGACAGGCTAATTAAATCATCATCTCAGTATGTAGACCTTATATGCAAAACATACACCCACAGAGAAACCCTTTGTGGAATTGCAGTTCAAAATTAAATGGAATTACTAACAATGTCAATTGCCTGAAGTATAACTCTATGCCCCTGTCAGCAGTGGATGTTGTTGTCTTTGATGTTTGTCGCAGATGTTTGTGTGTGTGGCAATAAGATACTTGCTTCCAATCTCTTTTCTTCCTTGCCCCAACTTTCCCAGTTATAGCCTAAATCCATTTTTTGTATCTGCACAAGCATGTGTGTTTCTCAGTAGGAGCATACACTTGTCTTAGATTAACACTCTCTTTTGGGAATTAGAGATCAAAGATGTGGATGCTTGGGGAAGGTGTGTGTGTGTATGTGTGGAATAGTTTGCTTAGTCTGTTGACCTTGAGATTACCTTCATGGTCACATCTAGTACTCATTCATCCGGGCCCACCGTATGCGTGCGCAGGCACGCAGACCCGCACACATGCACACACACACACACACATGTATACTTATTGTGTCTGATGACTGATATCTGACTGTCTGCCTTCTTGTCCTCAGGGCAGCTGATGCAGTTCTAACTGGCCATACAGAAAATATCATTGCCTTCCACATGAAAAACATCTCCAACAGCAAGGACAAAGCTCACCTCCTCCTGGTAAAGACACAAAGAGGCTTTTTTTAAAATTCACACTTAAGCTTATGCCAACATCACATGAGAGTGTCATAACTTAATCCTATTTCTGTCCCTCTCTGTTACAGAACAATGCAGCAAGCACCCTCCGAAATGACTCCAAGCCTCCCCAGCAGCCCCCATCCCATGCCCAAGATCAGAGCCACCAGCCTGGATCCAAGCCGTCCTTACCTGGCATGGCAGAGCCAGCACCCCCCCAGCCTTCAAACCAAGGGAGCCAATCTGGTATTCTTCCACAGGAAGGGTCATCTGCTGCAGGCATGGAATCCAAAAATCTTCCTGGCAGTAGCCCCGGCAACAATACAGCTCCAGTTGACCAGGCCCCTGTCACCCAACCTGAGGCAGGCCTCAACCCTCCAACATCAGGTGAAGGAGGGCAGGGTGGAGGCTCTGGTGGAGCAGGTCTGACACCCCAGCAGCAGCAACAGCAGCAGCAGCTGGCCCAAGAGCTGTTGAGCATGGAGGCCAACACAGAGGGTCTGTCCCAAGAACAGCTGGAGCATCGGCAGCGCTCCCTGCAGACCCTGCGAGATATCCAGCGCATGCTTTTCCCTGATGACCGTGATGCCCCACCAGCTGGGCCGCCACAGTCCCATGGTGGACCTCATGATGGAGGCCCTGAAGGTGCACCCAGGAGGGCTGAGCAGGGGCCCCTACAGGCTATGATGGCGCAGTCGCAGAGCCTCGGACCACCAGGTGGGCCAGGAGGCCCTCGTCCGCAGGGTCCACCCTTTGGCCCACATCATGGTCCCAGGGACATGCCCCCATTTCCACAAGATGAAATGGGTCCACATATGGGGGGTCCAGGGGGCTGTGGAGAAGGAGACCAGATGACCCCAGAACAGGTGGCTTGGTTGAAGTTACAGCAGGAGTTTTATGAAGAGAAGAGAAAGAAACAAGAGATGCAACACCGGCCACTTCCCCCAGATATGATGATGCACCCCCATGGTCCACGTGGCATGATGCGAGGGCCCCCGCCTCCCTACCAGATGGGCCCAGGAGAGATGTGGGGAGGACCAGGTGGTCCACCAGAACACTACCAGGAACGTATGGGCATGGGCCCTGGCCCCAGAGGTATGCCCCCACATATGCAGAGAATGCCTGGCTTCTCTGGCATGATGAATCCTGAAATGGAGGGTCCACCAAGGCCTGGAATGGGCTGGCCTGACGACATGCCCCCCCGGATGGGAGATGCACGAGGCTTCCCTGGAGGACCTGGGGGAATGTTTGCTGGTCCAGGGGGTCGTGGTGAGCGTTTCCCAAATCCTCAGGCAGTCCAAGAGGCAATGTTCCACCAAGGAATGGGTGGAGAGAAGGGCCTCCCTCCTGGGATGATGATGGACATGCAAAGGATGATGGGGCATCAAAGAGGTGGAATGGAACCTGGTAATGGCATGGGTATGTTTCCCAGAATGCCTGGCGATGGTCCTATGAGTCCATCATCTAGGCTTCAGGGAATGGGGGGCAGGGAAATGGGGCCTGAGTTTGGCATGGGTCCTGGTCCTGGGCCAGGACCTCATATGCACCCTTCCAAACTACGAGATCCTCCCATGAATATGAGTCCAGATGAGATGATGAGAATGAGAGGTGGAGGACCTCCAATGGAAAACATGGGTCCACAAGGCAGACCCATGCAGGGTCCTGTCTTTCCTGAACAGACACAGCCAGGAGACTTTCCTATGGGGCCTGTGCGGTCCTTCACAGGGGGTCCTGGAGGAATGAGAGGTCCACATGCAGACCAAGCCTTTGGTCCAGAGCACAGATCTACACCAACAGGAGGTAATGGTCGTATGAACCACCTCCCCTCTACTGGTGGCCCTTCACAAGGTCAGAGGGGCCGCAAGCCAGCAGATCTGAATGTCCAAGCAGGAGGGGGGAACTCTCCCAGTGTCAACCCACTTAAGTCCCCACCTCTGAGGCAAGTGCAGTCCCCCATGATGGGCTCTCCCTCGGGAAACCTTAAATCCCCTCAGACACCGTCCCAGCTGGCTGGCATGCTCACTGGTCCCACAGGTCCCAATGCCCCTCCAGCTCCACCAGCTTCAGCACCAATGAAGTCCCCTCACTCCATGATGGGATCAGCAGGTGCCTCTCCTGTTCATATGAGGTCTCCTTCTCTTCCTAACCCTTCTCCAGGATGGGCTTCCTCACCAAAACCACCCATGCAGAGTCCTGGGGTACCACCTCAGGGTGGCAAGCCTCCCCTCAGTATCACATCACCAAACATGATGGGGAATATGGAGCAAGGTACAACAAGCTTTCCTCCCTTTTCTGTTTTTATCAGCATCTCTTTCTATGATTTTTAATTTTGTTGCTGCTTATATTTACAAAATTTCATTCAGTTAATTGGGTGAATTTTTTTTATTTAACCAAACCAAACATTTGGTTTGGTTTCAGTGATTGCTTATATATATAGAACAGTGAAACTAAAACAGATTTGGAGTCTATGAGGTGCATGACTCGTGTTAACACATCTGTATGAGGGGTGGGGTTGAGTGGGTTATGGTCCAGTGGCTCCCTCTTGTGGCCACTTGCCCATAACCCAGTGGGTTAAGTAACACATACTGTAAGGGGTATCACTTTTGCTAACATCATTGGAGATAAAAAAACAATCTGCCAGAGAACGAAAAGTCTTGACTGCCGTGCTTTATCATCTCCTTGTCATGTCATCTCTTTTTCATCATGTTGTCCTCTAGGTGGCAACGGTCCTCCCTCAGCCCCTCCTTCATCAGGGGCTCCATCTGGCCCCATGTCCCTCCCAGGCAACGTTCCGTCTGGCAGTCCATACACCATACCCCCTGAGCCAACACTATCTCAGAACCCTCTTTCCATCATGATGTCACGCATGTCCAAATTTGCAATGCCCAGCTCCACCCCACTCTACCATGATGCCATAAAGACTGTTGCCAGCTCTGATGACGACTCGCCTCCAGCTCGCTCCCCTAACCTGCCTTCAGTGAACAATAATGGTAAAATATCTGACATATTAATTTTTTTTATTTTAATCTTCCTTTGATATGCTGCTGAATATATGATCTGTTTTTTTTTCATCTCTTACACATATAGGCATGGCAATGAACCACCAAGGCAATCCACGTATGATGGGACCTGGAAACACCGGACCCATGCCTGCCCTCAGCCCCCTGGGTATGAATCCAATGGGATCCCAGCCCCTCTCCCATGGCATGCCCCCACAGATGCCCTCTCCCAATGCCCCTAATATGGGCCCAGGCATGATGCCTCATGGCATGATGATACCACCAAATCCACAAGACCCTGGTATGGCAAACCCTCAAATGATGCCCCAGGGACGCATGGGCTATCCTCACCGAAGCCAAGGATACCCCCTCACCCAGTCCCCTTCCCAGCAAGGCCCCTTCTCCCCACACAACGGTCCTGGTCCTCAAGGTTTCCCTGGCCATCCCATGGGTTTCCAGGGAGAAGGAGGACCTATGGGGGGACGGATGGGGAACATGCCTCATGGGGGAGGGGGTGATGGGGGTATGTGCAAGCCCAATACCCCTGGAGGGCCAGAGTTCAACAACATGCAAGGTGGATTCAGTGATGCTGACCTTCATGAGGTGATGCGGCCGGGAGCATCCGGCATTCCTGAGTTTGACCTGTCCAGGATAATCCCATCAGAGAAGCCCAGCCAGACTCTGTCTTACTTCCCCCGCGGTGGAGGAGACAACCCTGGGGGAAAACCACCACACCCCTCTGGCTTCCCCATGCAGGGCATGATGGGTGACGGCCCGCCGAGGATGGGAATGTCCATGCAGGGGATGGGTGGGATGCCAGGGGGGCCTGGTGGGGGAATGGGCCCCCAAGACATGCCAATGGGCAACCCTGGCCACAACTCAATGCGGCCACCAGGATTCATGGGCCAAGGCATGATGGGCCCCCAGCACCGGATGATGTCCCCTGGGGGTCCGGGAGGGATGATGCAGGGGAGACAAATGGCCCACCCAGGCCCTGGCGGCTCACCTAACATGATGATGTCACTGCAGGGCATGGGCGGCCCCCCACAGCAGACAATGATGATGGGGGGTCAGATGAGGCCACGTGACATGGACATGGGATTCAGTCCGGGTCCTGGAATGTTCTAATCCAACAGGAACCTTGTATCTAGAATGCTCTTGGACAAAATACGTGGATGGAGTAAAGATCATGGCGTTTAGAGAGTGTTCCGAAAACTCTGATGGACTCAAATAAAGGAAGTATAATACGAAACAGTAATGTCCTGTGGGAACTATTCCAAGGGAAACTCGGACAGGCCCAGATTGGAGTACTTTTGCCACAAGAACATTTAATTTTGACTCATGAACTTCAGAATGTATGGGATTGTTGTGCATCAATTTCGCAAAACTGTTCTTGTGTTTTTTGATTATCTGACTATAAAGATGACTTCATCGTCAAAGAGGAATCAACCTAACTAAAAGTCAGCGTGGAGATGCTACAGTATATGTCTACTTTTTTCAAATTTAAAAAAAAAACAAATTTGTCATGAAAGTGGTATGGAACAAGAGAAAGGAATAAGAAGAATTTGTGCTTTGTGAAGACTTTAGTGGAACTCCATCTTGTCTCTCGCTCCATTGTTTTGACTGTTTCTGTACAGTATATACGTGTGAGAGTGTGTATGCGTGCTTGACAGACTGTATGTTTGTGTGGTATGTATGTATGTGTCTGTATGTATAGGCATTCTATCAGTGACCTCTCAACTCCTCTTACCCAGCTTTCATTGGGGGAGGAATGCCCCCTAAAAATACTGTACTGTTTACCATTGGTGGGCTATTCGAATTTTAGTCTATTTTAATTTCCTTTGTAACTCCAGTGTATAACAAACCAAACTATGACCTCATTAAGATAATAGTATTATTAAAAAAGCACAAACATGGACCGTCTGCAGAAAGCGTCTTCTTTCTCTATTTTTACCATTGAGAGCAACAAATGTAAGTGTGAGGATCCTGGCAGCTTTGCAGCACAATGATAATCTCCAGTCCATTTCAATTTGTGGAGGATATTTGACTTGGTGCTCCAAAACTCTCAGGACTCAACTTTCGCCAGCGTGAATAATACTGCTAATACCCAGATGTGCTATGTGTGTTCTTCTTGTTCCTGTTGTGTTCCTGTTTTGTTTTGACTCTCTTGTTGACTCTGGGTAATAATCATTCCCACAGCAATAAACCCCCAATGGTCAGCAGAATGGGACAGGAGTGGCCAAATGCCACAGCAGGTATGCCAGGTATTATAGAACTAGAGCTAGGTAGATCTGGTAAAACTTTAGTAAGGCAGGTGTGGTGTCCAGAGTGAGACACAAAGAAATGTAAACACGTACTGCTTACCATCCAGTTGACTTCCTCTCTTTTCTCTATTGTATAAGCTTGTCATGTGTTTCTCCATTGGCTTTGGTGCAGAATAGCCTACCAGGGCTGTGGTGATGGACTACAAATAAAAGATATTGTTTTGGTATATACATGTTGTCCATGTAGTGTGTGTGTGTGTGTGTGTGTTCGTGTATGTGTGTGTATGTGTCCAAGTGGTTTGTGGCTATTTACATCTGGTCAGTTGTGCGGACTAGGTGATGTCTTTTACCTCTGATGTCTTTGTCACGTGTCAAACCAGCTCACCGACATTCAGCTAGAACAAGTCATACCAAGACGCAGCATTGCCAAGTTGACATTTTATCGGGGGGTACTTTAGAGAGAGCTATTTTCAGAGGACACCACACTTTCAAAATAGATGCAGGCATGTTGATGCATTTGAACTCTGCTAAACTAGTTGTTTACTTAGCTGGTCGGAATATTACAGAGCCCAAAAAAAAGAGACTTAATTATTGATCAAATTATTTATTTATGCCTCTCCAAACCAAACTATACATTTTCAGAAGCAGGTCGTGGGAAAGTCCCACTGATGAGGTATAATATGTGTTATTGTAACACAGTAACACTCAGGTCTATGTAATGGGCATGTATTCATGCATACATTATACTGTGATCTGATACTACCAAAAAATCTCTAAAAGAAGGCAACCTAAAAACTCACTCGTAAACATACGGTTTCAGAATAATTCGCTTTCTGCAGGTTCTACATGATTATCAACACATCTATCTACACACTAATGTACAATCCACTTTCTGCACCCCTTTGTTAATAAACATCAGATACAGTACATGAAATGCTTAGTATTCCATCGAGGAATGAAATGACAGAATACGAAGGATTTGGTTGTGTACACAACCAAATTGGCAGAATAATTGCATCAGCAATTAGATACAGGCGGTTACGATGCTGCACTGTCCAACCAAGATGTCCATATGTCTGTGTAAAATTAAGCTGCAGCAATAGTTTGAACTTCAAAGAAAAAGGCTGATAATATTATGAACTTTTTTTGGTCAACAAAATCCAAAAAGAAGAAAACCAACAATGTTCCTGCTAACAAGTACAACCCGTGTTGGCAAAGCATGATTTAGTTGATCTGTGTCATACATCTCAATGGTTGTCTATGAACTTAAAAGACACATGCAGGAGCCATGCCATTTCAGTGGGTGACAATGACAATTGTCACTCAATTGTGACAATTGGCAATGACAAAATGAAAATATGTACTGGTGATCTGTTGTAAAAGATTTCTGATGGTACTGATTTTTGGTTTTCGTCTTTTGGGATTTGTCGACAATAAGAAAAACATGGATTAATGCCACCCTTTATCACTAAACCAAACAACTGACATCTATGCACTAAGCATTGGATATCAGGCATATACTGCATAGCAAAAATGACTCTGCACATACACTCAATGTGCTGTAACCATTAAATTGCCATTTACCTATATGGAGGGATCATGACATTAAAACTTTGATGTAAACTAGAAGGTCCCAAAAAAGACTTTAAGCCAGGACTTTGCCCCCCACCCCACCCCACCCACTTCCACCCCACCCCACCCCACCCCACCCACTTCCACATAGTCTGACAGTGAGGTATAATGTCAATGCTGACTGGATGGAGAGGAAACTGAGGACGTAAAAGAAAAAAAAAAGAATGAGAGTGAAATGTCATGGGTAGCACTGTGTTCAGATGTGAAGGTCAGTTGAGGGTTCAGGGCTTGGTTGAGCCCTCTGTGCTGTTACAAAATGACTGGTAGAGTTCAGAGCTCAGTGAGTATGCTGAGAGGGCCTGCTTAAACTCCTGCAGGGGGCAGTAGACTCCACTACAACCAGGAATAAGTTGATCCTACAGAAAGACAAGCAACTACAGTAAATCACAAAGAAAAAAATAATTGCAGCAGCCTATCAAACAAAACGTAGACACGTTCTCAACCCTTACCTGGCCTATGTATGACACTTTGACGAAGGCTTCATTGGTCTGTCGGTGCTGGTGCAGCTCCAGAGTGATATCAGCTGCGTATGGTGGCCATCTCATGTCAAAAATTCCCAGTGCCATCAGACAGGGAATCAAAGTGGTGTCATGTGCAGAGTATAAAAACAACTTCCTGTTTGAGAGAGGATTTTTAACAGCGGACCTTTTAAAGACCAAACACAATCGAGTACGTGTAAGGATGGGTGTGTTCATCCTGAGGTGTCCAACCTGTTTGGCTCTGATGAGGTGCCCTGGAGTTTCTCCTCCAAGTTGACTAACAATGTGTGCAGTAGTGGTCCCACACAAAGCTGCAGGTTCTCCCTGACAAACACACAGCAAAAGAGTTAGTGAAGGTGGCCCCTTGAACTTTACACAGAATTCTTTTCCTTATCGACACTGATAGAGTGTTACTGTTAAACCCTGAATCTACCCTTTCCAAAAGTTCCACCCACTGCTGACTTTGTCTCATCTAACCTCTTGCTGGGTTCATAAACATGGTAGATCATGTCCACAGCTCTCTGTTCCACTTTATTCCTCCAGGTGTCCAGCGCTGGCGGGCAGGGAAGGCCATGTGTCTGTTAATGTGCGGAAACAAGACACAGTCGGTGTTGTGCGGCACAAACCTCAAAAGGAAACCTCTGGCATGACTGAGGTTTCTGCTCACAGTTTTCCAGAGGAGTCATTGCATTATGAGATATCTGCCATTTTTCCCCATCATCATAATAATTTTCCAAAATGCTGTATATTGTGGACAACTTACAGTTAAGGGGGGGGGGGGGGTTTAACACCATTGTGAATTTTAAATGGTGTTAAACCATTTAAAATTTACAAGTAGCTTTATTTTCTGTTTTAGTGGAATATGGCTGTATTGAGAAAGCTGGTGCTTTGTCTGTTTATATGAATGAGTTGTAACTGATACCAGGTGGATTTGAACATAATTAGGGTGAGTGTTAGGCAGGGCTTTCAGTATGAAGAGTAAGAAAATGGGGGGAAAAAAATTATATATATATATATATATATATATATATATATATATCAGTAAACTCAGCGAGGCTTAGTAAAGACGCCCCTCCTGTCTTGCTTCAGATCTTGCAGTGGTCCCATTGTGCACATTTATAAGACTGTTATTTGATCTAGAAAAATGCCCCCAAGTCTGATATTACCCTTCTCATTCAACTTTGCAAAACATAATTTTAAGTCTAAAGTCAACTAATGAATTTCTTTCACAGACTGAATACGAAGTCTTTAGATTTGACACCTATGCATCTATTTTAAAGTATCTCCAATTACGGCCCAGGATTTAACACTGTCAATGTTCAAACTAGAATCCTGCTGGATCAGTTTTTTTTTTGTTTTTTTTTTATATAATAAAATCTCAAAAAACTTGATGAACTCTGTTACGGAGTTTCATCTTACACAACTAGCAGCTTGCTAGGTTGCAGCCTTGGGTCAGGCTAAGTCTTTAATAATCATTGTATGTATTCTGATAGCTAGTGGTGAGACCTAATAAAAGTCATATGAATCATGATGTGGCGGTGTCACCTCTCTGGCAACCATGTCGTCCCTAATGAGGATGAAGTCGACGTGCTGGTGAGCAGCGATGCCCAGTGCGTTCTGGATGCTCTGCAGGTCTGCTGCAATATCTGGCAGAGTGGACGACTCTGCCCAGCGGTGGCTGCACAGAGCACACACAGTGTCAGCCACAAAACACAGATACACCATGACAACCTGTCAGAGGCATCTCAACTCTGCTTATAATTTTGCACAACACATTATTCAAGACTCCAGTTTTGGGCAGGGAATGCATGGGATGGTCTAAGCCTGACTGTGTGCTTGGTATGAAAATTTACTCTACATACCTGCCAAGGATTTTGAGCAGCTTGCATCCATGATAGTTTGGATACAGGATTTCAGACTCTGCCTCCGTCGTGAATATATGCACAATTTCTTCAAGTAGAACGGAAAATTACACAAACAGATGAGAGGAGATCTGGAAGAGAATAAATAACATCATGCACATATGGGTTTCTACCCTACCTTTTTGTTTTTGCTGGAAGAGCCCTGCTACCAAGCACTTGGCAGATTCAATGGTCCTCACAATGTTAGTGGAGCGCACACTAAAAATGAAAAAAACAACAAAAAAAAAAAAAACAGGTCATGGAAGGCAGCCAACTTAAAAATAGGAGAGCATTTAGGCTGATATCCTTTGTGCTGCACTCATAAACCCAATGTATCAAAACTGCATAGCATCGAAATGTGTTTGTGCTCTTGCTACCTGTCAATGTGTAACACTTACTAGACCTCAGCTGGGCTAAAGGTGGAGCTGAGGAAGGGAATCTCCTCAATGTACCTCCTCCTCAACCTCTTGCCCAGCTCATACAGCTGCTGCATGCCCACTGTGGTCAGCTGACCGGGGTACGTGCCACCCTACGAAATCCGACAAACAGGATCAAGTTTTACTCACAGGTGTGGCCTAACAGACATACACCTGCAATCGCATGCAGGAATCCAAAGTGAATGTGTTACAAGGATGGCAGGAGTCCATACTGTGGGATTTAGTTTGCAAAGCCAAATCCAGCCCAGTTAAACCTCTTTAGCAAAGCAGCTAACTCAGCACAGGAAACTGACATTTCCACGGACACAGTGGCTGGCAAATGGGACACAATATATCAGTGGGAAGCTCCATACGCAGTTCAACAGCATTACAGAGAGAAGGTGAATGAATGAACCCAGTTCAGTGTCGAATGACGTCTTTGTAATGAATCTCAGTGGCCACTAGAGGGGGAAAAGCTTCCTGAATCAATGAATGAATATGGGAGTCAAGTGCATTCTATATCCACTGGGTGCTTCACATCTTCTGACTCTATTAATCCAAAATGACTTGTCACTGGCCTTTCCCACAGCAGATATTAACCTGTAACAGCTTTAAAAGCACAGACGTTGCAAACATTATTGATGGCACTCTGGTCCCTGAGAATGCTGAAGTAAATTATGCCAGATTGTAGTACAGTGTCAAGGCTCCAGCACAGGCACACCTAAATGGAATAGCATCATTATGTTTCTCTGTGCTTTTCCTGCTATGACGCGCCTAAATGTCTGCTGTGACTAAAGCTGATTGGCTGGACCATAAATGTTTGATTTTTAAAAAAAATATATATCATTAAAACTCTACAATAACACAATAAAGCATAAAAGTTAAGGTTTTTTGTTTATTTATAGTTAGCTATTACCTTCCCACAAATGCTCCTTAGCCAGGAGGCAGCTACACAGCCGCTGCATTCAGCACCACAAAACACACCTACTCACGGTCAGTATGCTTCTCCGATAGCTGTCTTCCACAGGAGCTGAGGGCCTGGGGCCACCGTGAAGATCCGTCACTACATAGTTGATGTGGGTGTGTGCGGGAGGCTCCAAGAGCGTTGGCACCCACTGGACCTTTGACGAGACAAATGTGCCCGGGCAAGGAATTGCAGAGTTGTGATTTACAGATATTATGTGACACTAGATCTTGTAAAGGCACAAGAAGAAAATGAGTTGATGATTCACAGAAGAAAAAGTTGTAAGAGTTATGAGTTTTACCTCCATCACATCAGGTATTGACTTTAGAGGCGTTCGAGCACCATGTCGAAACAGGACTTGGACCAGTTTTAGTTCGTAGGGAGAACTGGGATTTGTGTCTGCAGGGGTGCAGCTAGAGGCAAACTGGTCTGAGTCGGTCTTTTTTTGTGACCACAGCATTGAGCCAAAAGCCATGGACACTGAACCTAAAACACCTGCCTTGGTCCAAAGATTCCTCATGGCTGTGCTGTGAACAAAAAAAAGCCAGACTGTCTTAGAGTGTCTGAATTAACTACACAAGCTTTAGAGTTAATATTAAGAGGAAGACAAAGACGTACTTTCATCATGATGACAGTAACATTAGCAGAAATACTCATTTTGCAGGTGGTGTTAAGAAATGCTCAGTCAGCCTCAACTTACACAACAGTCTTCCGACACGTAAGCTCAAGCATCCTCTGTGCTGTGTTGTAAGGCTTGTTCTGCCTGACCCAAACTCCAAACCCAAAAAGATTCAGTTTCTTCTAATCGCTTAAATCACTTCTTTCTATCTACCAGCTCTTTCAGCTATGGGTGCATTTAATTAATATTTTATTTATGGAATAACATGCACACACAAAAACAACAAAAAACAAACAAAAAAACGATTAATCACTTGATCTATGAAATATCAAAATTTATAAATTGTCAATAAAACATAAAAAAGACTCAAGATCAAAGAGCTCAAGCTTACAACTTCAGAAGTCTTGTTTTGTCCGACCAACATTATAAAACCGAATCATTTCAATTTTATAGCAACTTGTAACCCAGAAAAGCAGCTTAAAATTATTTTACCAGTTAATCAATTATCAAAATAGTTGCCAAGTAAAATTCTGTAGATCGACTGATTGTTGCAGCTCTAGTTACCCATTACTTGTTTTTAATCAACCAACGAACTGCTAAATCGACTAATCGTATTAGCTCTACTTTAAGCTATAGTGTGTGTTATGTACTAACCTGCGTTCAGTGATAAAAATACACTTCTGATGATATTCGTCGTTAAAAAAGTGAAATAAATGCTAACGACACGTCCAGCTGTCACACGGGCTGATGTAACTAGCTCTTCGAGGGGCGTAACGTTTCCTCAGTCCTGAAATATATGAAGTTAATCAATAAAAACTAGTTGTGTCATAAAACTCCCAGACACCGTGAGATTAGGTTTATTGGCCAACAAACATTGCCTGACCCGTTTCAACAGAAACTCGTTGCTAACAGAAGCACGATAAGGAAACACTACTCGGCTCACTCTTTCAACACCGGCTAGCTGCAACACAACATGATAACATGAGGTGAAACCTCCGTCTCAGCAGCTAGCCGAGCTAACAGCGCTAAGCTCTCCATTGTCACACATGTGACTACTTACGTTTCTTAACGGGAGGTGAAATTAAGTTCTTGTCCTCAATGGGAGACACGGTGTTTGGTGAATGATAAATTCACTTGTCATCCGGCAAACTCTCACCACCAGTTCAAGCCAAAAGTCATGTCGGGAACTGTAGGGCAGCAGATAGAACTCTGCGGTAGAAGTAAATACTATAGCTACAAAGCTAAAACTCTATTTCCCGACATCCACATCGCAAGCATGCCTCTGTTCTTCTTCGTTTGTAAAAGTTGCGGTGGAGGAGAGGTAGCAAAATGTTGTGCTGCCATCTACAGGACACGAGTGTATCTGCACGCCAAAGTGCCTCGACGTCAGAGACGATATATCGATTACCCGATCGTTGTGTAAAAATAACTAAGTAATATTGGTTTCAGCTTTTTCAATGTGAGGAATTTCCTGTGGTTTTTTTGTCATTGTAAACTAAATATCTTTGGTTTTTGGACTGTTGGTCAGATTAAATAAGCAATCTGAAGTGTACCCTCTAGTAACAAAAAATCTATCATTAAAAAATATACATATATTATTTTTTGGCACTTTCTGACAAAAAATAAATTCAGTGGTCAATCAAAAATAATAATCGACTAATTAATCATGCTGAATAATTATTAACCACAGCCCTAGATTTATAATAACATATAAAGTACTTTTAGATGTTGCAGGAGATTTTGCCACGGAAGTAACATTTTGTCCCACTTTTGATAAAGTAAATTATCTTAATCCTAAATACTGTGAGGAATAATGCTAACCATAACATGATTTCCAGAGAAACTAAATAATTTTATTGAACAGAAACACTGATACCACTCTGGTTACTGCTTGCTGGTAAATTAGTGATGAAATGAGAGAAACTTTGGACAGGAGAAACCGATCTCCATAAATAAATAAATAAATAAATAAACAAACAAACAAACCAAACACAAGGCACAAAATGGCAGCATCTATTGTAGCTTCCAATTCAGCTTGTGAAAGATAAAGTTGGATACCAGCACTCAGCTTCCTGGCAGAGCTTTTGTTTGCGTAAATGCTCTACTCCCCAGTCTGTCTCTTACAGGTCCTTTCTGGTGACAAGAAGCTGAAAAATGAAAGTGGTGATGGGAAACTGATCTAAAAATGCAAGAAACCCTTTATCTATGTATGTTCTTCATCAGTGTACAGATCATATTAATATCTTTTTGTCCTGTTCTTTAGTTGGTCTAAATGTAAATTAACTCTGACAGTTGACAGCTCCATGTTGATATTCAGTCTGTGCTTATCTACATGTAAAATATATCAGTATTTATATGTTGATGTAGTAAACATTGAAATCTAAGATAATTATTTAGTAATAAATAATACATTATTTAAAGTACTTGAGAACAACAGAGCACACTGTACAGTTGATGATTTATTAATTTTGATGGATTAGTGATGACATGTATTGCATAAAGGTCTGTGTGAAAGAACAACTGCAGTGAATGTAGAGTAGGCTGAACAAGACTTCGGTTTTTTTAAAAGAATGTTTTCTGTATAGATGTGTAGGATAAAACTTCAATCCTCAATTTGCAAGGATGTTCATTCACAAACTTTTTTTTTTTTTTATCTTTCTGCATAGAACAGACAACAGAAATAAAATAAAAATACATTAAAAGACATCAACAAAAACATACATTGCACAGGGACAAATTCAGTATTTACACAATGGTTCCAGGAGAAAAACTGAAAAACATAAGTGCAATGTTGCCACCAAGTGGCTGGATCTCCTCATAACCACCATGCAAGCAGGACCTCTTCTTTTTCTTTTCCTTTTCAACAGGAAAATTATCAAACAGGCTACATTCTCTCACCACTTACGCACACTAAGGCTTTCATCAAATACAATGAATAAACCTTTATTCACACCTTTTAAGATTATTACGTTATTATTCTTGAGTTACGTTAAATGTTTGTTGACCTGCAGTGCTGGTTAGTGCAATCAGATTAGCAAGTCAACAAGTGGTTTGAGTCAAAGTTACTGCTTTACCATGGTTTTCAGGAAAAAATACAAAAATGTGTTATGTAGAAATAGATGGGTTTTTTCTTACCCTTGATAAGGCACTTTACCTTGATTCACTGCAAGTGTGCAGCAAGCGTCACAGCTTATTGCGTATCAAGTTTCTGTTTTCTCTTATTGTATCTCTTTATTTTTGCAGAGGGAGAAAAAAACACTCTTGGATGTGCTGTTTAAAGTCGGAGGCTTATTGAATAGCTGAGATGTGTGGATTTTTTTTTTTTTTTATAATAAATGATTCCCCAACTCAGCTCGCACCATGCATCACTTCATTCTATTCTCTTTCACTCAGTTAGTTTTTGGATTTAACTGTTTAAGTAAAACATAAAATGTGCAATAGTCAGGTATCACACCTGTTACCCTGTTCTTGTTTCAACATTGTTTTCCTTTTGCAGTTTTGTTGCATCGAGCTCTGGGACAGACTATCTGTTCACAGAGCTTATACACGTCAAGTTTACATGGTCCACTCACGGATCTCAGTTTATCTTTCTAATGTGGACATTTAGTCCATTGTCTATGATCTTCTGTAGTCCATAGGCTTGACCTTTAAGAATCAGGCTGAAATAACAGAGTTTGCATAGTAAATCCATTCAGAAATAACACATAGTCTCGTATTTTGTGTCTTGCTAAAATGATCTTCATGTCACTTCACTTTGGTTCTGAAGGTCCAGCCCTCCTTCCTCTCTCCTCGTCAGCCACTCTTTCTGCTGTGAGCCTATACCGCCAGGTCATCTTGACGAGCCCGGCTGCTGGTCCCACTGGTCTTGCTCAGACGGCGTTTGTCCTTCATGTAGCCTGAGTGCAGCATAGGTGATGGGGAGCAGCTGTTGGGCAGCTCCATGGGTGCCTGGTCATATCTCATTCTCAAGAAATCTTCCTCGTCCTCCAGGTTGTCGCAGCTGTGATGCCGCTCAGTGGCCAAGTTGACTGAGTTCTGCTGCAGCGCCATCCTGGTGTTGAAGGGATGAGAGGCCATGGATGTCAGGGGGTTCATTGAGCTCGGGGCGGCCAGGCATTGGTTGAAGTCAGGGGGTGGGGTGCAGGTGGCTGAGGGGCGAGGTGGGCTGTTGGGTTCAAAGGCTGCAGACACGGCCACCGTCACGGCTCTGTGATTGTTCCTCTGCATCACTTTGTTGCGCATGCACTTTCGCATACTCTTCCAGCCGAGGTGGTAGAGCTCCAAAACAGAGAGGAGCAGAGACACACCGGCCACCACCAGCATGAAGATGATGAAGACATTCTTCTCTGTGGGCCGGGACATGTAGCAGTTGACTGGGTTGGGACAGGGCCATGCCTTGCACAGGTACAACGCTTTCAGGAACACCCCATAGATGAGGTACTGCACTACAATGAACGTCACCTCCATCACAGTACGGATCAAGATGCTCAGGATGTAAGTCTGCAGCAGCGCCCCTTTCAGCCGAATTTGGCCACTTCCATCAGACCCAGAGCCTACCTCCTTCCCGCTCTCCCTCTGCTGGAGGTACTCCTTCTCCCCCTCCAGGTCTCCTCCTCCTTCACCTCTTGCCTCCCTCTCCTCCTGCTCCCTCTTCTTCTTTTTCTCCTCCCTGCGCACAATGTGCATGGCGTGGCCCATGTAGATCAGGGACGGCGTGGAGACAAAAACAATCTGCAGCACCCAGTAACGAATGTGGGCGATGGGGAAGGCGCTGTCATAACACACATTGGTGCAACCGGGCTGCTGAGTGTCACACAGGAAATCGCTCTGCTCGTCACCCCAGGAGGACTCGGCCGCTGTGCCCAGCACCAGGATGCGAAAGATGAAGAGGATGGTGAGCCAGACCTTCCCGACTGAGGTGGAGTGTTCCTGGACCTCCTCTAGGAAATTCCCCAGGAGACTCCAGTCCCCCATCACTGCTCACAGACCGAACACACACCTGAGACACAAAGGTTGGAGAGGGGGGAGAGAAAGGGTGAAAATAGGGTGTAGTAGAGGTGAAAAGGTGAAGCCACTGAGGTGGAGAGGATGGACAGAGCAGGTGAGAAGTGTAAAAAGGGAAAAAGATAAATACAGATAATCAGTCATAGACAGCTGTAGGTCCTCTATATTCCTGCCGATGAAACGACCTCAGTGTGTTTGTGCGTGGCATCATATGCATAAAAATAGCTTCTCTGCCTGTGAATTGCTGGAGGACTGGACACCGTGGCATGAGAACAACCATTTTCCCATGAGAGAGAGAGAGAGAGAGAGAGAGAGAGAGAGAGAGAGAGGGAGGGAGGGAGAGGAAGTTCAGGAGCCATGTAAAAGTAAATAATGAGGTTGTTTCAAGAAAAATAATTCAATATTATGTTATGTGTGTTTACATTCCTTCCCGTCCAGTTCCATATTATATGTGACAGAGAAACAGAGGGTAACCGGCTACCATGGGGCAAATCAAACCTAGGAGACTTCGTCCTTTTAATGCTGTGACCCGACCTAAGTGTCACTGTCTCCATCTTGCCTGTGGCACATAACCAGCAGACGTCACTCAGGACAGAACAGCAGCTTTGATGTTCACCGCCCTCTCTGCAGTGATGAAACCCTCCTACGTCCGATTTCTCCACCTATCCACTGAACGTGTGTCTTCTTGTGAGTGTGTGCTTTCACCTCTTGACTCAAACATTAGTGAGAGTTTGGGAAAGACCCAAACATGGCAGCGACAGCCTGGAGAGTCTCAGTTGAGAATGACCCAATAAGGCAGTTCGACAGACAGCTTTACGGGTGCCATGAATGACCCCCACCCTTGAGGGGTTAAGAAAACCCATCAAAATCCGTTGAGGGGGTGACCTACGACATCTCTATGCGTTGTGTTTGTATGTCTATTTCCAGCTTTTACTATGCAATTAGAAATCAAAGACAGATGAGTTATAACATAAGGAAGGAGGACTGAAAGTAACAGTTTGACGGGTTTTTCCAACATGTCACACATCTGAAGTTACTGCCCTACTTGGCAAAGTTATAGAAAACATATACATTCCTAAATAGCTCTGTGTTAAGACAAACTGTTACTTTAATGGTGTGCCAGTTAGGAAAGGATATACAGCATAATCACTACAATCACAGAGAGTGAAGAAAGCCAAACAGAGAGTTGATGTGCTCTCTTACCACCCCTCATCTCCCTCCATGTGTAATCCATGAGCAGTTCCTTCCATTTCCCCACAGAGATAAGTTACTTCTACTGCATAGTCCACTGTGCAGGGTTTTGAATTGGTGGCTGACACTGACATTGGTTATGTGAGAGAGAGAAATGGTCTAAATGACCATGACCATCTGTCCCTCTGTCCGTCTCTCCCCCTCCCTCAGTGTCTCTATGAAGTATATACTGTATATGGCAATAAAATGGGAAATCAGACCGTCGGGCTCTTTATCTGTAAAGCATGGGGAGGCGGGAAACAAAACACCCCCACGAGAACACTGGGGAGAGGAAATGTTCAAACTTTATCCGTGCCCAAGGCTGACACACCAATGCATAGCACAGGAAAGTCTGTGTTCTGACACTTGTTTTCCAGCATGCTCCTAATACCCACAAATGTCAGACTGGTCACAGCTGGAGAGAAGTCGGATCATCAGTTAGTGAAACAGGTCCCCGTCCCACCGAGGAAACTGGCTCAGCGCCTTGACTGGATAAAGCTGATGATCTTTACTGGAAGTAAATCACAAACAGACTGGGAGTTGGAGGAGGAGGGTGATAGTCCAGCCAGCACAATAGCAGGAGGTAAACATGAAAACGGCCATGTTTTTATCAACTAATACTGAAAACAAACTTTGCTCACCTGTACAAACCCTGATAACAATACATCTCCCCCTGGACTAATTCAAAGTTTACATTTGTGACGGGTACTAATGTGGTCTGTAAGTCTAGGTACACACATAAGAAAGAATACATCCAGTAAACACACACACTTGTGTTCACAAACAGTGGAAGTGGAAGTTTTCCTTTTCGTAGTAAAGCAGACAAACTGGAATTCGGATCCGCCAGTGAAAGGCAGCGGACTTAGTCTCTGTCTCCTTCCCTCGACTACCTCTTCCTGTTCTCAAAGGAAGCAATCCCAAACTATGATTTCCGAAGGACAAAAGGAGCAAGGTACTAAAAGGAGTTGGTGGGGGGGTGGGCGCAGAAAGGCTACAGCGGAGCTGTTCCAGTGCACTTCTCTACTCTAAAAGCACTTTTTGCCACCATTGGCTTTTTATGATACCCGTGCTCCCATGGCTTTCTGGAAGCATGGCAATAACCAGGGATTTACTGAGATACATTGTGCCCTTTGCTGAGTGGTCTGGTTTGCCTGTAGACCGTCATGGCTGTCATATTTGTTTATAATCTCTGTGGCAGAGTAAGGGAGAAGTAATGGACAATCTGGTTATAAAGGAATTCAGAACGGTGACCTGCGCAAATGGAGTACAATGCACCTCTGAGTTATTTCTTTTGACATTGATCAAGGCGTCAGGGATGATCTCAGTAGTGTCTATGTCTGTGTGTGTGTGTGTGTGTGTGTGTGTGTGTGTGTGTCCTGCGCCAAGAAAGAATGTTGGTGAGTTAAAATTTCCATGGAAACAAAGCCTAGAATAGGTGTTGCAGAAATATTATGATAAACTAAGGGACAAGGTAGGCTCTGTGTGAATTACAGCCAAGAACTACAGTCATTTCACCACTTCAGGGCAAACTCAAACCGGACTAAACGTGTCTGTATTTGAATCTCCAGTCAGATGTGCATGCACTGACACTGAGCTGGTCTGGATAGCAGCCAGGCAGCTCACAGAGGTAAAGAGAGAAAGAGCAGCTACTAAACTGCATCGGTGTGAAGTGACGGCTGCTGCTGTGACTCGCTGCAGAGCAACAGGAACAAAGGCTGTGTGTTTTCTCTACCCTGTAACGCAACAATAAATCCTCCAGCCCTTTGGACCAGCCTCAGTTTTACCTTAGAGGGCAGTGACTCTAGTTCAAGAATTGGTGTGGGATGAGACGGCACCTCAGGCTGGAGAAACCCCCGTCTGAAGTTTTATAGGACCATCAAGCTATGTTTTTATTGCTGTATGGTGGCACATGGAGCAATGGTTTCAGATTTATGTCTCTCACAGAATCACTGAGTGTAATGTTTAGTTGCATCATAATATAAGCGACTTTACTTTCCAACTGTCAGAATAGAAACAGAATAGAAAGACAGAAATTCAGAACAAAAGAAAAAGCTGCCAATGAGTTTAAAAATATAACTCTTCCAGTCTTTTTCCATCATGTCTCAACAAGAGCTGGTTCCTCTCAGCCTGCAGTGTATCCGCAGACCAGGAACAACAGGGGGCAGGGTTGATTTAAACATTCCTCTGGTGATGTGCACCTCTCAGCACTAAGCCATGTTTGACAGAGTCCGGATCCTCATAGACAACCAGGATACACTGCCTTCTCCACGCTGTCCTCATAAACATAGGCAATTAGATGTTGGGGTATACATTTTTTTTGGCCTTTAATGGAGCATGTTTAGGCTAACATCAGTGGCAGTGGCAAGTATTTACATGGTGTAAATGGTGGTGTGCATTAAGTACAATTGTGTTATTATGTGTGCCTGAGAAGATTTGCTGGAGATGAAGTCGATTTTTCTGCAATCTTACACAGGATCTCAACACGCTGGCTTAAAAACCACATTACCTGACAAACGAAAGTACTGTTTTCATAAGAAAGAAAAACACAGTAAGAAAACTCATTTGTTCCCTGCAAAAAGGGCTATAGTATTTGACATATTCTAGAGGGAAATATTTGGCCGCGATGGCCCTGAAGTTGAATTCAAAAAATATTTTAGAGAGCCAAATTTGGCCTGAGGATATACTAGTGTGGATCACCTCTACAAATACATGTTCACGTTATTGGCTCTGGCTCAGAAAAAAAAAATGTTTCTGCATTTTAGCTAGTTTCATTGTTGTGCATTGATTATGGTAACTATGTTTCTTGTATTTTGGTTGTTAGGCTGTGTGACAATGAGACAATGACTCCTTAATCGTGTAAAGTTACTAAGGTAGAAAAAGTGCACGCTGCAGCTTGTATTAAATGACCCCAAACTAGGAACCTCTGCCAGGAGCTCTATAACAAAAGTATATTTGCCAGTAACAGTTAATGTTGCACTGTTGTGACAGCTCAGCAACGTTTTAGTGGAGCTGCAACAGTGAAGCACGAGGAAAATGTCAAACCAAACCACACAACTGCGCTGCACTAGCATATTTATACACAGGTTTCGTCAGTCTCAGTTGAAATCAACAGGATGCCAAACATACCCAGTTATTCAGCTCAGTGATGGTTATTTTTACTCTGAGGCTGATGCTTGAGGCTGTTTTACGAGGTGACTGAGGTATAATTTAGAGATTAATAGAAATAAATATGGCTTAGTTAGTTTAACTTCAATTGTAGTCTAATTTTATTAGACTACAATTGAAGCATGGCTTTTGAACTTGAACTTTAACATGGGTGCAGAGTCAATCCCAGCATGCACTGTAGCAGCTGTTAAACTGCGGGGGTGGCATGCGCGTCACTCCCCTGAGTGCCGGGATTACGATCAAGGATGAGCATGTTTAAGTTTGGCTGTATTGGCTTGGTTGAGGGGTGAGTTAGGGATAGTGTGACCTACAAAGTGGATCTGATGCGAGATGAGGGGGAGAATATTTCCCACTCATGTGAGTCACCTGTTGTCACCACTTACAGGCCGGCACGGATCTAGGCTGCCATATATCAGTCACACCAGCAGAAGCCAGCGGCCCGATGTGCTGCCTGCTACCTTACATGGCTGTCTGGCTCTTCATCTGCCCACTGCTGTACACAGACCCACAGCCCTGTTATGATCTATTGTTTAGCTGCATATGGCATTACATTGGAACTGTCAGGCCAGACAGCTGGAAGGTGTTTCATGGAGGAAAATTCTGACTAACACACTCCTGATTGAAATCTCTGAATCGCTGATATTTCTGGAGCGTGACAGATTAAATGTTTATCTTTTTTTACTTTATCTTTTGAAGTGTATCCCAGCAGCTAATGATGTAAACTCACTCTTGGTTATGGCTATAGTATCTTTTTTATGACTGTGCAGGGAGTTTGTATTCACACTAATGAAACAATGCTGGTTATATTTCAGTGTTGATGTGTCGTCAGTGTTAAATAGAAAAACTCTGTTTGTTCTTACTCATCAACTCATCAGGTGACTCTTTTTTTTGTTTGTTTTTTTTGTCTAGATTCATATCAAGTTACAAATCTGCTTTCTGAAGAAGGATTGATGTGCCGAAACACAGTAAGTGGATATCAAACTTTTAAATGACTTTAGTAATAGTTTAGAATGTACGTGTTGTTTCTTGTATTCTGGTGGTTTGGTTGTGTGACAATGAACATGTTTTGTTCTTGAGCATGTTGAAAAAGAGACTCCTTGATTGTGTAAAGTTACTAAAAAATTGCACGCTGCAACTCGTCAAGTTACACTTTTGACTCTTTTTTTTTTTTTCTTGTCTAGATTCATATCAAGTTACAAATCTTTCTGAAGAAGGCAGGATGTGCCGAAACACAGTGGTGGATATTAACTAAATGCATTCACTCCACCACTGTGGATAGGTAGTCTGAGGTACTTATA
Organism: Toxotes lorentzi; assembly: GCA_037833715.1. NCBI lineage: Eukaryota > Metazoa > Chordata > Actinopteri > Toxotidae > Toxotes > Toxotes lorentzi. Next base: position 9,339,724 of record JBBMJY010000007.1, on the reverse strand, counting down.
CCGTACTTGAGTATTTTAAGTTTTTCTACTTACTACTTTTTCTACTTACTTTCTATAATTCTGTGCTTTTTATTCCATATTCCTACATTTATATGATTTAGTTGTTCATCGCCGTTGTTATTCAGTAAATTAAACCACTCAATAGGTAGGCAAAAGTTGAATTGGTAGAATCTACTCCACCACAGATGGCTATAACATTAAATGCCTCTTTCATGTCAGTGCAAAGAATGAAAATAATCCCGTGGGACAGTATATAATAATGTAACACTGACCAAGGCCATTTCACATGCATTTCCATTATAATGAGTACTTTTACTTTTATACTCGAAGTACATGCTGCTAAGAATACTTCTCCTGCTACGGCTTCTTTACTGTCGGTGAAGTAAGAAAAAAACAAAAAGCAAGATTTTATTTGTAATGAAGAATTTTACACTGTGATATTGATACATTAATAGAAATATATAGCATTATATCTGTGCGTGGCTTTCACCTCCTCAGTTTTCTGGTATTTTTTGCATTTTTGTTTGATTAATTAAAAGATTTTTGCCAATGCATTTTGTCAGTTCAGACTAATGAAGAATTTAATTGACATGTATGAATTTGTCAGAGCCAAAACAACACCTTAATAGTTACTACAACTCTCCAAAAAAACAGTAAAAACAACTTAAGTGTAATTAAAATTTTCAGCGTTTAACAGTTACATAGCAGATGTCCTAATTCATGTATTTTTAGTCATTTCGCTACACGGACAGGAAACGATTCCTCAGAGTATTCCTTCAGTATGCACACAGAGACGGTGGCTCTGTGTTTAAAGTCTCTAATGCTGCACTTTGTTTGAATGTATGTGTCTCTTATGTGAGTTATGAATAGAGAAGAGAGAGAGAAAGACATGAAAGGAGTGAGAGCGAGAAGGATGACAGCTGTACCTGCCCAGGACGACAGGGATGAGACTAACACACACCAGGCTTCCTGCTCCATCGTTCCCAGATCTTTGAGATACACTCTCTTCCTTAGAGACGGCATTGCTTCCGTTACTGTAGTTCTGAAGTAGGATGCTCACAACGTTTACCCAAATATCTTCATCCTTTTGCTTTTTCATGTAAGTAAGTAAGCTGTTTTGTGATAACCTGTCACATCTGATGTTCATTTGGTGGCTTACCTGCTGATTTGCGTGAGGATGGTTGTCTGCGAGGCCGCTTCTAAAGAAGTAGAGGCTCCTCGCCTGAGCCCTGGTGGGACACGTCTTCCTTTGGACAAATGGCAGGTGAAGATGCACAGATGAGCACACGACTGGAGGCTCAGTGTGACGGAGGGACCACCTTCTTCTTTTGAACATCAACAGAGGAGCTACCCCTCAATAACAGCATCTGAGCTTAGTGTTGTCCCAACACCAAACTGTTAGTCCACACAGGGGGCACAAGAAGAAAAGCAGGGGCATCACGAGAGTCCCCCCCCCATGGCCGTCCCTTCTGTCTCTCCTCCTCCATCTCCTCCTCCTCTTCCTCTCCTCCACCTCCCCTTTCTTCTTACATCCCTGGCGCTCTATTTTTTGCTGGGAAGCATTGTCCGGCAACAAGAGGGGGAGTGGAATTTAAAGTTTTCTGGGATCAATGGCAATTCCACTCAGAGTAAACTTCCTTATTTACCGAGTGCACCTTTACGGTTATAGTTCTGCCGTCTCTGCTGTGTTCAGTGCTGGACATTGTTAAATTCCTACAGAGCAAGGTTTAAAAGAAAGTTTACCAAATAACTGATATTCTGTCTGTTATTTTTCAAAAAAGATGATGATGAGTTTACTCAGGTTTTGATAGTTAATTCAGTTCAGAAAGTTAAAAGTCAAACTGATGAGAGAATGGAACAAATCTATTAAAATGTGATTTTAACATTACTACTGTTTTAATTTTGTCCAAATGTGGGTTAAAAATAAAGCCTTTGAACACAGATAGTATCTTAAAGGCTTTGGTGGAAATACTGTACCTACTTTGTTCATGATCTCTTCTCTTTCTGGTTTCACTCCTTCTCCTCTCAGAGCTTGTGCTGGTCTGAAACCACTTGCTGAAGTTAGGGATGCAAACAAAGAGTCACGAGCAAAAACTAAAAGAGCTCATCCTCCTCCTCCTCTTTCTTTCCGTCCTCCTCCTGCTTTCCTCTCCTGCCGTATGTGGCGCTAGTTCCAGCCGAGGATTATCACTCAGCTCCGCAGCCTGCCTGCAGATGCACGCTATTATTATATAATGGGAATCTTTTAGGTTTGATTCCTCCTTGCTGAAGGGCCAACGTGCATTCAAAGGCATTCAAATGGCTGTAACTGTGTGGTGAGAGCACATACATACAGACATGTTTCCAGCAATAAATGCGTCATCATATTTCTCCTCTCCTTGAGGTGTGTCAGATTCTCTTCCTGGGCGGATGATACCTCTCTCATGTCTTTAGGGTAGCTTGACTCCAGCGAGTAACTGCACCTGGCCATGGAATAGTCCATCATGTAGCCCCCCCATAAAAACCTTGATGTGTTGTTTTTGTACAGGTCAAACAAATGTGATATGAAGTGTTACTCAGTGTAGAGGTGTTCATATTTACCTTACAGGCATGAGAGTGGCATTAATCTTCTCATCTAACTCCCAGCAACAAAGGGAATACGTGTACTTTCCAAACTACACCTTTAACCAGTCATTTCCATTTGTCATTTCAGGAATGAATTGTTATTTAAGTGCAATCAAAGATACCAAACATTTTTGCTGTTGTTCATTGACTCAATTTTCTTCGTCCTGGCAATGTCATGGCCTAATCGGAGATCTAAATGGCTAAATTCTCCTCTGCAACAACTGCGCCTTTGACCACGAAGCAGAGAAAATGTTTTTGCATGTATAAATAGCAGGGGAGACCAAGTAATAAGGATCTCATGACAAACCCTGCTAGACCTCTGGCCAGGAGCAATGACCCGAAATATCATCTCTGCTGTATCCCTCCCAAATGATTTCATCTGTTTATGTCTACGACTTGTATTCAACAACAAAACCTTATTCCCATGCAAAGCGTCTTTGCATGGAGTGTGTCAGTGCACTTTCTGTTAATGCTACTTCAAATCGGACTAATGCTAAGACTAAAACTCAGTTTTTCCCTCTGCATCTTGAAAAGATTGCTGGTCATGAGTTCACTGTGATCTCCGAGGTTCCTTAAACAGAAGCCCATGGAGTATTTAACATCCCTTCAGGCCTCAGTCAGTTGTCTGAAGGGACGGAAAAGCTGTTGCAGATTCCTAATTACGTAGCCTTCCTCAGTTTAAAGGCTTCTCTGACGTTTCCATTGTGCTGCTCATCAGGATGGATTTAGAAGTGGAACAACATTCACACAGAATAACAGAATGAAGCGATTTGTAACAAAGAAGTGATGTTCCACGACTTTACTTAATCTCACCACTTACAGCTTCTCGGTGGTGCCAGGATGAGGTCTGAATGTGTGTGTTTTACCGGGAGATCAAGAGCAAGAAAAGGGAGACGACAACTGCACGTGGCATGTGTGCCTCTGTGATGGAAAAAGCCCACACTGCCAGGATGCATTAGTGTAACCCTCCCCATCCACCCACCAGCCTGACCCTTGCCTGCCCGTGACACAAACCCATTTCGGCCCTGCCTCACCCGAGTTCGAGGGAAGCCAGGCTTGATGGACACAAGCTCCTGAACGGCCATCACAACCTCATATACACCCTCCGACCCGTCACTGTGATCCACTGTCTGGCTGCCTGAACTGCAGTCAGTGAATATGACGATAACATGTCGTGCTGAAAAGAGGAACACACAGAGTACATGCACAAACTGTGCGACTCACTTGTATATGTCAGCATCAACCTTGCCTGAGTTACTGACAAAAATGAACCATTGCAGTGGCACGTTGTTTTGCCACAGACTTCCTGTCAATCAGACCCATTCACTGCACTTAGCACTGACTGATGACATGTGGTCATCAGTCAGAAACATCCTGTAGCCGTGTTTGTGTTTTTGTGGGTCTTCCTCCAGACCTTCTTTGAGTTTCATTTATTTACTGTTTTTTTGTTTGTTTGTTTATTTATTTATTTTGCTCTTTTGTGATTGCATGTTTGCCTTTTTGTAACTTTAAGATATTAAAGAAAAACAATAAAAAAAACAATAAATAGCCAAGAAAGATAAATTGGATGTGGATTGCTATACATTCTGTGCATGAGTGATTATTTAGATGAGCAGAATGGTGTATGTGGCTTTGACTCAAACAGAGTACAGTTGATGAGTTTTTATGAAGGAACATGACTCCAAGTGCAACAGTATGACTCATTTATGTGTTTTTAATAGTTTTGGACAACAGTGGACGTCTGTGCTACAGAGGACTATAATCAGGCTTTGGCTCTTATTTGTTAAAAATAAGACCTACCTTATTTTTTAATATTTAATATGTAAATGTTTGACGAATAGTATTAATAATATACATCTTGGGTTAATTTCTTAACCCAAGACGTTTCCAGGCAAGTGACACAAGTGCTTGTTTCTCAGTGTAAAAGAACAAGCACCACCATCAATCCTCGCTCTCATCTCATCAACATCTTCTCTGTAGAAATCTGTAGGTTATTATTAAACCAGTGCTCCTCTGCTGACAAGCCGACCCAGAGAGGAGAGCACATGGTCGCAGGCAGTAAATGATTAGCCGAGCTGTTTGCTCATTATAGAGCGACAAAGCTTTGAGCCAACAGGTGAGGGATTCCGAGAAGCAGACATGGCGGACGCTCAGTCAGTTGTCACGTATTTTAGACTAATGTCACTCACAACTCTATCTGTTTCCAACACGCTTTGTGTCTACGCATTTAGACTGAGGCTATTCTTAACTATCTGGTCTCTGACCCTAGCTGAAATGCTGTCCCGGACTGGAGGCATTGATGATGAATAGGTTATGGATGCATACACTCTATGGATAACACATGCATTATCATGTGTGTCAAAGATGGCTATTTCCTTTTCAGTTCCTTATTTAGCTCTTGTTTTTCTGTCAGCCCTAAATGTCTGTGTCTGCTTGAGGAAATGTTCTTTGAAGGAAAAAAAAAAAACAGCCACTGTGGCAACAAGAGTTAGATGTAGGAGTGTCGAACAACAAGAAACAGCAGTACAGAATTAAATGTATTATGTCCCATGAACTTGAATTTTTTAAGCTTTTTTTTTTTTAAGTTTTAAAGTATTTGGGCCTTGACCATGGAAGACATTTTGACACGTCACAGATGGAAAAGCACAGGTGTAAATGATAAAATACATGACAACTGAAGTCTACATTGCTGATTTGGTTGCTAAGTCAAAACGTGCACTGTGAAAAAGGCAGGTTAGTCTCAAATATCAAGTATCGGAGAGTGCCATTGTTAAAATCCTCTATCAGTGTTTTTATTCCAAAAGTTTTTATAAGATTACTTTATGTTTCTTTGTGCAGAGTCAGTAACTGATGGTTTGACAAAATGAAAGCAAACAAAACTCTACTAAGAACAAGGTTATCAAGATGTGTAAAAAGTCCAAGGAAACATGGACTCTTAATGCCATGTTTTCCACCCGGCACCACTTTGGAGTCACAGCATCCAAGTGTGCAGAGAAGGAGTAGCATAACAAACGCAGGAAGAGGGTTATCTTTAAGACCCCTCAACCAAGACAACCACCAAACTCAGACGTGAGGACAGACGGGTGCTGTGTATGTGTTTGTGTGTGTTTGTGTGTGAACAGACTGACTTTGTCCAGTGTATATGTTTTATGTGTGTATGATGACTGAAGACAGACGAAGGGCGTATGTGTGTTTATATGCGCACCATACATCCCTGAAAATAAACATCCAATGAAAGGACGGTATTGTTCATCGAGTCGAGTAGACGTGCGACACGCAGTCACCGGCCAAAGGCAACGAAAAAGACATTCAGGCTTTCAATTCAGCCTCTTCCTCTCTGCTGACCCTTAACAGGAATAATTTTACAGCTGATTTAACATATTATTTTTTCTTTTTGGTTGGGGGGTGGGGCTAAGCATGTTTTCTGTCTTAAACGCTTTACTATGGCAATATTTTATGACTTCCTGTTCATCCTGGTCATTGTTAAGGTGACTTGGCTTCATCTGAGGAAACAACATTCAATTATAAATCATCTCTGTTACCCACTCAACGTGTGTGAGAAACTCTTGTGGGAGTTTGGCTGAGGATGGCTGACCATGTGTGCTGGCACTCCTGTCTGTAGATAACATTGTGTTGGGCGGCTGGCTGATGGAGGGGACCTGGAGGTATGAAATCATCCCGTGTTGGGCCATGTGTTCCCCTGATAGAGACACACAGAGGGTGTTACCCTCCTCTGAAATCTACCTCCAGCCCTTGAGGCAGCTCTTCCTGCCCTGGGTGATACGTACGCCCACAGTGTTCGCTCTCCCTCTTACACTGCATTTCTCAGAACCTTAGTCACCCGTCATGAACTTTTAGCAAAAAAAAAAAAAATCTCCTAACTCCTTTTATTGTCCCTTTGTTTTGTTTCCTTAGAGATTTATGACATTAACAACATCTGGCTGATTCCCAGATCCAGTGTGCTGGGCACCATTACGTGTTAAAATTTAACATATTAAAACACCTGAAAAATTGCTCTCAAATCCTGAAGTGGTTCTAAGTAATATACTTTAGTAACAGTGGATCACATGACTACTCCTATGTCCTACTGTCATTGTCACAAATTTCTGAAATCAGAATCAGCGTCTGAACTCACTGACTCTCCAACTCAGAATTGCCACTTTTTTTTTTTTTATTGCTGCTGGTTTTGTTTCACAGAAGAAGGTGAACGTGCAGCTACGTGTTTGTGTATTTTTTAGAATGGATTACCCCTCTACGCATTATCTCTTCAAAATCATCCACTTGAGCAGTCTTTTCCTCTTTGAAATTACACTTATGATTTTGGATTTTGTTTTGTCATGTTATGAAATTCTGATTGGTGTGTGGAAATATCCATGACAACAGTGTGTTCATTTCCACTCATATCAGAAGATATTTTCATGGACTTTAACCCTGAATCAAATTATTCTGTAATTATTTAATTAAAGCTCAAATCTTTTAATAGATAAATATAACAGATAAGTAGCATCAAAAATCCAGTATTTCTTCCTTAATTGTGATTTTATACTGATTTGAAATCATTTTAAAGGGACAAAGGATCCAGTCTCAGAGGCACAGAGGGAAATGACAAGAATGCAAAGAAGTCACACGTCCTGCTGCATTCGAGGAAGACCATAGTCAGACTGTGGGTGCACCCAAGAAGACAAAATAACACTCCACATACACAGGAGTCTGAGGACTGGACTTTTTTTGAATTTTCTCCAACTTCCTCTCAGCTCCGCAACATTCATCCAAAACTTCAGTCCCTCTCATCCAGCCTCTCACATCCAGTCACACACAGCACTTACATCCTTTCTCCATTAACGCCTCCTGTCTGCCCTCCACCCAACCCTTCTCCATTGTGTGCACGTCGATTATCCTCTCCCTCCCATGGTGCCCGGCGTTACACAGAGAGGAAGCTGCCCTTCCACTTCCTTCTGCACTAGTGAGAACAATTCATGCCACGTCACCCCTGTCTCTCCCTCTCTCCCAGGGCCAGACTACATGAAGCTGCCAGGTTAGCTGGTTTCCCGAAGCAGTTCCTGGTCCTACAGAACTGCAGGGGAATCTAATTACAGGTCTCAGGCTATCTGTGACAATGAAAGTACAATGTCTGTACAATGAAAGCATAAGTAAATAAACAACATATTGAAACTGAAACCATTTGGTGAGAGAGAAACTGATTATTTCAAAAGCAATAATTTTTCTCTGATTTTATGTCTGAGTTTGTGAATAGCATCCTTACACTCGCAAATCCTGTTTTTTATGCTCTCTTAGTTTTACCAACAGAAATAAAAATACATTATATGGTAACAAATGACTTGAATCTGGAATTAAGGGTGCCTCATAAATTTTAGTTAATATACCAAACTGAAAAATAATGAGGGAAGCTATACTACACTTTGGCTTGAGGGGCTGCTCTCACGAAATAAGGCCCTTCAATTTGCCTTTTCCCAAAATAAAGAGACTGTGAAAAGCAACTCTTCATGCTCTACCATGTTTTTTTGTAATAGTCACATTTGATGGGGTATCCTCACATGTTTACCAAATTTTTCTGGTGGAACATCACAAGCACTTGAGATCCAAACACCAGAGTCATTCACCCAAACACATACACAAGACAATAACAGCCCCCTTTAGCATCTGAGTCCCCTCACAGACACAGGAGGGTGGTGTGCGCTGATGTTGTAACAGGACGAGGAAGAGGAAACCTTAAGCACAAATGCAGGTAGTGAGTCCAAACAGAACAATCTTCTCACCATTTAAACACACTGCTCTCTTTTGTAATCTTACCAACCATCGATCTGTATTTAACTCTCCAACAAACTGTCATACAATAGCCGGTGAAAAATATTTACGGAGGAACAAACTATAATTTTTAAGCACTACTTTTCCTTCATAGTGACGCATTTTACTTTCTTGGTTCTCAAAATTTTATGTATGTGAGTGTTTTTGAGTGCCAGTTCCTGTAGTAAAGTGTATTTAACTGGCCTGGCTGTGCACTTCCAGGCTCTAAATGACCCTGTCCCATGAGACTATCGTCTGTGAGAGCAGTTGAGCGCATGAAGGGTAGTGGGCTGGTCCAAATTCAACAAATCTGACCTCCCAAACACAATGGTCGAACCCAAGTCCAGCTAGGTGACAAGAACTCAGCCATCAAAAACACAATGCTATGGCACAGGACCAGATGTGACACATGTTGTAGGGCCTGTGGGCGTGTGTGCATTCATGTAGCTCAAATGAGTATGCCTGTGTATGTGTGGTCAAATTCGTCCTGGCTGACTGGCATACATTGCCTGTTTCTATTGGCCAATACTGAAACGAGTAGCTGCCTTTGTCTACTTGTAGCCGTGGGACCTTCTCCCTCCTTGCCACTACATGGCACTGTGCCATCTTTTGGCACACGGAGCTGTGGGAAGCAGGTTGTGCCCCTATATATATACAGGTGTGCCCATACCTCGGTTCCTCCTCCTGTTCCGCTCATCCCCCGTGGTGGCTGTGGCCTGGCGTGGCGGAGCATTTTGTTTGGCATGGCTGTGAATTCTTTTGATCGGGCGCAATAGTTGTTTGTGTCAGCCGTGGAGACACTCGCTATCCCTCCTCTGATTCATGTGCGTAATAAGCACATGTTTAATATGGTTTTTATGTACAGAGCGCAGCTGGCTCCTGGCGCTGTGGAACACGGAGTGCGCCACTAGATCTCTTCCAGGTGCATTCGCGTATCCGTTTGTTAGGTCGCTGTTGTCCGCCTGCCCTTTGCATGTCTGTGGCTTGGCTTCAGGTTAACTAGTAATGCGTATTTTGCGCTGCAGTGTGGTCGAGCTGCGGCCTTTGAGGCCCAAACCCTCTAATCCTCTGAGTATCTGCGCCATATGCCTAGGCGAGAGTGGTGTGTATGGTTTCGGTTATTCCCTAAAGGAATAATCCAACTATTATTGTAGTTGTTATTATTATTATTATTATTATCATTATTATTATTATTGTTATTAAATCTATTATGTGCCCTCTCTTGTCGGGTCCTGGTGATTGCTTGGCCTGCCACTGGCCTACCGTTCCCTGGAGGCACTGTTTGTTTTTCTGCTGTTTTGTTTTTCTGCTGTTTTGTTTTATTCTGCTGTTTTGCTTTGTTGTTCTGTTTTTCTTTTCTTTTGTTTTGCTGGTCCTTGGAGCGTGCTGTTTTGTGTAGACTGTTGCTCTTTTGCACACTGCTGTTCTTTTGCGCTGCCATGCCCTGCCCTGTGCTGGTTATTGAAAAGTCCTGAGCTGATCTACTATATACTATACAGACACCTTCACAATATTTTTAATTCCTTTTTCTTTTTACATTATTTCTCTTGAGTTATTTAGGTTGTAGTTATTTGTTTTGTTTGTATTTACTGTCAGTTGTTAGTAACATTGTTTTGTTTTTGTTTTTTTTAATCTTTTTTTTTATTTTGTTATTTGGATTATTTGAAATTGGTTTCTTTGGATCATTCTGTCAGCAGGGATGTGTAGCACTTGGCCTGTTTTTAATTTTCTTTTTTCTTAAACAGGTGCCGAGGGCCTGAGGCGAGCAGTCGATCCCTGGTGGCGGTGTTTTCTTCACGATTCCTTTTTGTTGGTTTGCAGTTTCACAGGTGGTTAGTTTTATGGACCCTTCCCTTTTCAGTTTTCCTGCTGCTGTGGTAAGCCTCACCCTGTTTGCATTCCTGGGCCCAAGTGCTAGTTTGATGGTAGCTAATCCCTTAATGCCTGACGTTTAGTTTTCTTTGTAATGGTTCAATTCTTAAATTCTCTTAATACATTTTTTTTTTTGTTAAATAAAGTTCTTGTTTCAGTTTAAACCCTCAACACTGTCTCTTGCCCAGTGGTTTTAAAGAACCAGTACTATATATTCAACTTTACACTTAGCTTAGTAATTTCCTGGGGTGAAATTCCCCAGGTGGCGTTGTCGCAACATCTCTTTTGTTAAGCCTCCGCTCTGCTACATACTGACTAAATTTTTTTGGATACCTTGGTTTCAAACTTTCTCACCATCTCAGGAAAGAAATGATTGCTTGGTTCTCAGAGCAAGAGACATTGCCAGAGAAGAATGTCCACATTTGCAAGCGCAGAGAGAAATGTCTTTGTAAAAGCGGCTGCAAAAGAGAGGTGCTGGTAAATTGCTGATATCTTGCTGTGTAATACTTCCATTCAAAACAGCTCTAAACGGATGACTCATGAAAAAAAGAAAAGAAAAAAACACAAAAAAAGGTTTTGTCATTGAGGCAGTAGTTCACTAAAACACAAAGAGAAATGATGGGCGCAAATATGTATGGACTTCTGTTTGCAAACTAAACAAGTGTGTAGAAACAAGTGTATCTCTGTCTTTAAGCATAAGCCTTGAGCCATTGAGGTCTTAGTGCTGTTGCCATGTCATGGGACTCAGCCCTGCCCCCAGGTCATGTTGTATCAGTGAAGGGCATCGCTGATGCCATCGCTTTAAACCCGTTGTGAATGCCTCCTTTCTGTGTATGTGAAACTATGACACAGATGATTCATGTGATGTTCATGTGATTTAAAAAAAAAAAAAAGTGAGTGAGAATAAGATAACAGAGATTTCCTTATATTGGGAAGTCAACACAATTTTGAATACAATAATTACAGATTTTTTTTTTAACCGCTTTATCTGCTGTTGGGTGGTTTTGGCATTATGGTGGTTATGAAGTATGAGAAGTAGAATGTTTAGAAGGCATAAAATAGAAATACTATTCTCAAAGTTGTACATAAGGACAGCACTTGAGTAAACTGATTCTACCTTAAATAATTCATAATATTCAAATTTGATTGACATTTGATCAGTTTAGCTACTTGTTTGATGTATCTGAGGTTGTAGTGTGCAGCAGAGTTGAAGTGGACTGCATTATACAGAGATATGTTGCTGATGTTTTGTCCACAGGCATGGGGGATGCAGAATTGTAGAAACATTTTGTGGTCCCATACAACACCAAAGCTAACAACCTCAATAATAAACAAAGTTTTAAATAAAACTGGGTACTACAGGTTCTGTGAGGGTAGAGTATGTGGCAGAGCTGTTGACCAGGATTTCTTTGGATTGTATAGGTGTACTTAAAGTGTGCTGCATTCATATGTAAAAGATCTATAATATTTTATCATATAATTGCTGCTCAAAATGCAAAACATTCACTTTACAAAGTTGGATTAAATGTTTGGTATTGCTACTGAGCTGACAACTCTGCCCTCTGCTCAGAGGATGAAAGTGAATGCAAACTTAATTGAAGAGGCGAGGAATCACTCTGACTTCAGTAATCTCAGTCTTTTCATCTAATGTCTACAAGTAATATTAACTCTCATTTTGAGAAGGCTCAAAATAATTGCTTGGAGTGTCTGAATCTCCTTCTTATTTGTGGACAGGCTCAAATCTGCTGGTGAAACATCCTTTGCTGAGTCAAGGTTGCCCCCTATCAGCTTCAATGGATTATTCAAATAAAGTTTAAAGTGTGTAATACATGAAGACTGCTGCGTCTCATGCCCGCAGCATTTTTAGCTGACAGCAAAACTTTTATGGTACACCCTCAAAAAAAAAAAAAAAAGAAAAGCAGAATTGTACATTAAAGAATTAGACTGCCATTACTCTCTAGTTTCTTTATTTCTTTTATTGCCATGGAAAGACCCTGTCTGTAGAAGGCGGCCCTCCAGGTGCCCATTCGTTCTGACTGAAAATGCAGATCTGAAAATGTGCAGTTTCATTTTCAGAAAGGTTTAAGTCATTTCCTTAACTGGGAACTGTAGTTTTTCCAGCATACATTATGTATTATTTGATCCATTGTTGTTATCAAGCTATTAAGTATAAGTACTTTCAACAGAGTGTCACATCTGGCAATACAGAAAAAAAAATCAGTGGGCTAATTTTCAGTTTTTATTCTTTTATTTTTGTTGCATTCTGTTCCTTTCTTACCTGAAAACGAAAAGTGTTCTTCTGTTGTTGTTGTTCCTCCTGCTCTGGAAAGTCTCAGAGAGGTTTTACACCAGAGTCACTTCTCTTAAAACTTCTGTGTTTTGTTTAGCTTTCTCTTTTAAAACTTGGCGCTGATTGTATAATGTGTTTTCTTGGTGGTGCAGTTGATTCTGCTTGCTTTTACATATTGTCCTCTCTGTTTTATCACCCTTTTTTCCTTCTTCTTCAACATCTTGTAAAGTGCTGTAGGAATAAAGTTTGCATGCTTGCTTACAGTTTGGAACAGCCAAGTTCCCCATGTGCCCGCTGTTGTCCTGAGAAGACACCGAGTAGGCAGTCGTGTGCTGTGACAAGGACACGATCGCTTAATGGGACCAAACCAAGGGCCCAGAACCCCTAAACCATCAAAACCCACTTTCTGCTGGACCTGGTGGATCAAAAGAGACACCTTCAGTTCAGAGAAGGACCCAGTATGTGTTTAGTATAATACATCTGTCAAAAAAAAAGGTTATTTTGGGTACAAGAACATACACTGAGAACATTTTGAGTACCTTTCCTCAGGGAGTGGTAGGAGATGTTAATTGTGTGCGAGATAATCATGAGGCCAAATCAAACCAACCCCTTGCCAACACGTTACAATCACATAATACATATTGTTAGATGAAAGACATGTAAATTGCATCACATTGATAAAGTTGTTACAAAAGTAAGACTTCAGTTACTTCCTGTCTTTCAAAGGCCCTGCGAGCAGGAAGCGCGTGGCACCATCGCGCCGTAGGCAGATCGCCGTACGATACGTTTGTTAGCGTGTTAGCATTCTGATTAATGGCCAGTTGGTGCCCTGCTTCGGAGGTCTAATCTGGCCTCACGCCTCACTGCACATGCTCAATAGAGTCCGCACCCTGCATCATGACATCATGTCTTTGTGTGAAATCCCGGTGCCATTCACGGGCCCACCGTGGGGCTTAGCATGCAAGCGTCCACTATACCAACACACAGCTCTTTAAAGGGAGTCCCCTGGTCCCCCAGCTCAGTGGATACACCCTGATGCCTCCACAGAGCTCTGAACATGGCTTCTATCCTCCAACACAACGGGCTGAGCCCATGTGCCATCCAAGGCCCAGAGGAGAGCGAGTATTTGGGCTTTTTGTTGAGGGACATTTTTATATGGGAAGATATCATTGCTCCTGGATATATGGAGGCTAGTTCTAGCTATCCAGTCAGCTAACATAAACACTGATGGTCCGGACGCAGTGTCATTCAGAGAGAAACTGTAGCAAATGATTTGGGGACATTCAACACGGCAAGATAGTGCCTCACTCTGGCTTTTGCTCTAAGATTACATCATCCATTTTAAAAAGCTGTGGGATCAGTGGTGCTCAGTTTGGAGGCCAAATCTGCCACTAAGCAACAGATCAGAGAGCAGACATCAAGGACTTTCTAGTTTACCAGCCCAGTGATGTCACCTAGGACTGTGAAGGCTATTGGTTGAGAAGCAGTGAGGGAGTGCCGTAACGAGATGGGCAGAGTGGAGATCCATCCATAGGAGTGATGACTTCTATAATAAACGATTGTTAATTTTGACTACTGACATATCTGTTACATGTGGCCTTGTAGTATGAGGTCACCTCAATTGTCCATTTGAGAGACTGATAAAAAACAAATTGAAACAAATAATCAATTAAAGATAATGTTTTTCTTTATTTCTCCTTTTAATCTATAAATTAAAATGGACAAGGTGGTGATTCATCGCACAGTTTCTCAAAAACCGAATGGACGCAGTCGGTCATTCCACCATAAAAAAGCAGCAAACCCTTAAACATTTTCACTGGGTCTAAGCGTAGTTTCACAAGCTTCCCATTCAGATTACCCAAAACGTCTGAATGAATAACCAAATATATATTTGTACATGTTTTTATCTACACACATCAGTCATGTAGGAATATTAGCCTTCAAAGAAAATGCCATTGTTCAAATCGTTTTCACCACATGACAAAGTCCTGGGTCCTGGGAATATGAAACAATTGTGGAACCTGGAAATTAGACTGTGCAAAGGGAAATGAGTTTTGTAACTGTAAATAAACTGTCACTTTCTGACTGCCATGTAATTGTTGTGCTCTTTCCTTTTAATTTGGAGCATCAGTGGTATACCAGAGGAACACGCTTTCAACTGTTTAGATAACAGACAAACAATAGATTTCATCAAATAAATTTTTCCAAAGTCCAATCGTGGTTTATAATCAAAGTGTTAAATGCTGGCACAGAGAATTCACATTGTTGATCCACAGTGAGTCTTTGGTTTGCACAACCTGGAGTTTATTTCCTAATGAGAGTTCAAGAGATTTAGACAGTGGAAACAAGCCTCTCTGGGCTCTGCCGCAGCTTTCCCTCTCTTTAAACATCTGTGGGATGATTGACTGATCAAAGATTGCTGCTGAATGTTTTTTCATTTGAGCCAGAAAAAGTTTGACTAACATCCCTAATAGAGACTAACCCTAATAGAGATTTCAGTATGTCCTTTCACTCAGTGGATCACATTCTTTGGATTCCAGTTAAGTGACACAGATATGATGATACACACACACGAATGCACAGAGGTGGACTTAGTTATCTTCTATGTGAAAACTCACGTTTGATAACACTGATTTTCAAGCAAAGCTTTACTGAAGAATTTGCACAGTTTATAAAGCACTGCCAAAAATAAAATATGTGCATTTTCTTTTTGATCAGCGACAGATCACAAGAAATAACAAACAAAATGTGCAGGTGTGATCTCCATACTAAAAAAACTAAACATACATGTACATAAATTTCGTTATGCTCGCATGATGACAATAAAGACTCTTGATTCTTGATTCTTTAGTTACACAGTTAAGAACTGGTATTCTTCTTTTGGCCTCTGAGGTTTACAGATTCAAAAATATAATAAAACATAATATGTGAGCTATATGTGATGTGGGAGAATTGGAGTGAGCCCCATTTTCTTTTGCATTGAACATATTATCATCAGTGTAAACTTTCCATGAAATGGCTCAACAACACCCTAAAATGTTCAGGTGTACAGATGATCAGAAATTTTCTTTGTAGATTGTTTTCATTTTTAAGTTCATTAACTTTGTCTCAAAAATCTGGAAAAGGAAGATGTCGGATGGAATATTTCAGTATTATTTACTCTGACTTCTCTTGTACTGTATAGTAAATCTGTTTAGTAGTGATTTTTTTTCTTAGTGTGAAAATTATTCTGACTTTGAAAATATACACATGGCATTCTGGATCTAGCTTGTATTCATTTGTGGTGTCTTGTAGAGCCTATGTCGCCTGGCCATAGCTTTATGAATGACACTATAATAAAAAGTTCATTCATTCATTCATTTATAAAATTACACCAACACCTGCTTTGGACAAAATAAATATAATTTCCAAGGTTTGACATGAGAGCATTTATTTTATTTAAGTCTTTAGTTATTGTCGAAATTAACTTACTGTTGCCTTGACTGAATAGCCGTATAAACAACAGTGTCCAGTGTTAATCCACGAGGACATAAACTCTCCTTCATCCCTGCCTGAGCTGATAGTTTGTCACTGACCTGCCGCTCTGCTCTAATGTTGGGCATGGCAGTACAGCTGGAGGCACATCAGCTGCTGTTGTTGTTTCATCTACTGAATCTGTGTTTCTACATACAGTATATATGTGTGAGGAAGTTACACGCATGGAGCTGGACTGCTCTGCTGTGGACCCAGTGCCCTGGCCGTACAGTGTCCATGTTGGTGTGGGAGCCTGAGGCCTGCTCCCATACATCCCTGCTCTGGCTCTGTTGATCCTATTGTCTCCTGCGTCACCACACGTCGCCCGGCAAATAAAGGCCGTCTGGCTCCAAGCTTAAATATTGCAGCAAACTAAAAACCAACCATCAGAGCCGATTCATTCACATCTGCTCAGTGGGGCGACAAGGACAGGGCTTTAGGTGGGAAAGAGGGCAGAAAAAAGTTCACTTTTCCCTGCCGGGTGCCAAGAGAACGGGACAGGACTCAACTTCGCCGGAGCCGCAGCTGTGGCAAGTTGCCCATTTGCTTACATTTAACCTATATCATACCTTACAGGAGAGGGGACTATACAGCACTTATTGATCTCTTTTTATTGATTTTTATTCATGACTTATTGTGTGGAATTTTTTAGAGCTAGAATCAAAGATTTTTTGGCTTGTACCTTTGTTAATGTTCGACATAGCTAATAATGTTTACACTGAGAACAAGCAGCCTTCAGTACAGCCAAATCAATATCTTGTTAAAAGGTTTAATTTAATACTTCAAAGACTGTTTTTTTTTATCTACTTGCAGTGGAAACTGAATGGACTCAAAAGCCTGGATTTCAACTTTTAAAAAGTTTCAAATTCTCCAGGTTTTCTAATAGAAAGATTCCCCGTAGCTGGAAACTG
Organism: Toxotes lorentzi; assembly: GCA_037833715.1. Classification (NCBI taxonomy): domain Eukaryota; kingdom Metazoa; phylum Chordata; class Actinopteri; family Toxotidae; genus Toxotes; species Toxotes lorentzi. The sequence goes on along the minus strand of JBBMJY010000007.1, from coordinate 9,322,729 downwards.
GGGCTTAGGTTTGATTTTTTGACTTTTCCAAGTTTTCTTCTCTTACATTTCTTACTTTTCTTACTTTTGGTACTCTCTGTTCCCCTCCCCCTGTCTGTCCTGCTTACCCCACCCTCCCTGTCCGTCTGCACCCTCCATGTCCCTCCCTACCCCACCCTTCATTCTGCAGTGCTACGGACCGATCATGGGTGACTGGAGCTTTCTGGGTAATATTTTAGAGGAAGTTAACGAGCACTCTACGGTGATCGGCCGGGTGTGGCTCACGGTGCTGTTCATCTTCCGTATCCTCATCCTGGGCACGGCGGCGGAATTTGTTTGGGGCGATGAGCAGTCTGACTATGTCTGCAACACACAGCAGCCCGGATGCGAGAATGTGTGCTATGACGAGGCCTTCCCCATCTCCCACATCCGCCTGTGGGTGCTGCAAATCATCTTTGTGTCCACACCTTCTCTGGTGTACGTGGGTCACGCTGTACACCATGTCCACATGGAGGAGAAACGTAAAGAGCGTGAGGAGGCAGAACTTAGCCGGCAGCAGGAGCTGAGCGAGGAGCGTCTCCCTCTGGCACCTGACCAGGGAAGTGTCCGCACCACTAAGGAGACCAGCACGAAAGGAAGCAAGAAGTTCCGGCTGGAGGGCACCCTGCTGAGGACCTACATCTGCCACATCATCTTCAAGACACTGTTTGAGGTAGGCTTCGTGGTGGGCCAGTACTTCCTGTATGGCTTCCGCATTTTGCCGCTGTACAAATGCAGCCGCTGGCCCTGCCCCAACACAGTGGACTGCTTTGTGTCCCGCCCCACGGAGAAGACCGTCTTCATCATCTTCATGTTGGCTGTGGCCTGTGTCTCACTCTTCCTCAACTTTGTGGAGATCAGTCACCTGGGCCTTAAGAAGATTCGCTTTGTCTTTCGCAAGCCAGCCCCAGCCCCAGCCCAAGGTGAGGGGTCTGCCCCCCTGCCGCTACAAGGGAAGAGCCTGCCCCCCCTGGCTGTCCCCTCCCTGCAGAGAGCGAAAGGTTACAGGCTGCTGGAGGAGGAGAAAGCTCCCCCCGTAACTCACCTCTACCCACTGGCTGAAGTGGGCATGGAGGCTGGCAGAGGGACTCCACCCTTCCAGGGGCTGGAGGAGAAGCCGGAGGAGGTGCTGCCGATGGAGGACATCTCTAAAGTGTATGACGAGACTCTGCCCTCTTACGCCCAGACCACTGAGACAGGGGGGGTGACATTACACGAGGAGGAGACAGAGGAGGTGCAGCAGCCAGCAGAGGTGGAGGCGGAGAGGGTGGAGGAGGCTGTGGATGAGGATGTGGAGGTAGATGAGGAGGTGAACAAGGAGGAGGTATCTCCGGCAGAAGCAGGGATGGAGGCCACGGATACGATAGAAGACACCAGACCGCTGAGCCGACTGAGCAAAGCCAGCAGCAGGGCCAGGTCAGACGATCTCACCGTATGAACCTGTGAGAGAGAGCGCACGTACACCTGCACACACAAAATGTTCAACATAAGAGAGAGCACACACACACCTAACTCAACAATAACGCACACTCTTGAACAGGCAGGTCAAAAACCAAGTGGATGAAATACGAAATCAACAGGGATAGATGAAAAGCTTTAAGACACGGGCAACAATTCTACCAAGCAACAAAAAAATCTGAGTGTTTGTGATAAAAAATAAATATCATAAAAAGTAGAAGTTAAAGAGGGGAGGAGTAGTTTTTTTTTTTTATTAAGCGTGTTCTTATATTTAAAAATGTGGAAAGGACACATGCAGGTGGGAAATGTTTTTACTTGATGAAAATCCATGTTCAATTTTTAGAAACATCTTTTTCTATTGAAAGAGTTTTAATTCATATACGATGGAGGATAAGAAATTTTTACATGGGGTTTGAGTAGATAGGGAAAAGAGAGTTATACTATACTTGTGTGTCTGCAAATCAGTAATTTCGCTGTAGATAGGCACTGACTTTCATTCCCATTCAACATATTGCAAATGCAGCATGTGGCTGCAAACATTGCGGGTGAGAGGGCTCTCGCATAGACAAATCACACAATTAAGTGCTGGTTTACAGGTATATAGCTCTTTGAGAAGGAGTAGAGGAAAAGTCCATTTGCAGGTTGAGAAGAGCGTACCCTTTTTTTTTTTTTTTTTTGCACACTCAGAGGTTTATACTCTGTGCAAGGCCTTTAACCCTCATAACACCTCATCTACACATCCATTTACACAGGATTCTTTCAAGTGAAGAGAGATGTGCATGAATTTCAGAGCATTTCTCTCCTTTTCATGTTTATATACCAGGTAGCACAGCCAGAGCTGAGTTAGTGAGGAAAAACAATAACAAAAAAAAAAAAAGACCACATGTTGAATGTCTTTTTCAATGTGAATCTGCTCTTCATTTTAGATTTGCTTATGTTTTGTAGCTTTTAAGTAGAATCATGTACTGTGATATCAGTTGTCCATGGAAGAGAGCGGGGCTCATTTTGCCCTATCAGAGAATGAACTATAGTAGCGACCTCAGGCCAAATCCTCTCTTTTCGTGCTGTACAAACAGGCGTCCGGGCGATAAAGATCGTGCACCATCAGCACAAAGTATTGTTGGAGGCGAGACAATAAAAGAAACCGCGCTCATCAATGAAAACAAGCATCCTTGACCTAGCTGTGAAAAAATCTATCTACTTGATTTTATGTGACCATAGTGGGTCCTTACCATGCAAGAAAACACAATAGTTGTGACATGCTTTCAAATTCAGAGAGAAACAAACAACGAGGGGCAACTCCCCCTGTACATAATGCCCTATCTCCTGTCTAATAATGTACATAATGTGCAGAACAGCTGTTTTTAGTTATTTCACTGTCTAGAGGAATCACACAACTTATAATTGTGATCACAAGATTGAATTAATCTCACAAACTGAATAAAGACAGAAAATGCCCCTGCTGTGGTATCGTGCATCTACTGTACCTTAGTAAAGAAGATTAATTTCTTTGCCAATCATTAGTAAGTATTTTAAGCCTTCAAGGAGGCCTAAGGTTTATAACAGATCTTCCTCTCACATTCTCTGGCTTGTTTATTCAAACAGCTGCCAGTGTATGATTCCTGTGCCTTATCTGTAAATGTAAGTTCTCAGATGTTGTCAAAGATTGTAGCAAGTGCTGATATTGCTCTGGGACCTACGTGAACTTGATGTTGCAATTTTTTAAACAAAAACACACACACACACACACACGCACGCACACGGAAACATATCTATATTATGCAGCTCAAACATTTAAATAACAAGATAACTTAATGATGTTAAGAAGATACTAGTGCATAAAGATGTATGTTTGCAGGCATGAACGCACTCACGCTGCAAGTTTACTCATATACACATACGTGTGCCTTTGTGTGCACAGACACACACAAACATACACTGCACATTGTTGGTTTTGGGGGTATGATCAAATGGCTCTAGAGAAACTCTGAGAGAGAAGGCAGCTTTGACCCCTTTGTGACCCCCAGCCATCCCTTCGCCTCCCATTATCCAATGCTGTGGAATCTGAATCAAAGAGCGCCTTCAATGAATCACCAAATTATTGAATACATTAAAGCATTTAACAGTGTTTCAATCAAAGTATGATGATGGTCCTTGGGTACATCAATATAACTGGTAATGTATGATTTTTTGTATTGAATATTGCATTGCCTGTATGTTTGTAAGAAGACAAGCTTAATCTTTGGAAAGAAAAAAATCCTTTTTACTAACTTGTAGTCTTCTTTGCTGATAGATGTGTGGCAGTATCTTCTTTTGAAATGTGACCCAACGCAATAAAAAGTCACACGTGGTCTAGAAGTGTTGTGTCAGTGTTTCTCTGCGAAAGCACACACACACACACACACACACACACACACACACACACACACACACACACACACACACACACACACACACA
>JBBMJY010000007.1:9306225-9318695 GCA_037833715.1 Toxotes lorentzi | reverse complement strand
GAGAGAACACACACACACACACACACACACACACACACACACACACACACACACACACACACACACACACACACAAAATCATTTTTTCATTCATTTCTGTATCAGCTGGCTGCAACAAAGTCAAAGCATCAAAATATACTATATGTACGAAGTACCAAAAGTAAAAGTACTTAATATGTAGAATGGCCCATTTCAGGCCATATTAATTACTATTAATCTGAATCTGCAAAGTAAATAGTGACTAAAGTTAGTGGAGTAAAAAATGTAATATTTCACTCTGAAATTTACTGGAAGGTAGAAGTACCTTAGAATTGTACTTGAATATATCACTTGAGTAAATGTGCTTAAGTACTTAACACTGTTGGTTATAGGAACTATTGTTGCGTCAGACACACCACACTGATATTTAATCATTCACATCTGTGGGCACATTTTACCCAGTATACATGGCTTTGGACAAAGGGAGGCAACATCATTCTCTGTAAATCATAACATTCATCACTTGACTTTAATGAAACTTGTTTGGATACAACAGCATACGTTAAAAAATAGGGTTTATTCACAGAGTATTAGATTACATAGTATTACACCAATTGTTGAAGAATGATGAAAGGTTGAAAGGGTTATGCTGAATTGCCACTAGTGGGTAGTATTGTAAAATGTATTTTTATACTCTCTCTTTGTGTGTCGGCCCTGCGACTGAGTTCTAACGGTATGGTTTTGAGAAGTGCAGATCACAAGGAACTATTATTTTATATCTGATAATGTGAGAATATTTCAAGCATTACAGAGGCACTCCTTATCAAATCTCATTTCTGTGTGATGAGTGTCATTTCCTGTAACGTCATCATATGCACTCTTTTCTTTGTACAGTGCATTCACTTTGTTTATGTTTTGCTATGCTGCAGCCTTGACCTAAAAGGATTTTGATTAATGGATCCCGGATAGCGATTATAGCCTTGAAGCTTCTTGGGCATGACTCGACAAGCTTTGCACACCTGGATTCGGGGATTTTCTTCTTTGTAATTCTTCTCTGCAGATCCTCTCAAGTCAGAACACTGACTGGGCCACTCAAGGACATTAACAGAGTTGTCCTCAAGCCACTCCTGCATTGTCTTGGCTGTGTACTTAGAGTCAAGGTGAACCTTCGGCCCAGCCTGAGGTCCTGAGCGCTCTGGACCAGGTTTGCAGCTTTGCTCTGTACTTTTCTGTGTTATGCTTTCCCTCAATACTTAGCAAGTCTCCCAGTCCCTGCTGCTGTAAAACACCCTCATGCTGTCAACACCAGGCTTTACGGTTAGGATGGTATTGGGCTGGTGATGATTGGTGTCTGGTTTCCTCCAGACACGGTGCTTAGAATTGACACCAAACAGTTCAAGGGGAGGCAGAGAGATGGGAGACACCTCAGCTAAATTTCAAGTGTCATAGGAATACTTATGTCAGTGTGATATTTCAGACTTTTCTTTTTAATAAATTTGTGAAAATTCAGTTTTTGCTTTGTCAATAAGGGGTAAGGAGGGTAGATTGATGAGATAAAAAGTGAATTTACACGATTTTAGCACAAGCCTGCAACATAAACATGAAAGGATTTGAATATTTACTGAATGCACTGTATGCAATATTTTAAAGCTAGATTAACTATTTTGCCACATCAGGGGAAGAACTCTAAACAAACTGATATACAGACAGCCCTGCACTTCATAGAAGATCAAACATACTAACACCTGGTACCAGTTCCCTACTGATAAGAGCCACTGCTGTCTAATTCAGACCACATCATAACGTCCTAGTTAGATGCAAGGCCCATTCTGTTTTCATTTAGAGGATTGTACTTGATAGCACACTTAAAAATCATTTGTCAGTAGATCCTTTAATGCATTTTCAAACATGAAAAATCAAAAATCAAAATCAAAAATTAATGTGATCTAGGGTGTCACACACTCTGCAGTTGGTATGAACACGGTCAGCTAAATTACTGCAGCACATTTATTCAGCAAACATCAGAGTAAAGGCTCACAACATAATCTGCAACCTTCAAGACACAAACAACTAAAAAAAAAAGGGGGGCCACAGGCTACCAAGGTTGTCTGACATTCACATTCACTTCCTGTGTGGAAACTATTTGTGCAGTGTTTGTAGGGGGATCTGGTCATATTTAATTTTAGCACAAATGAGCTACTTTGTCATTTACAGAGAGATCGAATTATCATTTTTACACATGTAATTTTTGCCTTTATGTTACCCTAATAACATTAAAGCTCTAGTTTACTCATAAGGAACTTTGCACGAGAGAACAAGGTCGAACAGCTCAGACACTCACTACCGGTAAGTAAGTGTAGTTACCATATTTATCACATAGGTTTGGAAAGGATGTGACCGTCTTTAAGGTTCTTATTTATCTTCTAGGTTTTTACTTATGACTCTACAATCACATGCTTGTTTAATTCTGATCTTGTGACATATTTTGTGTTAGATCTTTTCATTTGTTAGTGTGTCACTGCTGCCTATCTTGGCCAGGACCCTCTTGAAAATTATAATCTGGGAGGGGGGGGGTGTTTCGTGGTTAAATGCGTTTTATAAAAATAAAATTTATGGGAAAAGGGCCAATTACAACTACAATATTTTCATTCAAACTCTATTTTCTAATTGATCACATTATACTCACACCAGCATAACATTTACAGTAAAATGATCTTTGTTTCAAGGTGCAATGGGCATCAACAGGACATTGTCTCTGATATGTTGTATGCTTTGGATTTTCTCACCAGCAGGTAAAATTAATTTACAGCACCATTACCCTAACAATGAGTTTGATGAGTTACAAGAATAGTTCCACATGTTGGGAAATATGCCTACTTGCTTTTTTGTGACTATGAACTGTAAACTGTTGTTTTTAAACCTTGTTTTTTGTTTGGTATTAATCAAATGAGATATAACGTGGTCACTGATCTTAAGAAGTTGTTTTTAAGAAGTGCTTGTAGTCTGATTTTGATACCTATGGACAGAACCAGACAGGCAGTTTCCCTCTGTTTCCAGTCTTCATGCTGAGCTAAGTTAACTAGCAGCAAGCAGTGGTTTCCTTTTTATCGGGTTAGATCCTCTCATCTAACTCTCAGCAAGAAAGCAAATACATATAGTTCCCAAAATGTCAAACTATTCCTTTAACCGTAGTGTAACCACATGGGTGACAACAGGGTTATAAAGAAAATTTAACCTTGTCTGTTCCTCTCTCAGTAGGGAACACCATCTCAGGCGTGGTTGGCAGCACAGTGATCCTGCACTGTGGTAATTCAAACAGCACAGTCCAGCAGCTGACTTGGAAAATGAACGGAGTTAATCTGATCAGCTTCAGACCAGATGACGCAACACACATCAGTAAAGAGGCTGCCAGGATGAAGATAAATGTATCTCTATCAGAGACCCAACAGTACGCACTGATCATAGAGAGAGCCCAGAAGTCTCATACAGGAAACTACACTTGTGACACCACTGCGATCACAGGAGTGTGGGAACAGAAGTGGGAGCTGATAATTACAGGTGTGGTAATCAGTCCTAAATTATAAGATTAGACTAAACATAAGCAATGTGTGTGGCAACAGCAAAGAAAACAGGATGTAAAAAAGAACAAAGTGAATGTGGGTTGAAGATAACAGAGGCAATAATTATAATGGTATACTGTACCTGAACTAACAACCCACACACCTAGATGATACAGAGTAAACACAGGTGAAACTCAAACACACTCATCTATCCTTTAGACAGTCATGAAAGAGCTACACAGGTTTTATTTAACTGGCATTGACCTCATATCCTCATACTATCTGAGGGTAGTTTACACAATATACAATTTCTAAGTCCAGTCACCAACCCCCCCAGAGGATCCTGTTCAAACATAATGTCACTTTAAAAGAAAGCTTCTTAAGTTTCCAGTGTGGTTATCACAGGGAATCTACACACATCTTGCTATCATGGTATTCAGTGTTTGTGCTTGTGGTGTTTTAAACAGGACATGAGAAACACCATGGTTTCCTTTGTGAAACAGTCATACATCCCCAACTGCATTTTATGCCTGTAGTGAAATGGGTGAAAACCTTTTTTTTAATTTTTATTTTTGTCTCCCAGAGCACGAAGAGCACAAAGGTGGAAACGGGCAAAAACTGGTGATTGTTGTGGCAGCCACTGTTGCTTGTGTGTGTTGCCTGATCTTTATATTAGCTTTAATCTGTCTGCGAAGAATCAAGCTGTGTGCACAGTAAGTTGCTTTGCTTCCAGTCATTCTTTAACACTAGTCTATGCTCATAAAGATGTATGGCTAACGGCATTATGCCGCCAGAACATAAACAAAATGTCACCCTCCTTTGCAGAAATACCAATCAGTCTCCCACTGTAGAAATGGTAAATACAAAAATTCTTGTAATTTGAGAAATTTTACACAATCTGTCGATTTATTAGAGATTTTCTCATCTTGGATTCAGTTGTCAGCTGTGATGTTCAGTGTTTCATTTTTGCTCTGTTCCTGGCAGGAGCAAACAGAAGATATTTATGAGAACCACTTGGAAATTTATGTTCATCAACAGCGCAACTGCCGCCAGCCTCACCATTGCAAATCCAGAACTCAATGAACGTGCAGAGAGAAGAAGAGTGCAAAAAGGATGAGCATCAACAATCAGTCATCAACACCCAAAACTACACCCATCGTTTTTGGAATACATAAACACAACAGGAAAGAAAACCTGTCTTCCTTATATCATGTGCAATTTCAAACTTCTTTCTCAAGAAAGAGAATGACAGTTCTCTGTGGATTTGCCAATATGAGCAGATCACAATCACACAGTCACTGGGTCTATTCTTACTGTATAAATATTGATTAAGCTCTTGTAAAGTAAGCGTTGCACAGAACAGTTTTCTAACAGAGGAGTTGCAGAGGGGAAAGCAAACGCAGATATTTAAAGCAGGTACATTTACGTGGTGCCTAATATTCCACTTTTAAAGAGACACTGCATTGGTCCATGGAACACACAGAGCAGCTGTATCAGTTGTAATGTGAACTGACATAGATGCTTTAGATTATGAACTAAAAACATAACCCACTCAAGAAAACCACAGCATTTAGGAAGTTGCATTTGAATAAATGGCAGTGATGCAAGTGGCAGCAGTGTGGGTGCAACTGAACTTGCCTTCTTAAGAAGTTTATTTGAGTTTAGGTGATTAAACATGTGTAGTGTAATGTCTTTGTTTAATTAGTATGATACTTTCATACAGCTGGGGGACTCAAAGAAGACTGATTTAACAGAACAGTCAAAACAAAAAGCAGCAGAGGCTGACATATCCTGACTTTTAGTATCTCATATGTGTCAAGCTCCGAAACACTTAATCCAACACGTCCCATAATGCTTTTTTTTGTAACCCTCCTTTACGAATAAATGCCCATTTCTTTTAAGTGTCCAAGGTACTCAGTGGAACTTTTTCACCACTATGGAGCAAGAAAACCTCCACAGCTCTACTAGTGGCCTAAACTGAGCTTCATGTGCAAATTTAGTGGTGGGCAGCCTTAAAAGGATAGGTTTAGATTTTCCAAGTCTCAGAATAGTAACCACATGCTGTTTTTGTTTTTATTTGGGATCAAAATAGTGCCTATTCTAAAGAGTTCCAGTCAGATGAAGTCATCCTTCCTAACAACACAGAGGATGTGTTTTTCCATGAGAATGGTCTTGTGACAGTTATTACAACCCACATGTTCAAAGCAGAGCCATATTCTTTTTTCTTTTCACTGTCTGTATTTATGTTAATTCAATAAAGTTCACACTGTTTGGCAAGACACAATCCTGAATCCCTGTGTCATACAGAGAGAAACTATTCTAGTATTGTTTAACTAACCAAAGTTGCATTTATTAGGTAACAAGGATGGTGTATGTAGAGTACACACTGCATTTTGCTTTAATTAGAATACCACAAGAGCGAAAGGCAAGTTCAACCATGCTCCAGTCAACAGAAAATATGAGCTAAAAACAAGCAGGGAAAAATTCTAAAGGGAAAACATACATAAATACATTACAATCCAAAACAAAGCAGTGTCATAAGTACAGAATTTGTCTGCTCTATTCTAAATGTTTCTATGAAAATAATTAAATGAACATGAACGGAGGTTACTTCCTGTCAAAGTAACGCGAGATCTGTAAGTTGCGAATGAGAAGAGGGAAAGCGAAAAGTTGAGAAAACTCTACTACTGGATAAGTAGGCGCACACGCTTTCACGGTGCTCCTTGACTTTGAAAGGAATAAAATGGTTGTGGACATCAGTAAGAGGTAGATATACTGATATTAGCATTAAGCTAAAAGTAATGATGTGTAGTGAAGTGTAGGCTCCTATAGGTGTTAGCATGACTATGTACTTTATTTGACTATAGTCTAGCTCTAATACATATTCCTGTACTAGCATGCACATGCCCACCTGGATGCATGTTTCTGTCTCAGATCAGTCAGCAAAGTTGCAGGAACAGGAACAAGACAGTTTAACAGGAGTGAGTGGCACATTTTGGAAATGAAGCTGCTGTGCACTTTAGATTTGAGAATAATCTTTTTCCGAAATGCTTGTAACAAAGACATTCATTTTGACCTTCAATGAACTTTAACATGTCAGAAAATCCTATTCTTGCTAACTTCAGCCTGTATTCAGTCTGTTATGTTTAGTGTGTATACTCATAACTGAGGAGCTCAAAATACAAGACGTTATCAAGACAAAAGCTTTAAAGTTTTACCAATGTTATTACAAAAATAAAACCTCACTTTGTAAATGCACAGCAAATACCATACAGTTATAGAAGAAATTTCAGTACAAGGGATAAATTCATGGGCTGTGATAAGTAGAAGAAGACAATTTTACAAAAGCAAGCACTCTTCTGTTTTTCAGAAAGATGTACCAAGAGATGCGCAACTCATTTCCTTCTACCTTAGGCCACAAACTACCAATCATTCCTCGCAGAAAAATAAAGATTTAGATTACTTTGGTGTTGGCATAATTAAAATCAGTTGGCAAACTAATATGTTCTGTCTTACCTTATGATATTTTTTCCCAATACATGTATGGTGACACAAAATTATTAAACAGATAAATGTACAGCTACACTGCCTGGTTAGCTCAGTTGGTAGAGCACGAGACTCAATTTCTGTGGGTTGTGGGTTTGAGCCCCACTCCGGGCGGCACTGCCACCTGTGGGAGGTACGGTAGGACGTCGGTGCATTGTGGACTGGGCAGCAGTTGCCCCCACGACCTGGACCTGGACCCAGATAAGCAGCAGAAGATGAAGTGCATCTACAGCCTGTTAAATGCCTTCACTCCACTCGCTGACCATCTTGTTGCTCCCACAGATCTCAAAGAGATCTCTAGGACAGACAAATCAAAACAACTGATTAGAACATTTAATATCAGATGAGTTGATGGAGAGTTTAGGGGTTTCTGCAGATTTATGAAAGAACGTTTAAAAAGAAACAGCTGTGCTTTCAATTAATTCATTAATGCCAAAATGAAAGATTTAAGGGACATAGATTTACCTTTAAGAGAAATTTAAAGAAAAAGTACTGTACAAAATTAAATATTGTGTTTCTTCTACCTCTGCTTGTTGTGATGCTTCTCCTTCTACTACGTTGTCTTCTTCTTTCTGAGCCGTTTCATATCTTCTGGCCTTCCGAATTTCATCACATATGACCTGTACTGTCCTAGAAAATGAACCATCAATTAATATACCACGAAAGACATGCATATAATATGCAGTAATACTGTACGTGGTACCTTGGAAATTTCCTAACTATAAAAAACTTCCATGCCATAGCAGCAACTGTAACACCGATGATAATTACGGAAAGCAAAAGACCAAGTATGACCCAGCAAGCAGTGCAGGTGCCTGTAGGGAGACAGAAGACAAGAAAGAAAAATAAAGTAAGAGGAAAAACTGATATACACTGCCAGTTTATCTAGCTGAATCTATGCTCTGTGATCAGTGATTTACTGATCAATAGGTGCATGTCAAGCTGTGTGGAGTTTCAGTGTACAACTTGATGGCAGCATTCAGGCAGTCAGTCACAATTCAGATTTGACACACATTTACAGACAAACCCCATTTACATTTACTCACTGTGTGGATCACTTTTCAAAACAGTACACTGAGGAAATGGGTTAAAAGCATGGGTTTAAAGACATAATCAATATTTTTTTTGATAACAACGTATCAAGTGACCATATGAAAACAATGTGACAATGTGAAAGGGATCACCTACAGCAAATTATCACCTGAATCTGCAGCTCCCTTCAGCTTCACAGAAGCTTTATATCAGGTTTCAGATCAATGTTTAGGTGTCCATGCTGCGACCTTACTTTTTTTCTGTGTGTGCAGGAAACACTACCTGCTCAGCAACACACTACACTGGAGACTAGGGACTAGCTAGTGAATACAGTGGAGATTTTAACAACAAAAGATTTCCACTAGGATTTGGTAGAGACCAAAACAGAGCAAGAAGAGAGTGAATATTGGGCTTTCGTTCCACGGGTGAAGAGAAACATGAATCTAAATGTATAAAAATGCTGCTCTGTAACTGAGGGATGTGTAAATAAGAATTGTTTTACTAACGAGCTCATCATATTAACTTAAAAGTTGATGACATGTCAGTGTTGGCTTGTTTCTGCTGCTCCCAAGTGGCCAAAAATATGTTGTTGCATGTTTAAACTACTAACAAAACAACAACACAAATGTTCATAATTTCTAATACATGTGAAACGCATTTCGTTACCAATGGCTCAGTTCTATCAAGTGTCCAGTAATCCATGATAACTAGCCAGCATGCACAGTAACAGAACTCTCAGACTAGCTCAACCGAAGGGAATGCGGTTTGGGGTTTTTTTGTTATCTCTTATCCATTATGCCCGTTCTTCTCCTATTACAGCAATTTTGGTGATGATGTCATTGCTGCTGTGGATCATTTTCAAGGTCCAAGGTTCAGCTTCTTCAAAGAAGCTCTTTGTATGCTTCACGGCTGCAGGATGAAGCGTATAAATGTAGGTTAGGAATATGCTGAAACAGTGTCTGACTCCTCCTATCTTAGGTCATGAATTTATGAATCACCCTTTGTTATTTGAAATTTCTTCTACAACTGTATATGGTATTTGCTGTAATTTGATGTAATAGCAACGTCAGTAAAAACCTGCAGGCTTCTGTTCCTCTGATAATCTGCTGCATTTTGAGCTCTTCAGTTATACACACTAAAGCACAAACAGACTGAATACAGACTGAAGTAAGCAAGAACAGGATTTTATGGCATGTTCAAGTTCATTGAAGGTCAAAATGAATGTCTGTCTTAGGAGCACTACGGAAAAAATTATTCTCAAATCTAAAGTGCACAGCAGCTTCATTTCCAAAATGTGCCACTCACTCCTGTTAAACTGTCTTGTTCCTGTTCCTTTGCTGACTGATCTGAGACAGAAACATGCATCCAGGTGGGCATGTACATGCTAGTACAGGAAATCCTATGTGTGTCAGAGCTAGTCTATCATCAAATCAAGAACAAGGTCATGCTAACACCTCTAGGAGCCTATACTTCACTACACATCATTACTTTTAGCTTAATGCTAATATCAGCATGATAACATGTTCTCTTATCATGCAGACATGATAACATGTTCTCTTATCATGCAGACATGCATGCAGCTTTTCTGCTCCAAGCATAAATGTCCGAGCATGTCATTTCTTTTCAGATGACTCCTCTTGGATTTTCCCTTCTGTTGGTCATAGCTAAAATACCTCGACAGGGAGCATCCAGGAGGAGTCCTGGCTAAATGCATACAGCTGTTCTACTCCAGGCCTTAATGTCCGAACAAGTCATTTCTTTGCAGATGACTTTATTGCACTTGCTACAGAATTTAATTTTGGCTCCATTCTTTTTTTTTTTTTTTTTTTTTTTTTAAATAAGGCACACAAGCAAACACATTCACAAAAAATTGATGTAATTTATTTTGTACATAAAACATCAAGATAACTTTTTCATTAAAAAAAAAAAAAAACACCACCACAAACATAACCTCACCTGAAGTCACATGCACATAAAGGTAACCATGGTCTCGTCCATACTGGTTAGATGCTTCACACTGGTACAGGCCATTCAGGTCAGAGCTCATGCTCAGAAACTGCAGCGTTGCTCCCTCTATTCTGACAATAGACTGAGGCCACGATTTGCCAGGCCTGAAGATGACAAACAAGGCAGAGCATGAATTATGCAGCCAAATGATTTCAATGATTACTTCACATTTTGTGTTCTTAAAGGATAGCTTCATTGTTTTCCTCACTCAGGGCTTACAGTCATAATAATTTTTTTTTTAAAAAAGCACTTTTCTAAACTCACATTACAAAGTGCTTTACAAAAATCTGGAAGGCTGAATAATTGTGAAAACTCCTTTCATGGTCGATTTCAGTTACCATAAATGAGCACAAATCCAGCATTCACAGCCACTGAGGCAACAGATGATGGTAAATGGACTGCACATATATAGAGCTTTTCTAGTCTTTTTGACCACTCAAAAAACTTTACACCACAAGTCACATTCACCCATTCACACAGCACTTTTTTAAAACTAACAAACACACATTAATACTCCAATTAGGGAATTAGGGCAATTTCTGTCACTGTTAATGTGAACAACAAAGTACTACGCTATGAATGTCTCTCCCTGTCTGAAACGTTACCAGGCTTAAGGGACAATTTATATATCAAAATGTAGAGATCAATAATGTGAATATTACTTCTGAATCCAGCAAGAACTCCTACATGTTCACCTGTTGCCTTGATGAATTCAGTATCATGTACATTTCCACAGTGCTAATTCCATCGGTGGAACAGTGTCATGTCATACTCACCACTTTGCTGCTCTCAGTCTCCCTTCTTCAACAGACATACTGTTTTCATGCATCGGTTAATTCTAGTCCAGTCATTTAGTTAAGCTTATGTGAATACAATTTGACACTTCCAGCACAAAAATCCACAAAAAGTGTTCACTGACTGTAATTTGATATCGGCTGGGAAAAATGAAAAACTGGAATTAATAGGTGCATGAAACAGGCACAGTGCCCTACAGCTAAATTTCACCCACTCGGTGATTTTACACAACCTTTATTTGCTCATGCGGGCCAAGCCTGGTTATATGAGAACTTGAGAAAAAAAAAGTTGAAGAAACTAGTGAATTCAACAACTGCTCAGCTGTGCTGACAGTTACAGTGAAATTTGCATTTTCTCAGTTTCTAGAGTGAATCATGTGACACAAAAGCCACTTTGGAGGCCCTTTGTACTTTGAACCAACATAAATGACTACTCACAGTGACCTTACTAAATTTTAACTGTGGTAATCTACTGAATTCAGCAGTAACCTTCACAGAGGGTTGCAGCACAGTATTGATGTTGTTTTCTGACTAAAACAGGACAAACAGGGGAAGTTTAAGCTATTTTCACAGTGGTATCTCTCTGACTCTGATATTTATAGAAAGGTTTAGTTTTCAAAAATCCTCTCTGCGGTGCTATTGAAATGGATTTGTGCCTCTACAGTTTCAAGTAATTCATTAGTCAGAATTACAAGTTGTCAAAGCAGCATTGGAGCAGTTAGAAATGCTTCACTGCCGTTACAGCCACACTATGAAGTTCAGTTACAGAAGATACAATTCAAACTCATTCAAATATAAAAATAATCTTGTTGGGTTATGAAAATTTCCACTGATACAGCTTCATTATAACTACTGTACCTGTTCCAGGTAAATGTTGCTTTTGGGTTGGCTTCAGTCACACACTGAAATGAGTCTGTGGATCGTACGCTAATGTTCACGTCCTTGGGTGAAACTGCAAGAAACAGACAGAGAGAGAGAGGGAGGGAGGGAGAGAAACAGCTGTGTTATTGCTGAAGCTGAGAAAGCACATTTTATATCAAAATAATAAAGAACACCATGTTTAGATCCCATTCCATGTGTACTGATACAGGGAATCTTCATCTCTTATGTACAAAGAAAATAAAAGTAATCTGTTTAATAAACACTGAAACAGGAAAAGAGCACATTTTAAACATGAGTCTATAATAACAATTTTTACCCTTGCATTTCAAGGCAAAAAATGATAATTAGACCAGCAATCTCTCCTTATATTTTCATTTGTCATACATGCCAGAAATATGGATGAATCAAATATTCATTTTTACACAGAATGTATGAGCTAAGAAGAGTAAAATGCATCCCAGTTTAAACTCTCATTATTTTGACTATTGAGAATGCGAGGCAGAATTTTATCACTGATTGCATGGGTTAAGAAGAAATCCATATGTAAAGAATTATTTGTATACCCACATTGGACCTGTATGGTGAAGTTCACGGTTTCCTCTTTCGACAGGGCTGGACTGGTGATGACACACTGGACCACATGATGGTGGATTTCTCTGGTTGGTACTCC
>JBBMJY010000007.1:9262535-9277915 GCA_037833715.1 Toxotes lorentzi | reverse complement strand
ATACACACACACCGGCAATATATGCTATATATATATAGATATAGATATATAAACTCCCCAAGGGAAGCACAAAAAGAAAGAGAGAAAAAAAAAAACAGTTTTCCTCTCCTTTCACACAGCTTTCTCCAAAACAGGGAGGTCAAGTGAGACAATGTGGAAAATGTCCATCTACAGTAATATGCATGAGGCCATCTTGAGAGCACTTTTTATTTACTTATTTATTTATTTTTTCATGTTTTTCACTGCTTGTTATTCACATCAGTGCAGGTAGAATGAGAAACATCAGAGAACACACGGATGCACACACACACACACACACACACACACACACACTCAACAAAGAGCCCCTGGGTGTTGAATAATCACAGCATCTACTTAAACAGGTAGATTTCCTCAGAGGGGATGAAGTTATATATAATTGATGGCTTGCAGTGGGAAAAATTCATTCATCCTTTTTCTTTCTCTTCAAAATTCAGTGTGCTGTGGCGTTCAGTGCCTTAGACTGTCCTTCTTAATCACTCTTTAATTACTCCTCGCTGGAGCATGCACACCAGCAGTGGTTTGTAATCCTGAAATACTGAAATCATAAGAACCTTTGAACATTAATCTTTCAGCACATGAGGTGGAAAAAGGTCTTTCTATACATGGATGTAGCTCTGATTGAAGGACACAGCTAGAAAGGGACATTGTATGAAGTGGTTTGAATTGCCTTGTAGATCAATGATGTGACAGCCAGCTGAAATAGGACACACATGCAAAAAGGGAGAAACATGATACAAGCAAAAACTTGCATAACACCCTTTTATTTGTATTATTTACATTTACAGCTTTATTTGTTTAGACTTTAGACAGAGATGTCTGATCAAACTGTCTGTTTTTTGTTTGTGTTGCAAGTCAGGGCAGTTCATTTTAAGAATTTAGTCGGATCTAAAGATATATATAAGAACTAAAATGAAGCCAGTTTGTTGATGAAACTTTATAGTGTCTATTAAGGTACTTTGACATGATGAACTTGTGAAAAGCCAAATTTTGGTTTTATTTATGGTCAGTTAATGAGTCAAAAGCACAAAACCAATGTGAAAAATGTCTGCTTTGTCTCATTTAAATCACTACTTGAAAAACAAAGTCATTCCTAATTATACAGAGATTGGCAGAACTGAATTTCTCAGCTGACAAAAACCTGTTTTTTTTTTTTTGTTTTGTTTTGTTTTGGGGTTTTTTTCTGGAAATATAATGTTGTACCATACTTTTGTTTGAAGTTCTGCTGCCCTCTAGTGGCCAAAAAAACCCAACAAATACAGCTTTAACAAGCTGGTTAAACCAACCGACTTTAACTGCAAACAGCCTTTTCCCGAGCTTTTTTAACGGCAACAACAACAGCAATAATAATAACTGCTGCTTCATGCTTTGGGTCTAACAATAGGAAATGATTACTGAAGGCAGGTGATTAAGATCAGGGTGGATGATAATATGGTAGCGACTTACACACACACACACACAGGGAAAGTGGGCATTATGCAGACAGCAAATGCATTTGGAAAAACCATTTTAGTAAAACATAAAGGTAATTTCGTTGGTTGCACACACACTTTCCCCGGTTCCTCCCCCCACTCCTCTACTCCTCTGTAAACGTCCTCCAGGACTCCAGACATTTTCATTGGCCGCGGCGGTTGGAGAGGAGGAGGAGGAGAGGCTGACGGACTGGCACGAATTCCTCAGCGCTCCTCAAATTTCTTGAAATCACGGACCTCCCGCTCGACTCGGTCCCGACAAACATCCAGAGCAGCTCCCACCCTACCGAGCAGATATCCGAGCGGAGCAGCTTTTACAAAATGGTAACGTAGAACACTTAAAAGTGGGATTTTCCACAAGTTTTCTCAACCTACTAAGCAACTGGCGTGGAAACGGACAGAGGTGTTCTTTCTTTCTATAGCCTACCAAACCTTACTTTCCCTTTTTTTCCCCCCCTTCTTCTTTAATGTCCAGATGTTGCGAAGTGTCGCTGTTCTCCTGCTGCTGTCCGTGGCTCTCTGTAACGCCGAGGTAAGTTTGGCTCAGTCGCCTTTATTTCTGCTCTTAACTTAAAATTTTTCGCTGACGGGTTTGAAATTGGCACCAAGTGTTACCTCACATTTGTGCCAAACGCCGCGCCGTGCGTCCGGAGTGACATTAACACACAAGAGATCTGTTCACAAAGCTAAATCAGCCAGAACACATCTGGAGTCAGACTGTTGTCACATAACACGGTGCTGTGTTGAAAACGAGCCATTTAAAGCCGGGTTTTCATGACTGTGCGGAGTCTACAGCTTGTTATGGCGTTTATCTTCTTCAGGAGAACCAATTATGCCGTTATTGTTGGCACTCTGTCTAATTATGAGCTTCATTATGGGGACAATCAAGCTCGCCGTTTAACTAAATCGCCAGGGGGAGAGTTTCTTTCATCAGGGACATCAGTCTCATTCCTTTAAAATGACTGCACATATGAGGGGCCGGATGGGTCTGTGTATGTTTTTGTTGTCTGTGAACTGTGAAACTAACACTAACATCATTTTGCATCCTGCTGGACCACACACACAGAAATACTCCTCCTCATCCCAGTCTTTCTTTTTTCTTTTCTTTTCTTTTTTTTTTTTTTTTTGTTGTGAAGTTAACAACACAGCAAAAGCTGCCATAAGAGGACAGGAGTGACACCAGAGTGACAGACAGCTGTGAAAAGAAAAGAAGGGAGGGCTGTAGTGCTTGTGTATATTTCACAAGCCCCGCTCGCCTTGGGGTTTGATGGCCCTCATCATTAATATTGTAGCATGCTGTGGTACAAAACGCTCTGCCAACAGGCAGCTGCTTTAGTGGAACACAAACACTGTGTGTGGGTGGTCAGTCAGAAAGCATGTGTGTTTGTCTGGGTGCTGAGTATACCGCTCAAGGGTTGAGAGAATACTCACCTTATGGGTCTCGCACTGCAGTGCTAAGTAGTCCAACCTCTGAGTAAACACAGAGATAATGTGCTGCTAGATTAGCTGGCACAGACACAGACACAGACACACACACACACACATGGACGACCAACTCAAAAAAAAAAAAACTGGGAACAAATAAAGTTTCAGCCCTTCAGCACAGGATTAGTTTGGCATGTTGGTAAATGTGTTTCTTCGCTTTGTTTGTGATACTTGGCTGAGAAGATTTACACCACTCTCATGTCCGTATGGTGAATGGAAAGCCAAGGCCATTAGCCAGTTAGCTTGGCTTAGCATGATGACTGAAAACAGGGGGAAACAGCAGTTTAATTTTTAGTTTTCACTGTACACGGTGGTATCAGTCTTCTAATTTAGCCCTTAGTTTGAAAGTGATTAAGTGTTGTTCCTAAAATGTCAAACTATTCCTTTAAAAAAATAGAAACACCCAAAGCACAGCAGGTGGTGCTTGATGGTCTGAGCCTCACCGGACACAGCTGTTGAACACCTGGCTTTGTGTTGACTCCTCTGTTGGCTTGCACAACAGTTACAGGCTGAGGAGATAAACAGGGACCTGCCTTCCTTTCATTTTTTCCCGATTAGCTGTTGCCTAATTAGAGGACAGATCTTTCAAACACTTACTGCTTCGGCAGCGTAATCTATGTTTATAGCTTCACGCAGATGGCCAATAGCGTATCGACCGCTGCAGCATCACTCATAGCCTGACGCACAGGCCCTCTGAGCCGCCCTTCCACTGCTGTCCCTACCTTTGTTTGGCTAGAAACTACTGCTATTGTGTGCATCTTTATTGGATTCATGGCCGTGATCAGTGAGGTATGGCATGGTGAAGACAGAGCACATAGCAGAGTGTGTTGAGTGTATCCATGAAGTTAATGGGGAGGTATTAGAAAGACATCTATTCTCCAAAGGTAATTACCCTGATAATATATGGCCTGCTGACTGGCCGTGGGAAGGGCCTGAACTGGCATACCAGGGAACTGTCTAAAGGAGGTCAACAAGTTGGAGCAAAGCCCTCACAGGAGTAGATCTGATGGGGCCTCAGGGTGTGTATTTAGGTTACGTTTCAGTGATGGGATGTTAAAATTACTGTACACACAAAATAAGAGAGACTGATGAAAACAGAATTCTTTGCGTGTGGACTGATGTTTTTATTTTCTGGTATGAGTGTAGGCTATTAAGATCTGGACTCTAACTCCTGATTTATTATGAGGGAGACTGCCTGTGTGCTTCCTGAGGTGAGAAATTGCAGTGTTTGAAGATAAGCGGCTCAGAGATGTAGTGTGGCAGGGGTTCGCCGGCGTCGACACTGTGTGTGGAAAACTCTGCGTTCGTGTGGGGAGCCTGGGAACGAGATATGCATCTTGTGAATAAAATGTTGATGTTTTACTCAAACACACCGGGAGCTTGATATGCAAAGGAGGTCGATATTCAGGCATAGTGAAAGTCATAAGAGTTTGCAGCCTTGGGGGACGTGTGCACGCACATTCGCATATAAACAGAGAGAGAATAGTGTTTATTTCTGTTCTTGTGGAATGCAGTGCTTATTGTATTATCCTGCATCATCCGCGGTGACAGGGTGGAATGACACAGTGGTTAATTTAGTTATCACCACAGCTCTGGATCTTGAAAAAATACAGACATCAGGAGGAGTCCACCAAGGCAACCAGACAAGCCTTCCTGTTTGCTAAGACAGTACAAGAGTTGAGCGGAGAAAAAAAGGCAGGCTGAAAAGAAGATGATGATGATGATGGTTCTCTTGTTCAGACCTTGGATATATAGCAGGCTCTGATTGAGCCACAGCTACTCAGGCACCCCGCCATGTTGCCATGTTGATGCCTGTTCTCTCTCATTCAAGGTGGGCTAAAAATATCTGCCCAGGTAGAGGGAACATGAGCATGAGGGGACGCTGTGTCCTCTGTCTGTATCAGCCTGTTCTAATTACTGTGGCTCAACATCCAGTCATGGATCCTGTGCACGGACTGTAGAGGGTGGTGAGATAGAGTGATATAAAACAGAGAGGAGATGGAGTCACAGTCATGCAATTATAGGAGGGGAGACTGGGGTTTAGGTAAGACTTGGCTGTGTGGTGAGGTGGGTAGAGAGAAGGAAGGAGTGGGGTGTACTGTGTTCCATGTCTCTGCAGTGTGTTTTGTTCACTCTTGGCTGGGCATGAAAGGAGTCCTCATTTAGCTTACCAGCTGTATCTTATCATTACCGGCACTGTGCACTCGAAGGCACAACACACATAGATTAACACACACACACAAAAATGACAGAGAGCAGTGCTAAAGTGTCCTCAAAGGGTTTGTGAGTAAGAGATAATTAAAATGTGACATACTAACATACACTCTAGAAGTTAGGGAGTTGAAACCGTATAGGCAGCTTGGCTTAAATGAGTTCTCTCAAGAACCTCAAAGAGGACTCAGAAATGCCAACTGAATACACGTTTCCTGTTTTCTGCTCACAGTCAGAGGCAGTAAAATCAACATCATTAGAATGACGTGTTTTAAAAAAAAAGAGTAGTTTGAATTCCAAAGATGAGCTGCGGTACTTCAGTTCGAAGTGACCCAAACATGTGACAGGAAACTTTATACCACCCCGTTTACGGATGCAGCTCGAGATCAAGTCCTGCATGTGAAGTGCAGTTTGCTTGGCGTAAAAGAGGTCACCGATGGATGAGTGATTAAAAGGCAACAACACGTTCAGGCTGTGAATCTCCCGTTCTACCACATCCCAAGTATGTTTTGTTAGGATTCAGATCGGGTGACTGGGGAGGCCACTGAAGCCCACTGAACTCACTGTCATGTCCATGAAACCAGTTTGAGACCACTATTGCTGTGTGACACGGCACATTATCATGCTGCAAGTAGCCATTAAGATACTATTGTGCCTAGTTAGAGTTTATTAGACAGACCTGGTCTGTGTCCCAGATGAAGTTGTGTGGAGGTGTCATCACAGTACCCAATAGACAATAAAGGCTGTGGAAACATGCACATCCCAGTCACCTCCTGCAGTCTGTAAATGGGCCTTTTCCTTCTACAAACATGCTCTAGCCATTAGCCCCAATACTGGCCTCAAAGAGGGAGCAGAGAAGAGGGCAGGGAATCTACTCATTCCCCTGGCCTGAGCCTAACATGGGCCCTCCCTCCCTTCCTCCCTCCCTTCCTCTCTGACAGTGGAAAAATGCCCAGAACAGAACAGGGGTGGGAGACAGGGGAGAGCTAAGTGACAAAGTGGGCAGAGAGAGAAAGTTAGTAAAGGGAAGGTTTGGGGGCAGTGGCAAGGTTATTGGGTCAAGGAGGAGAGAGAGAGAAATCAAAGAGGACTGTAGAACAGAGGGCTGGATGGATAGATGTGGGACAAATCTTCCATAGGATGGACAGTGGTGGAGACAGGGGACAGATTTGACCCTGCATTGTGACAACAGGGTGAGGGGGAGGTTAGGCCGGGGGTGGTGCTAATTCTGAGCAATTTATGTTCTCTGGTGACGTTTTAACTGCTAGCAGATGTGGCTCTGCTCAGACCATGACTTATTTCCTGCTTTTCTTTAGTCTCTTTCTTTCACTCTCTCTTACTTTCCTTGTGTTTTTCTGTCTTTCTTTCTTTCTCTCTCTCTCTTCCGACCTTTCTTTCTGTCCTTTGTTTCGTCCTTCTTGTCGTCTTTTTCAGGGTGTAGCTGCTACATTTCAGCTCTTGAACAACGAGGCTGGTGGGTGTAAAATAAGAGGCTGCAGACTGGGGTGACATCATCCCGTCCGTTGGTGCATTCCTTTCACACTGAATAAGAAACAGGGAGAAGAATAACAGGCAGATCAGTGTAAACTGGTCCTTACCCACGGTCCCTTTGTTTCTGCAGGTTTAGTCTCGGACCTGGCCCCCCAGAGAGCGCTTGAGACCACCCGGAGAGCTATTACAAAGAGTTCGTAACTTTATAACACACTCAAATTAATCTTACTTTGGCCTCATTATTCCAAGGACACATCCTGCCAGTTCCACTATCAACTCTCTGTCATATAAATCCATGAAATACTAACCAAGCATTTCAGCTTAAAGGAAGCGTGTCAGTAGATTGTGTCATTTGTTTCTCAGTGCAGTGCTTTACTGTACGTCTGATCTCGAGAGACTGTTGAGTACAGAAGAAATGAGACTAAACCTGATTTGATATGTATGAAGATACAGTTAAATAGATTCAGAAGGAAGAAAAGGCTTGAGAGTTTGGAGGGAATGGAGGGACTTAAATAATTGAGGGCCAACGCTACAGCTTTCTGTAAAGACTCAAAAACTGGAGCTGATGATGGTCTGTGATGTTTCTCCCCTGTGTGATGGATTTAGCCACAAGCTCACAT
Organism: Toxotes lorentzi; assembly: GCA_037833715.1. Lineage (NCBI taxonomy): Eukaryota > Metazoa > Chordata > Actinopteri > Toxotidae > Toxotes > Toxotes lorentzi. The sequence goes on along the minus strand of JBBMJY010000007.1, from coordinate 9,270,597 downwards.
TAATTCCCTAAAGGAAGGAACTGGATCATAGGTAACTTATCGTGTGCAGCGTAAGAGTGGTTCTCATTCTTTTTTGGCTGTGCTCCACTTCTCTTCTGGTAAGAGGGTTAGAGAGAAAGAGAAGTGAGAGTGAGAGGGAGGTGAAGGAGATGAGCTGTTCAGTTTGTGCCCTCCCTGTCCTCCTCATTCCTGGCATGAGCCCACATCCCATGATGCTGAAGAGTGTTGGACAATCTAGAGCTGGAGAGACAACATGGGGAAAATCAGGAAATGCTGGAGAGGGGGAGAGCAGGGGCACCTCTCTGACCTAGATACTGAGGAGATTTTGGCTCAAGATGAACTCTGTCGGACTCCAGCTGAGGCACAACATAGCTCAGGAATGTACCCCCCTACCTTCTCATTCTCCTGATTCTGCCCCTTGTCTGCATCTCTTGCCTTCACATCTCGTTTTGCTTCCAGTATTTCACCACATTATCATTAAAAACATGTTTGGGCCACACCTCACGGTTGTAAGGGTGAAGCTGTCTTGCTGTGCATGCATTTGTCTGTCCATCTGTCAGTCTGAGTGTCTCTGCTGTGGCAGTGAAAGTACATGATGCAGTGAAACAAACAAGTGTTTCGACGTGCACGTAAAGATGAATGCGTCTTTGATGTCTGTAAAGTAGATATGGAGCTACAGGCACCAGCTGAGCTTAGCATAAAGACTGGAAACTGGGGAAACAGTCTAATCCTGGCTTTGTCTAAAGGCAACAAACCAGTATGAAACAATTTCTTTGCCAAGCACAGTGACTTCCTGACACATAGCCCCACTTGAAGCTACAACTGGTTATTTAACACTTTTTTTACAGACAAAATGTCTGTAAAAAAAAGTTTGACATGCACATGCTATCCCAACAGGTGTAAAGACAACGACATCCATGTTAGTATTTTAAGCACAAAGTTTAAGTTTTGCAGATTATGAATGCCAACCTGCAAAAGCTGTAAATGGAGACAGACTGATGCCTTCAGGCCACAGCTGGGAGCTTTAATTCCTGCCTTGACTTGTCAGCTTCATCTGTTCATGTCTGCATCATTGTTATAACTCCCTAATGAGTACTGAAATATAATTTCTTTGATGAATAACTGAGTTTTCTGGGGGTGAGGTGGAGTGGGGGGATTGTAGTCAAATTTAGCGTCTCCTGCTGTGACAAATTTGAGGAAGAAGTCGGTTTGAGAAAGAAATTCAGAGTTTCTTTTTCTTGAGTGGCACAAACTGTAAGTGTATACTAGTGGAATGAACTGAAACATCATTCTCTTCTACCGTCCTGACATATAATATTTCAAGTTGTCAAATATCACAAATATTTTATTCATGAAAACACACACCAGGCTTACAGTACCTTACAGGGAAGAAAAAAAAAGTTTTGTCAAATGTTTGTATCTTTTACAGTGAGCTGCATCTTACTGGATACATCTAATAAACCCAACACAGAAACCAGTCTGTGTTGGGTCTCAATCAGTCTTAACTTTATGACGCTTACCATGTTCAGTTATTGTTGAAACACTGTCATAGAGATGTTGATGCACTTCAGGCTGAGCCACCTTTCACCTGTTTGTAATGCAGCGCAATTCAGCAACACCAGAAAGTACAGCCCTCACTATGAGCATAATGCTGAATCAACACCTCCTGAGCATAGTTTTAAGAAAAGCTCAATATGAAAAGGATTTGTTGCAGGGTTCTTGTATTGGACTCATTTTTTTTCGAGCAGCTTTCATTATGTTGTTTGTAATTGTGTGTATATCCATGGCAGGGTGTTTACCATCTGTAAATCAATGTTTTCTATGCAAATGTTGGGCAGAGTGCATTGTGGGAATGTATCCATGGTAGCTATAAAGTGACACCCGCAGCAAAGAGGCATTGATTGGTCTGCTAGATCAATGGAGCATCTCCAAGATGCACTCACACACGCAAACACGCTTATGCACAAAACATGCACATGTGAGGGAGCCATTACTCATGGTGTGTGTGTGTGTGTGTGTGTGTGTGTGTGTGTGTGTGTGTGTGTGTGTGAGAGAGAGAGAGAGAGGAGGTAAGGACACAGAAATGTGTTTTTTATGTGTTACTGTAATGTGCGCAGATTTAACCTTGCAGCTGTTGGACTGTCCTCATCAGCAGTGGCAAATGAAAGCAGCTATTTAAATTGTTTTGTTTTGTTTTTTGAAACAAGAATACATTGCCCTTTAATTCTAGTCTGTCTCAACGTGGAGCCATTCAACACGTGGCAGGGGAGAAACTGCATACAGCCCTGCCTCTCCTCTTGTATCTTCACCATCTACCTGTTTCTCACTTCATAGTCAGTCATTCTTCAAGGCTTCCTCCTCTAATTCTCCCTGTCACTCCTCATCTTATTATTTTTTTTTCCCTTCCTTCGACTTCCACCTAGCTCTGCACGGCTGGTCTCGGTTCACTGGAACATCACTTGCAGCCGTAAAAGGGCATGGTACTGGGAATAAGATGACAAGACAGAGAGAATTACAGCATAAAGAGAGGTGGAAAGATGAAAATGATGTTCCGAGGGTTGTGAGAAATATAACTGAACTTTTAATCTTCTTTAAACCTTTAAACAATTTTAACTTAGTGACAAAACAATTTAAATGGGAAATGGATGGGTGGGGGGTAGTATGCTTGAGGCAGCTTTTTGTATGAAAGGCTCTGTTTAATCTGTTATGATTCACCAGTCACTTATCATATCTCTGGCTTCTGTGATTGGTTTTAAATGGGAGAGACGGAAAATAAGGCAACATTTGTTGGCTTTGATAAAAAATTGATGTCATTTAAGTAGGACACCCACAGTGGGTGTGTTTGTTTTTGGTTGTGCTGAGCTTGTACATTTTGCTAATGTCTGCTCTGTTGGTGATTGGGTTAATGAGTGTGTTCACATGCACTGTACTATCTCAGTTCTGGTGGGGTCTCTGCAGAATCCTGCTTATGTGTCTGAGCATGTTTAACATTATATCTTGGTTTCTGAAACCCGGATAAGATGAACATTGAAGTATTGAACTTCAGTGGTGCTGATAGATTAGCTTTGTTACTTTTGGACAGAGCCAGGCTAGCTGTTTACCCCTGTTTCCAGTCTTTATGCTAAACTAAACTAACCAGCTCCTGGCTTCAGCTTCCCACTTAGCATACAGATCTAGGAATAGTGTTGATTTGGTCATCTAACTCTAACAAAGAAAGCGAAACGTCGAACAGATTCTTTGAGCCTACTCTTTGTTGCTTTTTGTTCTCGTTTTACATTAGGTTAAAATAGATGTCAAACCCAGCAGAGCTAGGTACGGATGCAGATGATCAGAAAACGGAATAATGTTAAATTCACATGGACATGGGGATGAATAACAAGCTTTCTCTATATTGCATGCTAATTCCAATTCATGAATTATGATCAAAACCATGTGAATGTTCTCAGTGATGGTGCATGTAATGCGTCTGCTCATAGCAACAATGAAGGCTCCAGGCTAAACACAGACATGATTTATGACCACATGAGGTAGATGGTCTACAGCTCCCATTTTCAGCCTCACTCCTCTGGCTTCGTGAAGGGTGGGGTCACATTACAATCGCTTTGTCCACCGGTCTCGTGCTGCATGGCTGTGTCAGTCATAAAATATGAACAACACGCTCTGCTGTGATCTCATTATGGGACTTGGTTCCATTTGCCTCATTTGATTGACACCTCTGTGATCTTGCCACAACAGGAGCCTGTACATGCTCTCACCATAGCAACAATCCACTTGAATCAGCTGAAAAAAAGGGCCTTGTGCCTTTGTATTCATTAACCAAATGTCAGGGATCCTCTGCTGGTTCTACTCAAAGAGAGATGGACAGACCGCACTCTTTGCTTATACCAGATTCATGCAAGGAGCCCATCCATTATTCATGTTCTCACTGGAGATTTCTACAGGTTTCAACAGGCCTCTAGCCCATCTGTGTCTAACAAACAAAATTGTCCAACATGCTCAAGGCCACAGGGATTGCTTTGAAGATTTTCTAAGACCTCAACTTTGGACTGTGTGTGTGTATGTCTTTAACTCATACATAGAAATGGACCAGTTTTGACTTAAAGCTGCCATACTGTGATGCTTGCTTGGGACTGTCCCGCTTCCCTGCATCCATCTTGTTACATTCTGTCATTAGTGAGAGCTCGGTCACGAGAATCCACCTTCATTTTAACCTAAATACCACAGGAGTGTGGAAGCTAGCTCACGTGCAGTCATACACAGAGGGCCAACTTTCTCCCTCGCTCTTACAGGAAACAGTGACTTAGGGAGGAGGAGGGGAGTCTGGAAAAACAGGGAGGAGAAAGGATTTCACAGAGCATGAGAATGGGCCCAAAAGAAAACACAGCTCAGACTCCAGATGTGGAAACACCCTGTACACACACACACAAACTCAAATACACACAAATAAACCTACACACATATGCAAAGACACACAGATAGGAAAAGGAGGAGGTAATGAGGGTCATAAAACAGCTCTTGGAGCTCCGCTTGGCGTCTTGTGATTGGCTGGTTTGTAGCTCCAGTGAACTCATTTTTTGGCAAGTCCACTGGTGATCTTCTACAATAAACAAATGAAAGATTAAGAAACCCAGGCATGAAAATGGCAACAAGATGGAATGAGACTGACTTAATGAACTAAAAAAGAAAGCTTAACTGAGACAGAAACACTAGAGACATTTGAATGAAAGGAATGAGGATTTTTTAAAGATGATGCTAAAGACATTAGCTCCAGTATTTCAGTTTTTTTCACAGTGGAGTATGGTCAGCTGTCACTTTTTGAGCAGAGTCTGACCATCGTTGACATGGCAACTACTGGCAAACATAAATGGGTCTCCAGAGACCTCACTAACAGTGCAGACACTAAAACATGAACTAGGTATTAAAGAACGGGGATGAGGCCATAACTAGGAAGCATTCAGAGAGCACAATCTTCTAAAAATTAGTCATTTTTCTTATGGAAATGCTAGGATTTTTTTTTTTTAATCTGCCAGATTTACATGGTGAAAGACAATCCCACTGACCAAGAATCTGCTGTCATAATTTTTAGAGAGTACTTATATTCAGGCTCCTGCATTTGCACAAGGGTAAAATGTGCAAAATTGCTAGTTAGAAAGAAAATAATGACCACAAAATTATGGCCATTTAAATTTGACATGGTGGCTGTTGTGGAAATTCATGGCATAGCTCCACCTAGAGGTTGCTCAGAGGAGATATGTTCATTTGTATATAACATGCGACTGCAATTAAACAATGTTTTCAAGAAGTAGTTTATGTCAAATAGGATTTGGGGTCATGTTAAATGTTATGTTCCAGAGTATAAACTCATCATCTCCTTGTTGGAGTTAAAGGTTTGGGTATTAAATCAGTGAGCTTTCATTTTGTATGTCATCAGGGGAAACAGTCTGTACTGCAGTCTATATAAAGGAAACTGTTTCTTTATGTTTGTGACAGAGGATCAAATCTGATCACGTAGTTTAATGTGGAAGTATAATATTTGCATTGTACTTGATTATCATATGCAAGTTTGTGACTGGTATGCATCTTAAAATGTCAGCACCATCGCAGTGCTTTCAAATGGGCCTGTTACTAGTGCAACAGTGCCGCCCTGTGTGTGAAATCAGTTGAAACCAATGGTATTTCTAAAGCAGAAACAATGTGTTTTCTTTTCTTTCAGGAGCTGCACAGCAAGAGCAAAGTGTGTGCTAATGTGTTCTGTGGGGCCGGCAGAGAGTGTGCCGTCAATGAGAAGGGGGAACCCAGCTGTCTGTGTATAGAGGTGAGGATTAGATGCATGGCCCTGCAGCCCAGCAGAGAGCACTGCACTGTGTATGTATTCCTGTACTGGAATCTTAGGCACGCTCTGGGTGCATATGACTCAGCCTCAAGATGAGGTAATAAAGCAGGACCCTTCTTAAGGCCGCTATTGTATCAGGGGATTTTGAACCTTAGTAGCCCGTATTTCCATATTCTAAACTTAATTACAATTAGTCAAATTGCCATGCAACAATTGCCACATAGTAAACCTCCATGAGAACTTTGTCTGCCTTGCCCAGTTGGTAATCCAGCCTTTACTTGAATTTCTTTTTTTTCTTTTTTTTTTATTGTGACTGAATGAGAAAGGCAGCACAGGACATAGGGGACAATAAAAATGAAATAGAATTAAAAAAGGCTTTTTAGATTATAAAATTATTTATAGATAATTATAGATAAATTTCCCTCTGGTTTTCTTCATTCCCCCCTCTCTATCTTTTTCTCTCTCTTTCTAGACCTGTAAGCCCCACAAGAGGTCAGTGTGTGGCAGCAATGGTAAGACCTACAGGAATCACTGTGAGCTCCACAGAGATGCTTGTCTGACCGGCTTGAAGATCCAGGTGTCCCACGATGGGCACTGCCAGGGTATCAGCACACAGCACCACAACACTGTTGACAAAACTGTCCTACCACAGTGTCCATTAGTATCGCACATTTTTCAAGGCGAATATCTGAAAGGTAAAACTTAAAAGCATGGTAAAGCTTTTAAGTTTTACCAAGCTTAGAAGCTTGGTAACGTTACCAGTTGCTGTTTCCAAGGTCGCTTTTACAATCTCAGTAAATTACACTTCCAAGTGTGGCTAAGATCATAATAATGTTATCATTAATAAATAAAGAGATGCCCTTATCAAGGGCAATAAAGTTTTCTGATAGTCAGGGGTACTTTGTCAAGAGGAGGTGCCAAATCTGATCAGGGTGCAAGACCAGAAAGCCACGTTTAGAAACCATTCTCCCGCTATTTTACATGGATATTTTAAACATGATTTGAGAGACTTTTCTGTTGTTATTGTGTCCCTTGGAAAAAAAAGCTGTTCATCTTTGGCAGGATTAGGCAAGGGTTGAAGTGACTCTTTCCCCTCTTTTGTGTTCTGATTCTGAGTCCGTCCAGAAATTGTGTGATTCATTGTGACAACCATAAAGACACAACTGACAGCAACATTTTAGTTTTGTACATTATTTGTCTTACGTTGGTGTTGCTAATTAGAGATGCGGCGATCCAAAATTTTCTCTTCTGATACTTCTTCTGATAGTGCCACTGAGCACTGATCAAATACCAGTGCTCTCCTTTTTTTTCAAAATTTAAAATACTGCGAGAATTCAATGGAATCATTTTTATGTAAGGTAGCATGAGACTAACACCTGGGTTGTGGGTCTGCAGTGACTGAATTAATGTAACTGGTTGTGGAAACAATATATTTTATTATCACCTTTGACCAAGAAACAGTATTTACGGCAGATTGGTGAGTATAATAAGGTCAGTATTGATACCAATAACAATCTGGTGGATCAGATCAGTGCATCCTTATTCCCAAGTGTTCTGTTATGGGTCGTGAGGTGGTAAGTGCAGGATGGAAGCTTAAATATTTTTTTTAACTTTTTTAACAACCAATAGCAACTTTATTGCTATTGGTTGATTATTCCAACATTTTCCCCAGCATAGACAGTGAGCTCTCTAGTTTATTATCCCAGCGTAGCCTTGCCCATATTCATGACACATGATAATGTGAGGTGACCGGGTTGATAGTAAGGCCACCCACACGTCACTGCATTCAACCAATCTGCCATAACATCCACACTCCTGGCCTTCACTTATCTGTTAATATATCTAATATTAGGGTCTTATCTCGACTGAACTTTCATTTCTCACACTTGGCGATGTTGCACACTTTGTGTCCCCGCTGACCTGAACATTGATCAGAGCTGTGGCAGAAAAGGTCATCAAGGAGAATAGTTATCTCACACTGTCATCTTTACAGTCCTTTGGCCAAGTGCTTAGTCACAGCCAAGTTTAGCTCCATTAATCTGAATCAAGTAAACACTGTTCAATTGATTTGTCTCAAATGTTACATTCTTTCTCTCTTTTTTAAATTGCCTTCAGAGAAGAAAACAGAGCAGGCAGCTGCCAGCCCAGGTGAGTCTGTGTGCGTCTGTGTGTGTGTGTGTGTGTGTGTGTGTGTGTGTGTGTGTGTGTGTGTGTGTGTGTGTGTGTGTG
>JBBMJY010000007.1:9227594-9262435 GCA_037833715.1 Toxotes lorentzi | reverse complement strand
GTGTGTGTGTGTGTGTGTGTGTGTGTGTGTGTGTGTGTGTGTGTGTGTGTGTGTGTGTGTGTGTGTGTGCGCTTGCCTGCATATATTGCATGAAATAATTTTCTGAGGACTAGTTTAATTTTAGTGAGATAAGTGAGATAATTAAATTGTTTTAATTGGTGTTCACTTTAACTAGTTAAATTCAGGGTTATTTATGAATTTAGGTCATGGTTCATAGATGGCTAGATTCGGGGTGATTTAGCTGCGATGTCTGTGCAATAACTAGAATTTATGACCTAACATGGTAATGAAAGCGGTAATCTTGATGTATGCACAAAAGGACAGGGGTCAATGGTGAAACTGCTTGCAAGATAGATTTTATCCTTTGGATTATTTATTAATGGTTGACCTATGGAAATGTTCCCACCCCTGCAGTGGTGTGCTATGCCGCTGACCGTAATGAGCTGAGGAGCCGTGTGATCCAGTGGCTGCAGACTGAGGTTGTCCCAGATGGCTGGTTTGTCAAAGGATCCAACTTCTCTGACATCTTGCTCAGATACTTCAAGGTGGGCGTCTTTTCACTGTAGGGGTGCATTAACAGAAAATGTATCCAGGTCTCTATGAGTGTACCATTTTTTTTTTACCAAATACCATGGTTTATTTATCCATGTGGTCCTCCTCCAACGTTTCTGATCCTTAAAGCTGCCTCTGACTGTGTCTAATTATTCATTTGACAAACCTTTGAAGCCTGTCAGCCGATGGTTATAATTCAGTCTAATGAGGATCTCTGTCCTGCAGAGAAGGACCCCTGGGCTGACATGAATGAGCAGCAAATGGCTCTTGGTTGGCAGTTGGTTTAAACAGCAGTATTTATTTGTCTGGTCTCCCCCATCAGCAACAATGTGCTGTGAATTTTGAGAGTATACTTAACTTCATTTAGCATCTCATGAATGTTTTCAGGTCATCTGTCTTCCACAAACATACCGCATGCTCATATATGTGGTATGTCTTTATCGGAAAACTCCACCAGCATTACTGCCAAACTATTTAAAAAACCTCTGTTACGTTTCCCTATAGAAACAGTATTACATTACAGCGGGTACTTGAGGTGCTCCTGCTACTACATCAGGATGATTGTCAAGGCAACTGGTGTGCTCTTCACCAGCGAATACTCGCAGAGTAATATCTGCAGCAACGCACTTGCACGACTCAGACTGATAATATAGTGTGGTACCTGATTATGTAATATTTGCATCAGGCAGTCTAAAAGTTCATTGTGAAATTTTAGTCTTCCTGTTCGCACTCTGCTGCACGTGAACATTGACTGTGCCTCTTCTATGCCTCTTCATGTTTCTGCAGTCATATGACAACGGTGATTCTCAGCTCGACTCCTCAGAGCTCCTCAAATTCATCCAGCACAATGAGTCGGTTGTGGAGTTGCAGTCTTACGCAGACCAGGAGAGCAACAAGCTGCTCAGGTTGGTGTGTTTGTTTGTGGGTTTACATACTTACAAGAGTGAGTATGAGTGCTGGGTGGAGAAAAAAAAAAAAGGCTGCTGTTGGCATTTTTTTTTTTTTTGGTTTGTCAGTATTTCTGTGATAATATTTGTACATACACACCCATATCTGTGTCCTGCAGAGCTATTTTAAGGTACACAGTGTAAATCATTGTACCCTATCTGGGACAGTGCAAAAATTACTGAAGGCCTCCTGTGGGACTCCACACTGGCATAAACACCTGTGCTCTGTGAAAAACACTCTAAACTAATGATCATTTCTAGAGCATGCTTATTTGTTTCTGTCATGTTTTATTCTCACTGTATGGAGCAGCTGATATTTATTCTGCCTTTTCATGTATGTGTGTATGTGTACATTTCCCAGGAGCCTGTGCGTTGATGCCCTTATTGAACTCTCCGATGAGAACGCAGACTGGAAGCTGAGCTTTGATGAGTTCCTCAACTGCCTGAAACCTGGCTTCAGTCCACCAGAAAAGAGTGAGCCTAAAGTGATATTTTGCATTCTTTGACAAAATGCAACATAAAGTCACACCAATAGATATAGTATGGATGCACTGATATAAACTTAGTTAGGCAGTTTGGCAATCCAGTAAAAAGAGCCTCAAATTGCTACTCTTGTCTGAATAGTTTAAGACACAGTCACAGTTTTGTGGTTGTTGCTTCAGTCTGCCTAGTCATCTGATGTCGATATATCTGGGACAAAGTTCACAAGATGCAGGGGCTTTGCTCTGTTGCAGAGAAAACTAATATTCGCTGCAGAGCGCTAAACCCTGGAATTTCACTAGACTAAATAACACACACACAGATACACACACACATTTGGCAAGCCTACGGGGGACTTTATGAAACTCTGGTTTTAGTACGCCCACATGGTTTTTCACTTTATTTCACAGAAATCATGATTTTCAAGCCTGGAGATGTTAAGAGAATGATAGACTTATTAAAGTTTTTGTCAAAGTCCTAATTTAAAAAAAAAAAGATTTCTCTGGCACTTGCTTAGCGTTAGCAGGCAAAAGGCATGTGACCTTAAAAGCTACCGGATAAATTGATGTGGCATTTTGAAATGCTGACAAGTCTGGGTAATGGAAACTGATATCAATAACACTCTGTTATCGTTCCGCTACACTTTATTATCTGTGAACTTGGCTGAATAGTTTGTTGTGTGTCTTTCAACAGAATGTGCGCTGGAGGATGAGACATATGAGGACGGAGCAGAGACCCAGGTGGAGTGTAACCGCTGTGTCTGTGCATGCGGCAACTGGGTCTGCACTGCTATGACCTGCACTGGTAAGTTAAAATACTGGCGATTATCTTTGTACTATTTATTCATTTGATCCTTTCAATCAATGCAGGCATTAAGACAAATACCCGATGACGCATTGTTGACTATTTTGTTATCTGTCCAGACAAAATGGCGGCTGTGGATGAGTCAGCAGATGCTGGGGCAGAGATGACAGAGGAGGAGTGGAACCTCCGTGTGGCTGAGCTCAACAAGCACCAGGTCTGTTTTTGCAATCTGGAAATAATAATAAAAATAATGTAATTAATCATATTAATATAAAAATACATCTGAAGGGCATCGCAGAGCTTCTCTACAGAAAAGGACAAATGACCTGGCCATAGTCAGGCCTTCACTGCCCACCACTCATATGATTTGGTTATAAAGTCCATGAAATATCACTGACATGAGACATGGCCCATGTGTCTGCTTTTAGATTCCTTCAGGAAATAACCTTGATTAGTTCCAGTTTGTTTCTGGACAAATAGCATTTGAATTAAACTGCTCAGCTAGCACGATTCACACAGGAATTGTTTGGTATAAATCTTTATGTGACTGTTTACCAACCTAACACAGCTCAGTGAGCCAGGTTATCATCAGCTTTATGGCTCCTGGCACGAAAAGTGAAGCAACGAATCAAAACCTGTGAAATAGAGAAATGTTTTCTAAATTAGATCAATAAAATGGCCATGGATATGAAATAGAGGGTAGAAGGCATAAAAAAAAGAGCCAAACGATCACTAACATTTTCCTTTGTATTACACACTGTGGAAGGGTAGGGACGCGTCTACTTGTGTGGATGACTCAGCAACATTAAGTTATATAGTTAGTTATTCCCAAAGTGTGAATATCAAGTAACCTACTGTACATTTAAAGGGAAACACACCAATTTTACTTATCAAAGTTTGTTTACATTTCTCAGGAAGTACTACTGCATATGTGGGGGGAAAAAAAATCTGCCAATGTTATGGAAACAAACAAAAGAAATGACCAAAAAAGTACAGAGGGGTACTTGAAGATAAATGCTTGAGCTGGGGCAGTGCAGATTTCTCTTTGTGATGCAGTCAATGTCCACGCAAGACAGTCACTGCAGTCCTAGAACCCCTCCAGACTGTCAGCACAATACTGCAGTCTCTGCTACCAAAATAGTTGTATAGTCTCTCTGGGCAAACAATAGCAATACAAATCAATACCGTTCTAGAACCTCTGTAGACTAAGAATGGAGCTCTGGAACCTCTCTATCCCAAGAATTGAGTTCTAGAATCTCGTTCTAAAACCTGTCCCGAAAATGAGCACAGTTCTAGAACGTCCACATTCAGAGTGTGAGAAGTGTGAGTGTGTGTGTGTGTGCTTGCTTATATGTGTGAATGAGGGCATGAGGCTCACAAGGTAGCATCAGGGCTCTGGCTTGAGGCCATGGCTGTGTCAGCAAGGTCATGTACTCTGTACTCCAGAAGGGAAGTTAATAATGCGACTAAACAAATGCAGCTCTGCGGGTAAAAGTTTTGTGCAACCAGTTTATTTATTTATTTATTTTTTATTCACACTAAACTCTGTCATGAGGACCTTGTTTCAAGATACAATGTTGCTTTTAATTGAATAAATATGCAAATGGCAAGTGAAAAAGCTTATAGATGTTTATACATGGCACACCATATCTAATCATTCTGTCAACTTTTTTCATTGTTTTAAATACAGGAAACAGTTGAGAAGATGAAGGCCAGCACAAAGGAGGTCTAAATAAGGACGCAATGAAGGAGATGATGCACGCCGTCACCCTTCTTCCATACTTGATTTACCTTGTGGCCGTGTGTTTTTAAAAACTGACTTTTTCATGTTTTTCTGCTATGTTAATTATTATACATTTTTTACATTGTTTACGTTTTTGTGTTTATGTTTCTTAGATTCAGGGGGCTGTCAAGGAGTATAATAAGATTCCCTTGTGTTCAGTACTGTCATGTTTGATTGTATTACTGTGCCCCTACACTAGCCCTGGGGCTATTTTTACTACAATCCTTATATTTTTACAGTTATTCTTAAACAAACTGACAAGTTGTCACTGTTTTGGAATGTGGAAGTCACTGTTTGAGAAGGGTGCAAGGTTAGGAACTTGGAGAATCCAGCTGTTGAAATGAGGGAGCAGCACGATACGGAGAAAGCTGACCACAGGACACCTGGTGCAGAATGTTTCTCAGCACCCTCACAGGTTTTATGGTCAGGCGGTTGGTTGAAGAAGCTGGGCTAAGAGGGTAAAACTACTAGTGATTTTGATTTTGGTGCCATTTAGAACTGCCACAGTAGGCCACTACTTGACCAATGCACTTCTCCTTTTTTCTCTCTAGCTCTCTCTCGGTCTTTAGTTTATCACAAGCTTGAAATTTGTTTCGATCTTAGTGCTAAAGTAATCATTTTTTTCTGCAAAAAAAAAAAAGTTCTGTGTACAGTATGTTATTGGCTTGAGTTGAAACTCATCTTGTTCCCATGTTATTCTCAGGCAAGTCTCTCTGGTGCTTTTTGGTCAAACATTTTTCTACCTGTGCTGTACATTTATGGTCCAGCTTTGAGGGTGAAGCAGCACAACTGCACCCAAGTGAGACCTGATCTGACTATAGGATGGTGAAAACTGAAACCAAAGTCTTGAAGGCGTGTTTGAATGATGATGTACAAAATTCTCCAGGTAAAACATTACTCTGGACCCAGCAACAACACTATACCTGTTCTTTCAAAATCACTCTAATAGCGGGACTAGCCTCACTGTCAACTAAAGTAGCTTAGGCGCATCAGTAACTGGGTGCATATAAAGCGCTTGTGTGCGTGTGTGTGTGTGTGATTGTGAGAGTGCTGTTGAAGTGTGATGCTGAGAGTAGTTTGGTTTGTTAAATATGTTTTTTTGTTAAAATCCTGTATCTAAATTGGGAGGTTTTACAATACAATCAGTGCCTTAGACGTGCAAACCATATAGGTCTCTACCTTTGCCTGCACAAAGGTTTTTATGACACATGGCATAGGAAGAATGAGTGCGCTTTGCTGAATTTTAGCAGTGAGCTAGTGCTTTGTGACTCTAGTGGCTGTGAGAGTAGCATTACTAGGTTCAAGCTAAAGCTCTAGACTATATTCCACTGAAAGTGTAGAGACTGTAAGAAATATGTATGTATGCCAATAAAGCCCATACACCACAACACTGCTTTGTCACTTTGTTTGTGTTTGCTTTCATCTGCCAGATTTCAGTTTCATTTACTCAGTGAAAGAAAGAAGAATTTTCCCTTGGGGAACAATAAATAATTGCCTGACTTAGAAAGTCATAGTCTGAATTAGAAATTACTGTAGTAAATTAAAGCTTGCCAGTTTAGCTAATAAGTGTATATCTACTCTTTTTTTCCTAGGTCTAGTTTAAAAAGACAGGATTAAGTCATTTACCCTTAAGTTTTGGGGCAGTTTACCTCATGATGTTTTACTTTTTGTTGTGATATTTCTTATTTCTATTTTGTTGTTGCATTACTACCCTTTATGTACTTACTCGGTTGTGAGGGTAATGTAAGGACTAGTGGCACAATTCTTTTATCATGTAAGCAGTATTAGTGTTTTAGCTGGCCCAGGTGAGACAAGTCAATTTTTACATATTGTTTTAGTTGTTTTATCCAGCACAATGCATCATATGTTATGAGTGCATGTCATGTTTTTATTCTGAAAACTTAATCTATACATTAAGTTCCTCCTCTGCACAGTGCACATCCTGTAACTGAGTAAATCTCACCCCCTATAATTTGATCTACTTCCCCTAAAGTAACATGTACAGAGCAGAGCTGTCCAGTATATGGATAGGTCTGAATACTCTGGGAGGAGCCCAATTATCCTGTACCTCTTTCTCATTCTATGCACATCTAAGTCAGCAGAGCATTGCATAATGTAACAGAAGCGGGGGGTTGCATAATGGCAAATCATCGGCCACTACTCTCCCGTTGTTGCAAGACCTAAAAAATAAACTTAATTACTGCAATTACACATAACAAGGTGATATAGTGCAGCTACAGTAAAAATCCAATAATCTATGCAATAAACCTGTTACAAATCCCTTAATTAATAATTTTACAACATGATGGATTGGGAAACTAACCAATCAACGCTTTGTTGGGCGGGGTTTGTCAGAAGAATTAGCCAATCCCTAAACATGATAGCAAATATTCCCCCTCAAAGAAGGGCTTCGTTGAGGGGAGTCTGCACGGCATTCAATGTAGTTTCATGTAGCCACAGAAGCTTGTCTTCAGTACTGAATCAGTAACCTTGATTTTCTCCAGAGATGCGGTTAAATGTTGCGGGCGGATGCAAAGACGAATTTCCGTGCTACATGCTGAAATTAGACGACGAGTCGTGGAGCTAACTCGCGGTTTACGGGGGCGTGCAGCCTACAGCACAACTTCTGAAAGGACTTTGTTCAGAGTTTAAATTCACGCTAAAATAGCCAAAATGGAGATTTACGAAGGAGCAGCGGCAGCAGGCGACGGCGTTCTTGATTATTCGCGTTTGAGTTTACGCACTTTTAGCGCTGACAGTATCAGTGACGAGAGGAAGAGGCAAGCCAAGCAGCTCTACCTGAACTACAACCGACTAGGCTCGCTCCCCTCGTCGGTCAGCGTTTTCTGCAACCTCGAGTTTTTGGACATCAGCAACAACGGACTATCGACCATCTGTGAGGGCATTACCCGACTGGCCAGGCTGAAAACACTGATAGCCAAGAACAACCGCCTGGACGAGTTTTCGCTGCCCAAGGAGTTCGGCTCCCTGCAGCTGGAGGTGCTGAACTTCAGCGGGAACCGATTTGAGGAGATCCCTCTTCAGTGTACGAAACTGCGGCGTCTGCAGTCGCTTTCACTCGGCGGAAACAGACTGAAAAGCATACCCGCAGAGATAGAAAATCTAACCAGGTAGGTAATATTACGACCTGTAATGATTATATAACTTGGTACCATCGTTAAAAGTCAGAGTTAAGCAGAGCCGAGGTGTCCAGCGAGTCCAGAGAAGTCAGTGCCAGTTAACGGAACGAACACTCACATAGCCTAGCTACTCTCTCCTCGTAGCTAGCTAGTTTGCCATTTAACTTTATCGACGATGTTCGGCCACAGCCACATGTACAGATAAATCGCAGCAGTGGACTGCTGTGGAGACGGACCAAGCTAATTTTCCCAAATGAGTCACAGTTTTGTCCGTATAACAGTTTTATTATTGTATGGACTTCATACTACTATCAGTTAATGGTGAACGGATCGATTGTTGTTGGATTAGCTTGTGGTTCGTGTCAGTTAATTGGCACATGGTATGGAACCCATGTGCCGTTACTAAGGTTACCTGCTGTTAAATGAGGCTTCAGCTCAGAAAATTAATTTGCAACTGTTTTGTGGTTCACGTCGTTTTTCAAGCCTTGTGTTCTGTGACCTACTAAAATTATTAGACGATCATCAACAGGTTTTTTTTTTTCATCGATTAATCATCACAGAGTAATACAAGCAATAGTTAACTAATGTTTCCTAGTTCCAGCTACTCACTTGTAAATATTTGTTGCTTATCTTTATTATGTAATAATAATAAGTTGAATATATTTGGGTTTGGGGCAATTTGAGGATATCACCTTGAGCTTTGGGAAGTTGTTATGAACACTTAACCATTTTGGCATCCTATAAACCAAATTATTAATCAGTTCATCAAGAGAAAATAACCAGCACCACCACCACCAACAATAATAATTTAAAGCCGCAACAATTACATGATGAGCAAAAAATACTCAACAACTATCACGATAATTCATTGCTTTCCTAATTTTTCCAGCAAAAAAAATCCTTTTTTTTTCATACTTTATACACAAAGCCATTAATTGAGCAAATAATCACAAAATAATTGTTAGTTGCAACAAACTAGTTGTAGCTCTATTCAAACAAAGAAAGCAACCTTAAGACAGCCCCTGGCTTCAGCAAACTGTGAAGGGCATCTTTAACGCATTTCTGTTGAGTAAATGATTAATCAAATGATTGAGAAAATAATCTACAGAACAATAAGCCGTGAGTTTTATTTGCCATGTTACATCAGATCGTTAACTGCTATAATTTGGCATCGTATTAATTCAGTGGCAGGATGCCTGTTCAGAGTGTAGACACATTCAGTGTAGGGCTGAACGATTTATCGTTTTCTGATCGAAATTGCGATTTCAGACAACGTGATGTGATCGCCAGAGCTGCGGGGTTTTTTTGCAGTGCTCCTGACTTACCCAGGATCTGCTGTCTAAACTGTTTTACACATACACAGTCTCCCTACCTGCCAAGTTCACCAATTAGAAGCGGCATGCTGCTCGTGGACAGGTGACGCTAGCCAATCGGTATAACCTGCTCCTTAATTTCTGAAACGGCTTCAGATGGACCAGAAGCGGAGTTACGGGATTTAATCCCCAAGAAAAACAGCACGTCGGTCATTTCGGGTTTGAGGCTGCAGACGTGTACCAGAAACGGGAACTGTGCAAAACCTGTCGCGCTAAAGTTACAACATCCAGCGGAAACGCAACCAGTTTATACCGGCACTTAAAAAATCATCACAAAAACGTCCAGTGAAAAGTCTAGCGAAAATGGAAAAATAACTGAAAAATAATTGGTCTTTAGAATGTACATGCATGTTTCTTGTTGATAAATACATTTAAAATCAATTCTTAACTTTAGTTTTCATTCTTGCATCATGACATTTAAAATGTTTGGTGCTGACAAGGTTTGTGTCAAGGTTTCATGGAGAACCTTGACACAAACCTACAAAGAAAATACAAGTCAGTCATAACTAGACAACAGAGTTGAGATCGAGGGCACTACTTTCATAACAGCAGTTATCGTGTGTCAGTTTAACACTTCAGGTTGATGTTTGAAGAAAATGACAGAGAAAGGGGGGCCAGCTTTGAGACCGTCTATCTTATCATTGCCTGAGTTAAGCAGTAGCAAGTCACAGTGACCAGCACCAGGTCAAAGGTCAAACATCCAACCCTTGTCATTTGATCACTCACAGAAACACCCTAGTGTGGCCCATTCAGTAGTGACGTAACGCAGAGTCTGAAAGGAGAGACTAAACTTAGAGTGACATGTAGTGACATAAACTTGATGAATCTTGATGTTACATAACCCAACATATTTTCTACTTTGAGAAAATATGTTGGGTTACCAATATAAAACGTAAACTAATTGATTTTCAAAGGTTTTCACTCACCCTCAGGTCAGTATTTAGTATTGTTTTGGTAACTCTAGCAACACTTACAGTCTTGATTTTATGTGGTTATTTCTGTATTAGCCGGTAACACCTGTACACATCGGTGTTCCCCCATTCCTCCTTGAAAAACTGCTTGGGTCAAGTTGCGTGGCAGCTAAGTCAACAGCAGTGTCCAAGTTCTGCTGCAAATTGTGAAAGACTGAGGTCTGGACTGTACCTTTTCCACTCCAGAGGGATGTTTTTCAAAAGCCCGGCTTGGTTAACTTGAAAAACTATAAGCTCAGCTTTTTTTTTTTTTCTTTTCTTCATATCAACGTGACATAAAACATCTAAATATTAAATAGGACACAGAGGAACTTTGGGGAAAATGCTTAATTCTGGTATGCTGTAACATTTGTCAAGCAGGATGTTAAATTTGCTTTTCATAAGGGGGTTTTCGCAGAAAGAACAATTTACAGAAGTAAGCCAGGCCTCACTTGAAATGTTGCACAACAGAACATCTCAAGGACATAAACATTGGTTTTTAAACCATTGTTGTGTATCTTTGGCTTTGTGTTTGGAGTAGTTATCGGGTAGTTGCAGCAGAAGGACCCCAACAGTTTCTTTGTATTTTTGCTGAATTCATCTGACCCTCTACCTTCACAAGCCTTCCACAACATGATGCCCATGATGGGGCTGATTTGTTTCTGGTTATGTGGTGTTTAGTATCATAGCATTTGTTTGTACTATGGCAGAAAAGCTCAACTTTGGTCTCATCATGCATGTTTCACATACTCCACAATACGTAGAAAGCATGTTAGTGTTTTATTAATGGATCCTTTCCCTTTGCCACGCTGCTTTAAAGCTGCAACTGCTGAAGCACCTGAGCAACAGTTGCTGTATGCATGGTGTTTCACACGTCAGTTACGTAAGCCTGCAGTTCCTTCAAAAGGGTCTTTGGTGTCCTTGTGACTAACAAGGCACTGGTGTACTTAATTAATTGTCATGCTTTGACTACACACAGGTGATCTTTGTTTCACTTGTTAAACATCTTTCAAAAAGCAATACACCTTGTTCTCAGAAGACATTTTGGCATGTCACATTTGGAAAAAGCACAGGTGTAAATAATTAGGTCAGCCTCATTTACCTGCTCCAGTTTCAGGGTCCTGGCATTGTGTGGGCTGAACCACTGTCACACTGTCATGCCTGAATAAACTCGGTAGAACAGAACCATCGTTAATGTTATTAACATCTTGTTCCTATCATGACAAGTCATAACATCTGTTGTGATGATGGCCCATTTGCATGTCATTATAATACATTCCTACAGGTTATCTCTTGGTCAGAGTCAAAAAATAAACTTATCTTGAATCCAGAAACATTAAAAAGGTCAAAGCATGTACGATGAGTACTATATAACTATACAATATAAATTGATATATCAATAAATTGCAATATTATAATATAAAATATCATAATAAAGCCCCTGCCTTGATGTGTGTAGAGAATAAACTTTCACCTTTTTTTTTTTGTTGTTTTTTTTGGCTGCAGTTTTGCTTACCTGTGAAAATTGCTAGAGTTTTATATTGTCCTCGATACACCGCAAAACCAGCTGCCCTTAATCTCTGGTGGCTGATTTGTGTCATTGTGTCAGTGAGGGCGCTGAGCGGATCCCCAGTGTCTCCGTTCCCATCACAGAGGGGCTTGCTCAGTGCTCAGCCACCAAGGACAGCATAATGGCTTCCTGTCTCGCAGTCGCTGTGTCATCAGTTCCAGCAGGCAGATGGCCTGACAGCTTACTTTTGCTGACCAGCCATCCATTGCTCTTTCCCAGTCCCTCTGGTTTGCTCCCTTATTACCCTCCGGTGTACTCCGTGCCCCCATTAAACCTACCAGGATCATTTGTTTTCTTAATACAATAAACATGAACATGTCAGTTTTGCTCTCTAGTAAACTTTGATGCAGGTCATCGCATAAATAATCTAATTTAACTCAAAATTAATTTCATGTGTTGTCCTTGTGCATGTTCCTGTGAGTAGGTGATGCATAAAGGCATGAAGAATACAAAAAAATGTCCCGATGATCTCAGATTATTTTGGACCTGACTTAAGAGAGTTTCCTGTCCACCCGTGTATTTTGTCTTTTCAATGATTTGTAAGGGTAGCCACCGAAACAAAAGCAGAACTGCATGAACTCTTGAGCATGAAACCATGCATCTTTAGCTCCCCCTTGTGGTATGTATTAAGTTTTACCTGGGGGCCACTCAGCTTTGCTCGCTAGCACAAATTCCCAAGAGTCACACTACTGTAACAGTCGTACAAATATTGTATGAAATTAGCTGTTAAATTATACTTAGTGGTATTATTCAGTAGTTTTCAAACACACACGCTGATTTAGAATGAACTCTGTCTTCTCTTTTGTTCAGTCTGGAGCTGTTGTATCTGGGTGGAAACCTCATCTCAGCCATTCCTCCCGAAGTGGCTAACCTGCCCTACCTCAACTACCTGGTCCTATGTGACAACTGCATCCAAAGTGTCCCCCCACAACTCACCAGGTAACTGCAGCCCTCCACCACTGTCCTACCAGTATAACCTGCAGTATATGACATCCTTAGAGATTATGTAAAAGCTAGAATTTCACATTCCTTAAGTCATATTTTGCAGATGGAAAGTGCCAAAGTGCTTCTCTGTCTCACTCCAGGCTCCACTCGCTGCGATCCTTAAGTCTCCACAACAACTTGCTCACTTACCTGCCGAGGGAGATCCTCTGCCTGGTGCACCTGCAGGAGCTCAGCCTCCGAGGCAACCCACTGGTGGTGCGCTTTGTGAAGGAGATGACCTACGACCCCCCTTCACTGTTAGAGTTGGCAGGACGTACGATTAAGAGCCGAAATATTCCCTACTCTCCCTGTGACCTGCCCTCAAATTTGCTGCGCTACCTGGACCTGGCCAGCAAGTGCCCCAACCCCAAGTGTGCTGGTAAGACAGTGTTTGAGAAAAATGCAGATTTATGTGGAGTGGGGTTTTTGTGTTTTGTTTTGTTTTTAGTGCAGCTCTGCCATTTTTCTCTCAGTATATGGTAACTTTTTGAGAGAAGTAATTTACCAGGAAAATGCAAAGATTAGAAGAAAATCTGTGAAATAACTAAATACATAAGCATACATTTGTATATCATAAATGCACTTTTTTTCTGTTTTCCTCTCCTGGTAGTGATCTGGTGACCGCTCAGTTTTATCTTATGACCTCTTGTGGGGGAGCAGATCCCCAGTTTGAGAACCGCTGTGATAACAAATCCTATTCTTGTATTTGTACTTTACTGTTTCCTGCCTGGCTCCGTAGTCTGACTTACATTTGAAATTATGATGGTCATTTAATGTATTAATCATCTGTCACACAGAACAATGCAAGTCACTGACCTGCCACTCTCGACTTTCTCCAGGCGTCTACTTTGATTCATGTGTGCGCCAGATCAAATTTGTGGACTTCTGCGGGAAGTACCGGCTGCCCCTCATGCATTACCTGTGCTCTCCAGAGTGCACCTCTCCCTGCAGCTCCAACCCTCAGAGCGACGCAGAGTCGGAAGACGAGAGCAGTGTTCCCGCTGACCGCCTGCAGAGGGTGCTTCTGGGATAGTAGGACATAGAGGAACCCCTAACCCTCTGGCCAAGCCCAGCCTTGCCAGTCCATCACCGTGCTCAGCATTTATACAGGCACGAACGTGGCTATCAGACTTATCTATTCATAAATTCATGCGCTCGTACATAATGGCACACACGCATACATAGTATTTTACATATAGCCACTTAAACACACACAATGTGAGAGAGTGGCCCTTACTACTCTGACCTTGAAAACATTATAACTCTATTTTATGGATTTGGAGAAATCTGTCCCCTCTATTTTCACATGTCACTCAACATAAGATGAGGAAAGGGATTATTTCCCATGAAGCTGTATCAATCCACAGTCTGTCATGACTCTATCAAAGTGCTGGTCTCATGGTGGAGCATAGGAGGGCAGTAAAACTCTAGTTTGAACTGGGAACACGGAAGAAGTGGAAGAATTCGTTTTTTTTCCAGGGAAAAATTTTTTGTTTTTAAGACTAAACATATGGTTTTTTTTTTTTTTTTTTTTTTTTTTTTTGTAACTTCTTCGCATTAGTCTGTATTTTCTGATATGAACAAAAGTGTTTTTTGTCCAGCTACTGGAAGCAGACCTCAAACTTTCATTTGTAGTTCTTTGACCAAGTTAGCATCAAAGCTTCTATGCTAAGTACTAAAAAAAAAAAAGTCTGTGATTTTATTTTATTTTTTTCAGGTGTGTCAACAGAAACAATAACACTAGTTTTACAGTACTCTAAATTGCGTGAGTACAATGTGTGAGATGACCTTATTTACAGTGTGTGCTGTATTTGGGCTGTGCCACACCATTTTAAAAGATCAGGGTTTGTCCGTTTTTTGTCAGCACCGTGGTCATTGCACACCAGCCTTGAAAAATTGTGCCATGATGGCACAGATGTTAATGAGCCCAGAATAAGGGTTATGTGTGTATGTGGAAGAATGCTTGTCCAGGCTTACTCACAGGAAGTGGATGTGGGGTGGACCAGGGAAAACCATTCACTGTGTTAGCACAAAAACAATAGCTATTGAGCAAAACACAGTGGCTGCCTTCATGTTTATGTTCAGGCCTGTCGGTTTTCTCTGGGTATAAACATATGGATTTGAGTGAATGGAGCCTACAGTCAGAGATGGTTATTTGAAAGAAACTCGTGCTCATTTCTAAACGGAGATGATGGCGTTTCTGTTCCTGGTTACATCAGTGCTTTGTCTTTCAGCTTGTGTGGAAGGCCGGGAAGTTTTATTGTCTCCCAGACAGTTTGTGTCCATTAGTGAGAAGGGAAAACTTTTTTCACATTAGACCTTTAGTGTTTAGAAAACGGAGGAACACTCCTCTATGTTACAGTAGCATCTATACGCGAGCATTTAAGTGCCTTACTAATGGTGACTTCTAACACAGTAAAACAGACTAAAGCAATGTGATCTATGCACCTTGAAATGTGACAAGATTAACATTCTGGATTATAAAGTCCTTTATAAGTGGTTTTGTACTCATCATCTTAACCATAATAAAGAGAAAGGGTAACCTTTTGTAATGAAATACACTGCTTTTCTACACATCCCTTTTCAAATGAAAAACTCATATTTAAATGACCTGCAGAATAGATGGCACTTAAACAGAAAATATGTTGACATATATTAATTATATGACATATATTAATTATATAACACTAATAAAGACTGATTGTAATATCTTTAAGATGTTGGTATTTTTGTGTGATTTGATGTGTTGATGTCTAGAATCATAATTCAGTTTTACTATTTTATTAGTAGTTTTTAATACCATTTGCCTAAAGCCAAGATATTTATAGATACAACGTGGCTTTTTTTTTTTTTTTTTTTTTGTGCACAGACGTTGCACAACAACCTTTGGAGAACTTGAAGCGAACCAGTGAGTGTGTGCCTTTGTCTGTGTGTGTTTACATGGACCGGTCCAAGCATTTTGTAGTTTGAACATGTCCAGGTTTCATTTGCATATGAAGGTGAGTTCATTCTCGGGGCTGAATACTGACAGATCCTTTCTCTAACCCAGAACCAAGAGATGCCAGGGTGAGTGTATTCTGCCTCGCACAATCTTCTAATCCCTTAACGTCACCTGCCAAGAGCCACTAACTACTTTGTTTCTCTTCTCTCGCCGCTTTTCACACTTTTTGTTCCTTTCTCAGGGCCTCATTCAGTTTCTTTTCATCTCACTGTTTCTTTCAGCCTGGCTGGCAAGAACGATGCTTTGAGCTTCACATATTTTGTTTGTTTTGAATGGTCTTTGACCGAGTCACAGCTGGGTTCCTGTGTTTTTGCAGTGTGTCTCCCTCGTTTTCGCTCTCTTTCAAACACATGCACGCAGGACCCTTCCAGCAACAGCAGGCACCTTGGAAGCGCTCCAGCATGTTGTGTGGATTTGTAGATTATGTTACACTTCAGGTTTGTGTGCACATAAGCATTGGCGCATGTAGGGCGTGCTTTCTCAGACAAGGATGCTGTCACAAATGCAACATGAGATGGAACCATGATGAACTGGAAGAAGAGTGATTGGCAGATGAGGAGAGTAGCTAGCCACCAACCCTCAGGAGTCAAATCAGCTTCCGTTGAGTTTCCTTTGAGTCACAGAAAACAGTCTTTAAATTGGGCCTTCAGAACTAGGATTTGAAAAGGGATCGGTCTCAGCAAAGGAAGATGCTGTCTTTGTTTTAGTCATCTACAGCTCTGCAAGGTAAATGAGTCTCTGTGTGTTTATGTTGCTCATATATGTGTAGTTGTCATCTTTGTTGCATTTAAATCCATGTAAAATGTATTTTGGTTGGTCTCTTTACCTTCACAGTTAACTGTTAACAATACATGCAGTATCCTGGGTGATCAGAGGAAAAAAAGAGCAAAGTGCTTTGATACAAGAGTTTTTTGATACTCTAAGCCTCTTATGAACAGCCTAAATCAGCTCACAGTATAACCAGTGTGCATTAACATGCATGCCAGACCTCACGCATGAGAACTTTCACATTTACACTAAACTGAACCTTTGCATTCGACAGCTCACACACACACTGCAAACGCCCTCCCAACAATCAAACCTTGTCTTTACTCTGATAATCCCACATAGAGAACGTCTGGTGGGAGCCCACAGCAGGGGAGGTGGTTAGAGGGGAAAGGAAAGAAGCAGTGGGCGAATAATCATCTACTGCAGTCTAACCGTGTTGGATTGCCAGGGTAAATAAACTTACTTATGATACTTCCATATCGGCAGTTTTCAGAACTAAAACTCATAAAACTCTGGCTTTGCTATGCTGCTTTCTACCACCACCTAAACTGGAATAAATAATTAAAATATTTTTTTAAAAATAGAGTGAGGAGGCTGATGTCTACATTTATCATAATCACTGCCTTCAGTAGAAACAGAATGAGTGGAGCCTGCTGGGGAGCTTTGATCTAGAGCTGCTAATCTATGTCCATGGCAACACTGCAGGAGGAGCTGCAGCGTTCCAGCAAGGGATTTGTCTCTGGGTATGTTAGTGGGCAAACCTGGGCATGTCAGAGGGGAGCATCAAGGCTCTGGCAAGGACAGTTTTTGGGATCGAAGTGGTTGGAGATGCTTCACATACAGAACAATGCATTTCCACCCACACAGTCTCAGACACTTCAGAATGGTGGGACTCTCTGGCACTGTGGTCAGATGTTGAGTCGCAGCTGCAGATGCCTCTGTGTCAGGAAACAGTGGGGCTGCCTGTCAGGAGTGGTTCAACAGGAAATGGTGTGTCATTTTGCTTGTTTTTTATTTTGTTTGGTGGACTTCCAGCTGATACATGTGCACCGTATGGCAGTCCAGAAAAAGGCGGAGAACATGAGTGACACCTGTTTTTGGTAACCATAACATTTTAATGTCAGAGCCGATCCCTGGTAACCTCGGTAGAATGGCATGTGTCCTGTTTCATCCAGTCCACCCTCACAGCCAGCTTCTCCTCTTTGACTCCTGCTTTTTGAGTAACATCCCCGTGTGTCCAGATAAAATATTCAAGCTCTCAGTAACCTGAGCGCCGGTGCAGTCCACCTGCTGCTGCCGCAGTCTATCTTGAACCTGATCTTGAAGGAAACCTGAGAGTGATTGCCACGCTTTTGGTGTAACAGAGCTGGCAACAGAGAATGAGTCCTTCAATAGGGTGCTAACGTGGTATCATTTGATCTCAACACACAAGTGAAAATGATGAGTTTACAGGCCATTTTGGCCTTTGGCAAACATGATTGTAATACTCAGAGTTTCCATAAGACTAATATCCTATTAGGCAAAAGAGATCTTTAACATAAGATCCTATTGTCAATCATAAACACCAAATTACTTTCCATTTTCATTTTTGACTTTCTGCTGCAGCTTCTCACTAATCATAGTCCAATGGAAAATGTACTAGTAGACAACAGGAAACATGTTTTTATGTGACCACCGATAAAGCTAGCATAGCTTATCCATGTTTTAACTCCAGTGTTGTTAATCATCATTACACATAGTGAAATGTGCCAAAAGGAAGCCCAGTGCTGGTTTCAACCGCTTCCCCTTTCCCCCTCGGGCACAATGAAGTTAAGCTGAAGTTGAAACTGAAACTTTCGGGTCACGACACTGTGAACTTTCCTGTTTTTGAAAGTGTGGTTTATCGTGGTGTTTTGATGCCCACATCACTTTGAGTTAAACCCTGAAGGCAAACAACAGCCAGCACAAAGTTTTTAACAACTGAGACAAGAATGCACTACAGACAGTTCTTAATGACATTTTATACCACATTTTAATGTGGTATAAAATGGAAAATCGTGAATTTATACCACAGGCAGGAGAAAGAAAAGTGTGTGTGACTGAACAAGGGGAGTCTGATGAGTGCAGGAATGAATATCTACATATTCTCCGCTTCTTTAATATGTTTCCACACATACAGCTGTCAGTAGTGGCGACACTCCCTCATCAGGAATGACCCTGTGTGTAGGCTCACACTGTAAATCTCTGTGACATCTTAATAACACCTTCATGCTTCTTATGACTGGCGGAACAAATGCAGAAATATATCTGCTGGCTCTACTGCACTTAGAGAGAACCCTCTTTTGTCTTTTGATGTGATTTATCACCCTGCACAGCTATTTTGCCAGTCTCTGTGCCATCCCAGTGGAGATGTGCCTTTGAAAAAAAAAAAAGGAAAAAAAGAGATGATGTGTGTTTGTCTTTCCATTAAAACAAGTGCTGTTATTCAGTATATTTATTTGCACTGTGGACACAGAGTGTGCCGCCCTGTCCCATATGCCACCCTGTCCCTTGGGACACGATGCACCCACACTGCCACTGCACTACATGGGTCACATCACTCTGAAACCCATTTTAGGAGCAAGTGGTGCTGGAAAGCTTACAAGACACACACACAGAGAGAGAGAGAGAGAGAGAGAGAGAGAGAGAGAGAGAGCTCACACACACCTCCCTTCCGTGACACACACGCCTCCCTCCTTCCATGAAAACTCTGGCAGTCTGGTGAACATTTTCCTGAGTGGCAGGATCTTCTCGGGCAGTCCACCGGCAGTTTGATGGTCAGATCAGTGTGTGGGATTCGTTTCAAGTATGCAGCTATGGGACTTTTGCAGCTATGCTAGATAAAACACCATCCAGTTGTTCGTTTTCTACTTACATCAAAACGTTTCTGAGTCTTGCGCGATGGAGTCTGGAGCGGGACGAGGAGTTGGGATCCACCGTGCGTTTTGGAGACCGAGGTTTGCTCATTTAAACTTTTTTTTTTTGACGAGTGCATTTTCATTCATCCCTTTACGTTTTACCTTATTTTTTTTTTCTCAAATCGTCGTGTTTGTTACTTTGATATTTTACCCTGCGCTGATTGCAACTGCAGGGATGCAGTTGTGAGTGAGCACGTTTTTTTTTTTCCTGTTAAAGCAAACTCATCGCTTAAGTGAACTAGTTCGTTATGGGTGTGGAGATCATACAAAATGTCAAACTATTTAGGCCTATATTTAAATTTTACGCAGCATTAGTCATTGTCACATTTTTATTAATTTATTTATGTCCATCATCATCTTCGGATGTTATTTGGCTGGGACTGGACGCATGGTTCCACACGCAGCACCGGTGCAGGCTTCTCACCTGAGATCAAACATGTCCTTTGATGAAGTGTAGGCACATGGAGATGACCAGTTCATAGAGCCAGGCTGTAAAATGGACGTGCGCCGGGCCTGAGGCGGAATTTCAGTGTCAGTAAATTGCATTCTAACTCAGCTTAAAAGAATAAACTTCTAAACGGATTACTGACTGAGGAGGAATGTTTCAATATTGGCCCCTGAACCGGGCTTTACATCAGGCAGCGCCTGTGGTTTCACCGCTCTAATCTTAAAGGAGAAACAGAAAGATTGACAGGTCAATAAATGGTTTAGCTCAGTTCTTTTGGCAAAAGGTCGTGTAAAACTCAGTGTTGTGTGGCTTGGCTCAGGGGCCTGCTAGAAAAAGTTGAAATCTACCTGATGGTTCAGTACATTCTAAATGTGAAAGCTAAACTGCACATGGGTTAGGCCCGCCCTACATTTGAGTAAGACTTCCAAGGCTTCAGGTAGCTCAGGTATTACTTGCGGTTTAGCCTTCCTAACTTCAAAAGACACTCCTCATGACTACTCTGAACTGTCAAAACACGTCCATAAAACCTAACTCAGCCTGGGGACCGGCCCTGTGCTCACTGCTTACACAGTGACCCCCGTGCTAGATGTTGGTCGACCTTTGTTGACCTCCGCAGTGCGGCGGGTTTTCTCGCAAGCTGAAATCTGTGGAGGCAGGATTTTGAAAAACTGGCGGAAATGCCTCTCTCTGCCGGCTTTTCCTGCGGGAAGCAGCAGAGCTGTGATCTAAACTTGGAAAGTGACGAAAGGACATGAACAGGAACTCCAGACATTTCCCAGATAGGGCTTCATTGTTCTGTTAACACCATTAATTTTTGGAAATAGGTCACATTAGTTGTGTTGTTTCCTTCTTGTATTCCAAATCAGTTTGGTTTTTGTTTACAGATTTCCCACACTTTTGATGGATCCCATATTCTAACTATAAGAGAGCCCTGCAGGTTCTACATCTATAAACTCACTCATGCTGTCTACAGACAATGACGAGACATGATGCTTAATAACACGCTACTCACATAAACACTCACCAATTTGTATCAGTACAAGTGGTCTTACATCGCCTCAGCAACATGAATCTGAGTCACTGCAGCGTTCACACTGATCAGACTCTCAGTCTGTACTAGGTACAGCTCAGAGTATCAAGTGATATTATGCCACATAATTAAATCTGCAACATGTCAGTGCAGCACAGGTAGCCTCATAAAAATGCCTGTGGCGAGAGTGACAAACAGTTGTTTGGTGATGTTTTCCAGAGTTTATGTCTTCAGTCTCAAATGCTTTAAATAACCGGGCTGATTGCAGATTATGTGGCCCTCAGTAAAACTGTAAATGATAGCCTTGGTATATTTCAATTGCAATCATTTTTTTTTTCTCCAGTCTCGATCTGTCTTGTGCAGAGATGTGTGTCACAGCGGAGCGTGATCCTTTGTTGGCTGGTTCACCTCTGTGATGACGTAGTGCTTGTGGAAACTGAGGATAAGCAGAAACACATAAGCTTCCTGCCACATAGGTCAAGTCCTGGTTTCCTCAGTTTGTTTTGTGGTTGCAAATAATTAATACTCGATTTATGCATTTTCATTCTGACATTAGCTTAATACAAATCTTAGTGGCTGTTGGGTTTATTTGTGCCTTGGGTCCTTTTCTTTGAAGGTGTAATATCAAATGACATCCATGTTTGCACTATTTCTCCTCCCAAAGGTTTCCGTGAGAGCACCACACTGTGGTGGCCACATGCCTTACAACACTGTAGTGAATTATAGACCTTGAAATAGAAGCAGGACTTCACATAAAATATATTCCCCTGGTCCTCAGTGCCTTCTGTTTTTGCGGTTCAGCGGATGCTCTCATTATTGATATATAACTATAGTATGTTGCAGTGAAAATGTGTCTAAGGGGACAAAGGATTTTATGGCTTTGCTCTCTCAATGGATCTATTTACAAAGACTTATGTGTTCAATTTTCAAATGTCATCACACCCATCATATCATCTTTTTTTTTTTTTTTGCTCCTCAGCATGTGTGTGTAAAAGTGGGCAGACTGGGGCCAGTCATGGAGCCTGAGCTGAACTGCAGCTCTCACTGTGATTCCCCACTTTGCTTCATCCACTCAGGAGTCAACAGGCAGGAGGGCCTCGACATACTGCAGAGACTATGCAGTCTCAGCACGGTAATCTCTCTCTGTCTCTCGTGCACACGCAGCCTCATATGCACATAAACACACATGCTCATGATGTTGAAATTCAACAATTGCAAGTACATAAATATAGTGTATGCGTGATATCTGAGGCATGGAAATGCCATGCGCACACAGTTGTCTCCAGACATACATGCACACACGAATGGCAGTGCTGACATATGCCCAGGCTCAGGATTAATAAAATCCAGCATCACTGGACACCAACAGAATATTTCTGGCCCCTCCAAAAGGTCAAAGGGTAAAAAGATGTCCTGTGTGTTCTACATAGTAGATATTTCCCTTGAATATGTACTGTACTGAACTATTTGATGCAAGATTTAGACTTAAACAGTTTATTTGACATTTTTAAACCACTTTTCGACTGCTTTATTGAGCTAAAGTCAGTTCAATGGTAGAGATCTGGAAAGGAAACGGGGAAGGACTCGTGAAGCTATGTTTAGTATCGTCTCAGTCACTGGTGCCTTTAAGAGAACAGTGAGTAGAGATCAGCAACATGACGCTGGCACAAGAGCGTGTGATGTGACTTTCCAAATAGAAACTGAAGCAGCAGAGACACTGTGTCAGGGAGCACAAACACTCTGTTTTGCTCTCCGTGCTACACCACGTAGAAACCAGGTGAGTTATCTCTTTGATTTCTTTCATGCTTTGTGATGTTAATTCATGCAGGCATAGGTCTCAAAGTGTAGATATAATCGTCACCCAAGGGGAAGGGAACAGTGAGATGCACTGCGTTTTCTTTGTTATGGTAATGGGTTACGTGACCATATAGCATTTTAATGCACACGAAAACTCTCTGCTAAAATGAAACATCCTTTGATGAAATGTAACACCATACATTTGTTACTATTCATGGACATGGGCAGCTCACCAGGCACAACTGGTTCTAGGTTCTAGTATAGAAGAAAGAAAAAAAAAATACAAGGAACAGAGCCAACTTATTCCCTAAAGCCCCACCTGCTTTTCTTTCTGGATGTGTTCCCAGATATGGCTACTGCTGGCAGTGTGCTGCCTAAGGAGCATTTTCTTTGCCCCATCTGTTTGGATTTGTTCAACCAGCCAGTCTCCACTCCTTGTGGGCACAACTTCTGCAGGGACTGCATACTGGGATACTGGCACAGTGCTAATCTGTCGCAGTGCCCCATGTGCAAGCAGAAGTTTTACAGGAGGCCTGAGCTCAAAGTTAACACCTTCATTTCAGAGGTGGCCTCTCAGTTCAAGGAGTCATTGGAAAGAAAAGACAAAAAGGAAACCAGTAATGCGGGCCAATATTCAGGCCATGGAGGACAAGTTTCATGTGATGTGTGCATTGGAAAAAGAGTCAACGCTCTTAAATCCTGCCTGGACTGTTTGGCCTCCTTCTGTGAGACTCATCTGGAGCCCCATCATGTTCTAGGCACCTTCAGAAAACACCACCTGATTAATCCCGCCATGAACATGCAAGACAGGGTGTGTAAGAAGCACGAGAAACTCCTGGACCTGTTCTGTAACACTGACCGGACATACGTGTGCCAGCTCTGCATCAAGAAAGACCACAAGTCCCATCACACTGTTTCTATAGAGGATGAGAGCAAAGACAAGAGAGCTCAAATTGGAAGGATAAATAAAGAGGTGGAAGAAATGGTCCAAGGTCGACTGCAGAAAATCAGAGAAATCAATCAAACCGTTGAGCTCAGCACAGGAAACACAGAAAGAGAGATTGAGGAGAGTTTGCAAGTCTTCACCAAACTGCTCCACCCTATCCAGAGAGGCCAAGCTGAGGTGGGAGAAGTGATTGGTGCAAAGCAGAGGCAAGTTGAAAGCAGGGCCAACGGACTCATCAAGGCACTGGAGCATGAGATCGATGAGCTGAGGCAAAGAAGCACAGAGCTGGAGCAGCTCTCACACACTGAGGACGACTTTTACCTCCTCCAGAGCTTTCCAGCTCTCTCCACACTGCCAGCCACCAAAGACTGGTCTGACACTTACATAGAAAGTGCTGTGTTCGTGGGCACAGTGAGGAGAGCAGTCAGAAGAGTAATGTGTCAGCTAGAGGAGACTGTAAAGGCTGAGGTGAAGAGGCTGCATGAGAGCGAATTTCGAAGGGCTCAGCAGTGTGCTGTGGATGTAACCCTGGACCCCGACACAGCCCATCCCAAACTAGTGCTGTCTGAAAACAAGAAACAAGTCTATCATGGTGATGTAGCATTGAACCTCCCTGACAACCCAGAGAGATTTTACCCAGGTGTTAGTGTTTTGGGAAAGGAGGGTTTCTCCTCTGGCAGGTTCTATTATGAGGTCCAGGTGAAGGGGAAGACAGAGTGGGATATTGGAGTTGGGCTTGAGTCTGTCAACAGAAAAGGAGGGAATATTCTAAACCCCGAAAGAGGCTACTGGGCCCTGGGGATGAGAAAGGACAAGAGCTACTGGGCACTCAGCAGCACTCCTATCTGTGTGCCGCTGGTTGAGAATCCCCAGAGAGTTGGGGTGTATGTGGACCTGGAGTGGGGGCAGGTTTCTTTTTACAATGTGGACTCTGCTTCTCATATTTACTCATTCACAGGATACTCATTCAGTGAAAGACTTTTCCCCTACTTTAACCCCCGCCGGAATCACGGTGGCATCAACTCTGCACCTCTGATCATCTGTCAGTGTCTAAAATCAGCTTGAATGCTTTCATCTATTTTTTTTTTTTATCATGTATCATTTTCAGATTAAAGATAGCAAGGCTCCAACATGAAGTTTGCTGCTCTGTTTGCCTCAATAAAGTTATTCTCTCAGATGAACCCTGTGTACTTTTTTCTGATTCTTTTACACCAAAGAGAAAGTTTAGAATACACATACACCATGATGAAACAATGTAGGTGCATAAAAGCTACATCTGCAATATTTCAGACGTGATTTTAAGGGGTTTGCATGTGTGTGTGCAGGTGGCAGTGGAGCTCCCACGGCGGTCCCTCTCCCCAGTGCTGAGTGGTGTGGTGTGGACGCTGCTTTCTTGTGGCATCCTGCTGGCATTCTGCTTCCTCCTCTTCACCCTGCGCTTCAGGAACAACAGGTAATGTGCAAAGAGAAATACACACAATATATCAACATACAGATCCATTTACTGAAATGTATGGATTAATTGTTGTGTCCTCAGGATAGTGAAGATGTCCAGTCCAAATCTGAACGTCCTGACTCTTTTTGGAAGTCTCCTCACTTATAGCAGTGGCTTCCTATTTGCCGTTGATGAGATAACACTTTCACATGGTGGGCCGTCTACAGCTGTGGTACAAGTAAGCACCCCTGTCATCCTCAGCGCTCCATTATATTGTTGGATAAATCACTGTTAAAATGAATTATGCAGTGCTTTCTCGTACAGGCTCGAATGTGGACTCTTTGTGTCGGGAGTACCTTGGTCTTTGGCCCAATTTTGGGGAAGACGTGGAGACTGTACAGAGTGTTCACCCAGCGAGTGCCTGACAAGAGAGTGGTGAGCATGCTCTTTAGGCCTCCTGGCAATCTCATCTGTCTTCAGCATACAAAGTTCATGACCTTGTACCATGTTTATTTTTGTTGTCCATGTGTTGTTGTTGTTGTGCATTCATCAGATTAATTATTATATCATAAATAATTATTCTTATTGGCTTTTTAGAGGTTATTTTAACCGTTGTATTTTACATGGGGTAGAAGCAATGTATGTATGAGTGGAAAGTGGGTAAAAGGAAGCATTGGTTAAAAAAACAAATTGCATAAAGAAATGACAGACAGAGGGTGCACTAATATCATCTACTGTTTTTGTTGTTGACTTTCATAGCTTCCTTAGTCAACGTATATCACGTGATGTTCATGCTATATTTTTGGTCTGACTGGTTTGTGCGTCTGTTTCTTTAACAGCTGGCAGGATATCTCAAAGTAATGTGAAGGGCAAAGTGACAGGCTTTTGTAACACTTTTGTTACATCTTCATTACCTACTATAACTATTTCTATAAATAAATTCTAACATGGTTTCCATGGTAGTATTTTGATGCAAAACTGGATGTCAAAACGAGTATTACCTAAGTGCTATGTGACCAGGGTAATGGAGAGGCATCTCCCAAAGAGCGACTGCATATGGATGAAAATGCTGTCTGGATAAACTGAGCTTGTTTTTGATGTGATCTGTGACTCTGCTTTCTCTCTCAGATCATCCGAGATATCCAGCTGATGGGCATGGTGGCTTTGTTGATCCTGGTGGACATGCTGGTTCTGACCACCTGGAACCTCACAGACCCCATCAGGTGTTCACGATCTGTCGGAGCTGTTGTCAAGGTAGAGTTGAATGGTGATTTCTGTGAAGCTGTAACACAAGTTATGATTTTGATTTGTTTGGTCAGAGAACAGTGTGGGCACTGTAACATGTAGCACGGCACTTAATTCCTGACCATATCTTTTAATTGATGGCTTATTGCTGTCAAATTATGATAGTTTGATTTGTATGAAATTACAGAAAAGAGTGATTCTGTGACATAAAAATCACAAACTCCATCGTACTGTTACCTTAATGTAATTATTTGTAGACACACTAAATATAACAGAGCTGAAACTCAGTACATGATTTTCTTGGATGTAGGTGGTGGAGAGAGACATTTCCTCCTCTTTGTCTCAGCTGGACTCTTGTTCCTCTGCATACTCAGATCTGTGGGCTATCATTATTGCTGTTCAGAAGGTAAGTAATCTCTGGTCTATTCAAAAGCAGAAGGTTAGGTCAATAATGTGAGATGAATAAGATCAAAACTAATGTGTAGACTCAAATCTCTGGCATTATGTGACTCTAACTTCTGGATGAAATATACATTTTTGAACCAGTGTTACTGTTTGAGGTCCCACAACCAAAACTACCTATATTTTGTAAGGAATATGAACTACAACTGAAGGCTACTTAACTCATTAAATAAGTCTCTCATTAATATTCAAAAGACAAAAGGTATCTCCAGTACTTACAAGAAACCAATAGAACCCAACAGTAACAAAGCTTTTTACTTTACTGGACTTTTACGTTTTTCTTTTTTTTTTTTTTTTGTCCTTTGTCTTTACTTTGTTCCTGCATCTCTCTTTAGGGTTGTCTTCTCCTCTATGGCACTTACCTGGCTGGGTTGACCAGCAACGTCAGCCACCCTCCAGTCAATCAGTCTCCCACCATCATAACAGCCGTTACTTTGGTCACCCTCTCCTCAGCTGTGGTCGTCCCCGTGTCCATCTTCTTGCAGGGCTGGCCCAACCTGGTCTACAGCACTGTGGCTGGAGCCATCTTCATTTGCACACTGGCTACTAACTGTATGCTGTTTGTGCCTCAGGTTAGAAATAAACCCCCCAAAACATTACAAGTTACACATACAAGATGCATAAATGTGCTGAGGAAAAGGTGTCTCAGGAAAACACAAAAACACCACCATATTTCTTTATTTACTTGTTTATCAAAAGAAATCTTTAGCCTTGGAAAACACCTCTAACATTTCCTTTTTTCTGGTGATGACACTCTCTCTCAAGCACAAACCATTAGGGAGAGGAATTTTATTTTTTAGGTGGAACTGTCAGGCTGTCATAGGATACTCTGACTGGAAACCAGCCGCGAATACAGACAGTCAGACAGGCAGAAACTGGAGATAGACAGACGTGTGACAAACAGACAGATGAATGGCAGATGCGTGTGTGACTTTCGCTTTTTGTTGTGAGAAAACTAGTAAATTCTGTGGGTGACTTTGGTGCCCACACCTCCCTTTTCCATACGTGTGTCGGTTTGCCATGTCTGTCAGTGGAGTGTGACTCACACAGAAAGTGTTTATGAGTCAAAACTACGTAGGCTGTCGAAAACAGGTTTATGACTCTTTAAGTGTCTGGAACCGTTTATGTTACGATAAAGGAATGCATCTCCAGTGGAAAGTAAGGAAATATCAGAACAATGACTAATGCACTCAAACACACCTGGACAAAAGATCCCATGTCAAATGGTCAGGGTAATACTTACTACTAGTGTGTGCATTTCTATAGCTGAAAGTCAGTGTAAAGATCTGTACATTCTTTCATTCATGCCATGCAGCTGATCCAGTGGCGGCAATTTGAAGAGGATCAGAACAACCCGGCGCAGATGGCCAAGTATTTCAGCAGCCCCAGTAAGAGCCAGACGTCTGTGTACAGCCAGGATGAGATCTACTACCTGCTGGGGGAGAACAACTCCATGAAAAAACTCCTTAATGAGGTACTGCGACAGTCTTTCTCAATACAATCTGCCATTTAATAAGAATGGCAGATATGATCTTACACTGAACTTGTGTAAGCGTTGAATCATTTCATAACGCGGCAATCCATATTCTTTATTTTGATTTGTTGTTACAGATCTAGGTTACACTTCACTTTAACATTGTTCCTGGTGGTGTGGAGCCTAACAGCCTCTGCTATTCTGTGTTTAGTGCTAATAAACCAGTTTAAGCCTATGAACATACTAAATTAAGATCATGGTCAACATTATACCTGCTTAACATCAGAATGTTAACATTCTTAATACACCACTGTGCCTAAGCACAACCTCACAGATCTGTTAGTATGGCTATAGACTTACCCCGTTCATATCTGGCACTGATTTTCATACAATAGAAAACACGTCTTCAGGCATAAAATTGCCTGTTCTTGATTATTCATAAGACACAAAGCCTTTTCAAGTGAGACCAACAGAGGGAAATGGTGGCCTCTAACAATAGCATGGCAATAGCATGCCTTGAAAATTGGCAGGGATTTTTTAATTTTAATTTTAATAGAGTCAGAAATAAATATAAACTACACCGGCTGTTTCACAATACGTTGACAGTTTTCTCCCAGAGCTTGACTGTGCAGTTTGTCTCGCTTTAAACCACCCACATACAAAGAAACTGTGCAAATTTTGTTTAGAGGGAGATTTCTCTACCAGCATTTTTTTTTCACCGCATCTCAAAATATTTATTCTTGTGTTTGTCATTACTATTTCCAGAAGAACGCTGTGATTGACAGCCTTCAGGAGCAGGTGAACAACGCCAAGGATAAACTCCTGCGACTCATGTCAGCCAGCCAGCCCTGCGAGGACCAGGACATGGACTCCTCTAACACCAACCTCAACTCCTCCTCCACTCAGACCACAGAACTTCAGTCTGATGGTCCCTCTTCTTCTTCTCTACCTCAGAGAGACGCTAACTCTCATCTCTCGCCCTCTCACCTCATTACACCGTCTTCTGAACATCCCACTGCTCCAAACTCTTCAAACCCTATTACTACTTCCTCCCCTCTCCCTGATGATATGTATGTGGGTGAACATCAAAAGAGTGTCTCTATCTCTGGCCCTGTAGACAAAGACACAGCTGAGTCCAGAACAGGGGGGGATCTCAAACAGCCTGTGTCCCTCCCATCCTCTGGATTACTCAGGACAGCAGAGGAAACCATTAACTTTGTCACTTCCCTACAATCCTGTAGAGGGTTAAAGCCAGTTCAGGCTGAAACTTTAGGCAATCACACTGGCCTAACATCTCAGCTAGGACCAAATGCCAGACCGACTGGTTTTGTTAGCAGTGAGCAGTTGCAGGAGATTCTCCAGGAGCTGAGTTTGGATGCCGTCCTGGAAACCGCACTTCGATCTCCCGGTCAAACAGCAAGGACAGCCTCTCAGCTAAAATCTACCGAAGCCTCCACACTCTCCCCCCTCTCCCTTCGGACACCACGCTCTCCTCATCCACCTGTTCTGTTCCGTTACCCCAGCATCTCCCCCTACGCAATGAGGAAACGTCGGCCGCCCTTCAACTCATCCAGAAGAGGTCTGACCCTCCCTCCCTGCTTCTACACAGGTTGTGGGAAGATAAGGGAAAACTGTGAGCACCAAAATCCAGGCAAGCACCATGATGAGGTCTCTGTGGATGGGGCCCTCCTCCAGGTTCACAACGGTGACCTTGAGCTAGAGGAGGAGGAGGAGGAAGCAGAAAGGCCAGGAGTGATAAGAAAATGTCGGAGGTGTGTTTCAAGGCCTCACAGATGTTCAGCATTATGTGATCACACAGCTGAGCCTGATGTGGAAGTGGATGCCGACAATGAGCAGCACCACAGACATATAAGAGACTCCTGTGGGTACTGGGATTCAGACTCCAGCAGCTCAACAGACTACTGTTACTACCACCACCCATACTGTGACTCCTGCCTGCAGCGGGGATCGTTCCTGTCCTCTGACAGCTCCTCGGACTCCTCTGACAGCGAGTACGAAGGCTACACCGGCCTCTACGGCTCCCCACACCCTGTGGTGTTCAAAGAAGACCTCAAACCCACCTTTGTATGAACACGGGTTTACTGCACTTTACAGGTTCATCCATTTCCACCACTTGAATATATGTCCTAAAAAATTTATATCAGCTGTGAGGATAGACAAATTTCAGTGGGCATAGGGCGAATGTGCATCTATTAATGGACATCATTTGACTACAGTTTTCAATAGGAATGTGTTTTGCATTCTGTATGAAGAGAGGGTTGGTATTCCTGAATGCTGCATTCTGGGACAAAGACTGTTAGATTTGTGAAATGTTTTGTAGCTCAAAAGCACACACTGTTGTTTATTTTTTAATATTACTTATGGCCTTATTGTGTATTTCTGCTGTCAGATGAAAACCCTTACATTCCAAAAACCTCTACGTCTGACATTTAAAATAACAAATAAAAAAGCCCAGAAAGCAAGTTTAAAGGTTTTCACAGAGCAGTTGAAATGTGCACTAGATTAGCTATTATGCAGATTCTATATTTATTTGAATATTTATTACAAGATGTTTTGGTGTACAGAATTGTTCTCTGTCTCCTTTTTTACTGTTTCACATTGTCATACCCATTTCTTAAAATGTTGTTACACCAATTTATTGCATAGTCTGCATTTTGTTGTTTAAGTTCTGCTCTAATTTTCAAATGCCCTACATTGTCGATACAATGCTCTTGTCACATGCTCGCCAGCTGTAGCTGGTTTATGAGACATCACGCCATGTCAGAGCAGCTAGCGAACAACAGGTCACTCCTATCACTTAATTATTTTCTCTGTATTATTGTCCTTATTCATTCAGTGCACATAATGTGCGAAGGTCACAGTTATCTGAATTGTAAGGCTCATGTGTGGGAGTGTGTGTGTGTGTGTGTGTGTGTGAGAGAGAGAGAAAGCGAGTGCCCTGATGACCTTTGATCTTCAAGTCATTACCTGTTTTTTTTTCTTTCAAAAGAAACTCCATACCACTTCATGTTCATGCTGCATCTTGTCGTGTTTTATACTATAAAAGAGCCACCACAGCATGAACAGCCAAACAAAGAGTATATAAAACACTGGCTTGGTGCAGTTTGTTATAGCTTTAGATCTGTAGCATGTAAGCATAAATATCAACTGAAATACTAAAAGTGAAATTTGACACAAGGCCCCTCTATAAGACAGGGCCTCAAGTTTGGATGCAAATGTAGGAGCCACCTCCACTCTTACCAGTTCAGTTTTTAATTGTACTTTAGTGGTGCATACTACCATCCAAATTTGTAAATGACCAAATTACCACTAAGTAATTGCCACACGGACAACCTGACACTCCTGGGGTCATTGAGTGTCAGTTGTTCACTCTACCCAACTCATAATTCAGCCTTGACTTGACGTTAAATACAATACTAAACCTGACCTTTATTTGCTCTATTTGTGGTGAAAGCACTATCCTCCCAGGATTAGAATATTTGCCAGCCTCCAGGTCATGTGACTTTGTCAGGAGTTTTCATGATATCTCTGTGACACAGACAGAAAAACAGAACAGTACCCTCTACCCCTCTTATTTGAAATTTCACTTTCCTGACTTGCCTTTCTCTCTCTTTCACTTTCTCCCACTATCTCCTCTCTGTATATTTTCTTTCCATCTAATGGGAAAATGTGTGTTTGCCGGGGGAGGTATCGCCATGAAGGGAAAACAGCGCCTTGCATTACTTATGCTCAGCTGCCTGTTTTTGAGATGCTGCTGTTCTCCATTCTGCATATAAACCATTGAAGGACAGCCTGGGAGAAATCCCCTTTGATACAGAGCATAACAGAGTAAAAATAGACCGCACAAAAGACCGACCAGCATCACTCTGTAAAAGGAAAGACTTTCCTGCCGAGCTTAGACCTGCATTCTGTTTTAGATGAGGAAAACCGGCATATTGAGGAACTGAAGAATAAAAATAGTTGTCAGTCAGTCACACATATTTCTTTGTCCTAATAACGCAGTAGCTCATGGTTATCCACCACGTCTTTCGTCATGGATGGAGATGGTTTTAGGTCATTAGAGAAGCATAAATGATTTCTAATAAGTTGCCCTTTAATAATGGGTTAAGTTGTAACTAATGGTTATATAAATGGTTAATAAATCACCTACTGATGCTTTGTTGTTCAGTTAAAAGCCATTATTAAGAACATTTTGAGGGGCCAGACTGTGAAAAAGCTCAGTGGCTGACTTGACTTGTGACTTTGTGAAAAAGAGCTACACAGGAGTGAATCCAAAATCCATCTATGAACAACTTACTAAGAATTTATTAATGGCTAACCAACATTTATAAGATTGTAATTATTACCAAAGAGAAATGAAAAACAAAAGCCAAAGGGATTTTTCACAACTTGGCAATACAAACAGTGCTCGTATTAACATATTAAACCAATTCATAGAGCATGGGTAAGGTTCAAGTTCAAGTAAGGTTCAAGGTCTAGCTTTATTGTCTTTATGTAACACAGGAAAGACAGTGAAACGCAGTTGTAGCCTCCTGTTACAAATACATACAATGCAAATAAGTCAAAGATATTAAATTACAATAGAATTTAGTAAATAAAGTAAACAGAAAAATAGAACAGGTAACAGTGCACTTCAGAAATAGTACCACATGGCCTGTATAATGTGTGCAGCATGTACCATATTGCCTTAGGTTTTAGTGCAAAGAATTAAGGTAGTAGTGGGACTGAGGGTTGTTGTGCAGACGGAATAACAATGTGGTGAGAAAATAAAAATAAAGGTCTTTCTAAACATAAATAAAGCAATAAATTACAACTTATAACCCCTTCTAAAATTGATGCTGTATTAGAAAATAGTAGGCTGCCAGATAAACGATGATAATAAGAATAATAAACTTTATGAATACAGCTTAAAGTACTTCACAAATTAAAAATGAATAGATGGCCATTTAAACTACAGTAAAAAATGTCAAGGATAGAATAGATTTACTTGGATAAAGAGTTGTAGTGACAGGGCAGCCATGCGCATATTCGCACATGCATTATTATAAGTTACTATGAATTAAAAAGTGTCGAGGAGAGACGGAGGATAGGCTTTTGTGACTAACATAGCAACAGTGCTGCATGACCACCGGTGCACTGTGACAGCTGGGTCCATTTGAACTGACAGTCTGCTTTCGGAGCTCCATTGGCCGACCAAATCATCAATCGTGGGAGCGGATCCGCCCATTGTCCCCGTCGCGGCATGGGGAAAAGCCTTTGAAGTCCTGAGGGCGGTGCCAAGCAAATTGTGCCATGTGGTGCTCAGGAGCGGCGCTTTTATTGGACCCGAGAAACACAGGCAACGCCCATTTCTGAAGGATACCCTCTGTGATTGGCTAAATCCGCCACCCCAGATTCACCGTTTGCGCGTTCACAGTTTTCCTATTCCCCGTCGCGGGTTACGTCAGCAGCGTGAACCTCCTTCCACGACGGCGGAGCAATCCCTGTAACCCTTTACGGAAATGGCGTAGCTAAGGTGCGCAGCGACAAAGACAGCGAGCCCGAAACCTATGGGGAAGGAATAAAAAAAGAAATTCGGTATCGTCGCACTCTGCACTTAAAGACCATCATTTTCTGAAGAGCTCACTGCCCCGGGAGCCTCGGTAACGGCACCGAAATTTGACGGCGGCGAGGGCGGATTTTGAGCCAGCGTGAAGCCACTGAATTCGTTAAAGAAGGCTGTGGCAACTGGCAGATTTTCCGTTGGACGGTCTGTAGGCTAGGGTATAGCGAGGGAGCCGCCATGGCAGTCGGATCATTGAGCCTCCACATCGGGATATGAAGAGGAACTGCATGTGTCCCGAATCGTCAAGAAAACGCCGCATTTACCTGTGATCCGCATCGGATCAGCGCTCTTAACATCGGAACTCACCCTCCTTCATCTTTGTGAAACTGATTCCGCTTCCAGATAGAAATCGCAGTTGGTTTTAATCGGGGGGCCACAGGGAGAGGCCAGATTCATGACTATTTTAGTCGGAGACGTGTCTTCAAAGGCCCGCTGAAAGAAAACCTGGGATATAAGGAGGAAATGATGCTCTGATTCACCGCTGGTGGGAAAGAAAGGGTAGTTTATTAGGTGATACTAGCGTGAAGGATCGTGGGATTACTGCCTGTCCTCCCTGTGAATTACACTGATATTCATTTACTGGCATTCTCTTTGGATGAGAAGGGTCGGCGAATCGATCAGCCCTGCCGTTTAGCAAGTCACAGTCTCCGAGGCGAGAGAATCGAAGGGATTGGATCATGTCGGGTCGGCCCAGGACCACATCCTTCGCGGAGAGCTGCAAACCAGTGCCGCAGCCCTCTGCTTTCGGCAGCATGAAAGTCAGCAGTAAGTACACCGCTGTAATTCCAGAGTAGCCTACCCTTTCTGCATGCACCAGGCCCAGTGTGGGCTACACATCCTCGCTAAATGTCTCCTCACTAACCAGCCTGAAAATGTGTCAAGCGGTGTATGACGTTAGCTCCGGATATCTTAGCCCTGCCATGTATCTGTCACTGACTGAGATTGGCCGGTGCTGAGTTGCGCGCACACACACACACACACACACACACACACACACACACACACACACACACACACACACACACACACACCCCTCGGCTCGATGTGAGCACACACCGCTGCGTTCTGATGCGCCGCCCCGAGGCCGGTC
>JBBMJY010000007.1:9213052-9227494 GCA_037833715.1 Toxotes lorentzi | reverse complement strand
GGTGCGCACACACACACACACACACACACACACACACACACACACACACACACACACACACACACACACACACACTCCTCGGCTCGGTGTGAGCACACACCGCTGCGTTCTGATGCGCCGCCCCGGGGCCGGTCAGCCTGGCCGTGGGTTTAGCAGGCCGCGCCGGGCAGTGCCGAGCCAGAGGAAGGTGGTGTTGGCACGGGCCCAGGTCATAAACCAAAGCCTCCTCCTTTTACCGCAGACCCGGTCTGATAATTGTGCATTTGAATGTAGATGAGAGCGGTATTACTACACAGCACCTTATGCGTAATAAGGTTAAAGCGATAGGGCCGGTCTATTACGCAACTGTCAAAGCGGAAGGTGCGCCCATCGTCGACTCGGGCGAAACTGACGTGACGTGATATACTCCGTGGGCCGTGTCGAAATCAGACGTCGCGCCGGCTGGAGGGAGTGTGGCACAGGATCCAGTTCATGAAGTGGCACCGTGGCAGAGGCTGGTCATAGACAGGCTGCAGAGATGAAGCCATTCGACTGTCCAGGGCCTACCTGCTCTACAAAGGGGGCTGGCAGTGTTGGTCCATAGACAAGTCTCTTTCACATTTCTGTTTCATATGATCTCTGCTCGGCATCTTACTGCGTTTTGTCACTGTGTGTGTGTGTGTGTTTCGTAGACTGCAGATACTGCCAAGTTATAAAAAGCAGATGTTACTATAAGAGCTCAGTGTGTTTCTGAAATGGTGATATGTGACTAGATATCATCTACAAAATGATATAGCTTAAATAAATGCTTTACCAGTGTAGAAGTTACAGTTGCGTGACTCAGATTTGAGTTTACTAGACTGTTCTTGCTTAATGAATTTTTTTTTAAAACCACAGTATCCACATTATTAAAGACCAGTGACTGATGACTATCCTGGCTGGAAGCGTCTACCTGCCTAGCTGCACCCTTTTCTTATCTAACATGCAGACACACACCTCAGTGTGTGTGTGTGTATGAGGAAAAACTGAGGCTGTTAAGGAATGTTGGGGTTTTTTTTTTTTTTTTTGCTTCGGGGCTGTGATGTGATCATGATGTGTGTTAGTGGGGTGAGGCCTGAATCTGAGGCTCTCCTCTGGGCCTTGGCACTGAAAACCACTTAGTGGACTATGGCACACACACGCGCACACACAGAAAGGGAGAAGCAGTCCCATCCCTAACCCAATACTTCTCTTGCCCCAGATATGGGTGCTGAAGCTTTGGTGTGTTCCTGTCACTTCAAGAAATGTTGTACTGGTCAGTAAGTTGGCTAAATCTAAGAACTCTAGGACTCTCTGGCCTAATTGTTGTGCAGACATAAGCTACTGCATTAGCAGAAAATGCGAGACTGACCTTGTGGTCTTAACACTGCATGAGTTTTACACCAGTTTTTTTTGCTGTGTTTTCTCAACCTGGAAAAGAAAGAGGCTCATCTGGTAAGTCGATACATCATTATCAGTCATTAAAGGCTGAAGCTGGACTTGCCCAATTAACGTGGTGTTCAGTAAGCTGCTTTCAAGAAGCAGGTGGGGTTCAGTCTAATAGAGAAAAGTAGAGTAGTTGATTGCTCAGCTGTCCCCTGTGATAAAATTTTAAATTTGTGAAGCATTTCATGAAATGATCTCTCCAGCTATATTTTACACAGGAAGCATAGGGAGACTGGGACACCAGGCAAGAAGTTGGTTAAATTCAAGAAAAGGAAAAGTCTTCTCATT
Organism: Toxotes lorentzi; assembly: GCA_037833715.1. Classification (NCBI taxonomy): domain Eukaryota; kingdom Metazoa; phylum Chordata; class Actinopteri; family Toxotidae; genus Toxotes; species Toxotes lorentzi. The sequence goes on along the minus strand of JBBMJY010000007.1, from coordinate 9,225,763 downwards.
TTCAACTATGGCTTTATTTGCCTGCTTTGTGCCGTCATGGCGATTGATTGCGTTCAAAAAGTTGATACTTTGAGGTCCCCGAGATCAGTGGGTTCCTGTGTCTTCTTGCCGTTCATCGTCATTTGGTCTTCCCTTTGAGGCGTTAGATTCATTAAAAATTTTCGTGCCTTTTTTATGTCTGTGGAGTTGCCAAGAAATCGACCGGGTCAGACAGAGAAGGACTCTAATTGGATACTTTATGGGCCAAAAATCAACTTTGCCTGGTGAGCAACTTTCATTGGTTTGAATGAGTTATTCAGTTCTCTTAATACGTGCACAGAGTGAAGTGGTTAAGTAACATGTTTTAACGCAATCTATTCTAATCATGATAAGGACTAGGAACAGAAAGGCACTTGCTGAAATAATCAGACTTCCTTGTCTTACTGGTGTCCAGCCAATGAACGGGATTCAGAATTTGATTTGGTATCTGCCGTACTGGCTGATACAGATCCTCTGGGCTTGTGGATCGACAGATTTACATAATAAAAGCAGATGCACTTACTGGCTTAAATGAAACCTGTAATGTTAGACCTGGGTGAGTCAATCCCTTGACATGATATCAGTGATGAAGTATGAGAACAGATAGTGGCTCTGAGTATCATAACACTGGGATCTACTGGAGTTTAAATAATTACATTTTGGTCTTCAAGGTTGAATTACACTTAAATATACAGTTTGTGGACTATATTTGTGGTTCTGAGTGAAATGACAAGATTTCTTAATGTTATGTGAAAATAATGATTTCTCCATCAACAAATCACCACTGAAACCTATATCAAATAATGATACGCTCACAAATACTCATGCTTCTGCCATTTCTTTTTTCAATTTAAAATTAGATTTGTCATTCAGAGGTTCATGAATAAACATGCCATTATTGCACTTTGGACATATGACAACATGTTGTTATCCATGTGGACTTGTGTTTTTTTTTTTCCTTCTTGTATGTCACCTAATGTTAACCTGACCTCCACCATCCCAATACACAAGCTCTGACACACACTTACACTGGTGTGTGTGTGTGTGTGTGTGTGTGTGTGTGTGTGTGTGTGTGTGTGTGTGAGAATAGCTTGGCTAATGATCTCAAGCAGCTGGAGCCAGTGTGTATCATCCTGGAGATAACACCCATACACCACCCCCTACACATGCAGACAGAAACACACACATACATATACATACATACATACATTCACACACCCACATGAGCAGTCTTAGGTTTTGTTTTTTGGGGTGAGGCAGCTGGTCAGGAACAATAAGCGGCTTGTTTAGCATTTCAAAGCCACGGCTCTCTCTCTCCCTTTCTCTCCCTCTTTTCCTCTTTTCTCACATTTAGCAAGTGATGATGGGAACAGAATTAACTAATTAGATTTTTGATTCCAAATGAGACAGCGGGACTCGCAGACAAGGCAAGAACAAACTCGGATTTTAAGGGAGAACCAAAGATGATCGATCTCTGCTCGGACCACTGTGTGTAGTCGGGCTGCAGGCTGCACACCACTCTGATATCTAAAAATCTATGCACCCACATTGTGTCTGGTCAAAAACACACCAATACCTTGATGTCTTGATGTAAGCGTTGCTTGGCCAAGGAATGTCACCACTGTGTATCAGTGGTGACATTCCTGCGACGGGATGCTCCAGCAATGTAGTGAATTTTCTCATCAGCTTTGCAGCAGTGGTGGAATACTTTGTACGACTGTGTGTGTGTGTGTGTGTGTGTGTGTGTGTACCTGCGCAGATTATCACAATGCATGCATGCTTTTGCTGGTGGCACGGTCTGTTTAGTTGTTGAGGAATTTAGCATGTCTTTTCATACATTCCTTACAAGTGATACTCTGAACTGCAGTCCACAGCTGCTATGTATAAAAACCCATTCACATTCTGCACATTTTGTATTTTGAGACCTATTAAAACGACCAGTATTGTAACACTGACTTAACCCAGATAAGTGCTTTTGACAGTTTTATGTGATTAAAAGGCTTTTTAATATCACTATAATTAGCTTCAGTGATTGAATCCACAGCTTGTGTGATATTATAATTTAACCGCGGTAGCCACAAAGTTGATAAATGCAGTATGTATATATGCATGTGATTGTATGCATTTGTTTGCCAAATTTCAGGGAGGAATGAACATATGGACAGATTGGCAGGTTCACATTCTGTGACATTCGCTCGTAGTGATACAACATGAATGGTGTGAAAAATATCCCTCGTCGTGCAGTAAATACATGAATAATGTTACCACTACAACCTGTTGGTGTCTCGTATGTTAACACTGCAAATTCTAACCCCACTGTGAGCTCTAAAGTGGGTTGTTCAACACGTCAGGGTATTCAAGGTTTAAATCACTTGACTTTAGCAAAGAATTCCTTTGTTTTTTGTCGGACAAAACACATATACATAAACTCCAAAGGGAAGCGAAGAGGATTAATGTTCCTCTGGTTAATAATGAAAACTGGTGTGCTGTTCAAAACTTTCTAACTGTAGGGAGACAAACTGCAGAGTATTCCACTCAGATGACACAAACTGTTTTCCTCAGTTGAGAGTTGTTATCCTGTTGACTATTATAGCATTGCTGTATGTTGACATAATTTCTGAAACAACCAGTCAGATTTACTAATAATGTTGGATTATTTGGGCATACGTCTTGAACAGGGGACACATGTCCCCTTTAGCCTAATGTTCTATTTGTGAGGAAGGGAGCAACAAAAGATTCATGGGCTCAAAGAAGGGTCAGTAAGATCTTGAGCTTGTGAAATTATGTTCCGAAAAGCCTGCGCTTGTATGTGGCCCTTTGTAAATCTGTGGAGAAAAAAAATGCTGCATATAAAAATCAAGTTTGTGAATGTGTAGAAAAGATTTGTAGGTGGAGAAAAAAAAAAGTCAGAATAAAATTTCCCCATCTACAGACACAAAGAGAAAAATAAAGGCTTCCGTGACTGTTCCCACAGTGTGTGTGTGAGGTTGAAGTTGCACACAAAAAAGAAGAGGGTCAAAAAGAGAATTTCAGAACATCATTCAAAAAGCTCAGCATTTTATTTATGCATTTTATTTTATTTTACCTTCATACAAGCTCGTAATGGTATTAATAAAACCAACAGAATTGTGGCCATAGGTTGGCAGCAAATGCTTGGTGTTGTTTGGGGCTGCAACTAATGATAATTTTCATTAATGAATTGTTTGTTCTACTACTTTTTTTTTGTTGATCGACTAATACTTAGGTTGTGTGTCTTAAACATTTTGTTTTGTAACAGGTTTTTGTAGAAAAACATGCTCATGCATTTTGGCATTAGAAAATGCAAAACAGGCAACTTCGAAGTGTACCCAGCCTCACGTGTCCTGTAACTGCTCAACAGTAGTGTTTTTTTTGGCTTTACTGTCTGTGCACATTAGCCATACTCAGTTGTGGCCTGAACCAGCCTGGTGACCTGAATTAGCCATTGATGCCTCTGGCTAAAAGTTCCAGCAGCTGTCTCTACTGTCTCACTTTGAAGTTGAGTAATACAGCATATGTACATGAAATCACGCCCTTATTTGTCATGCTAGTCACTGTGGTGATTGACAAAGTAACCATGGTAAAGCTGCAAACACACGCTGCAAGGTGTTCCTTTCATTGTATTTCTAGTCAGTCTTCTGACGGTTCACTTTGGGGACGACTTATTTTAATGGACATTCCATTTCACACGTGAAGTGAAGATAATCCTCCACTAGTCGTCGGCTGCGATTGTCAGTGTAAAATGAGGGGAAATCTGCGTGAAGATTGACAGATTATGAAAATGATTTTTCAGCTTTACCAGATTAGTGTGTGAAAGGTCATGCTTCACGCAGCCCTCCAATCAGTCACTTACAAGGCAAAAAAAAAAAAAAGCCATTTCTGATTGCTTGGTCATCCCTTATTTGCATCACTGTGAGATCTTACTGTGAGCTGTGTGTGCGTGTCTGTGTGTGTCTGTGTGTGTGTGAGTGTGCACAGACTTTTCTCACGGTTTGAGGAAGTGCAGAGGCGTCATAGAAATGGCCCTGCTGGAATATGTAGGCAGAGTCATATTCCTTTCTCTCTGTGTGTGTCACACACAGTCTATTTCTGTCATTAACAGAATCCATCCTCAGTTTCTCTTTCTAGACTTGGTCCTGGAGAGTAAAGTCCAAACTCCTCACCTTTTTTCCCCTCCCTCCCTTTCCTAAGTTTTTGATCACGTTTTATATCTTCAAAAATTGGAACACTTACTGGTCACACAGAACACAAACAAACAGGAACACGCACACGTGCAGAATGATTATTTTATGCCTGGGCTGGACATTGAATTTTTTTTTTTTGCCTATGTGTGAGAGTGTGTGCGTTCATACAGGCACTATTCAAAATCAATAACCCTGCTTGAAAATAAGCCCAGCCAGTGAGAATGAAAATGGATCCGACCGGTAAACCTCTGTGTTACTGTCTCAGTCAAAACATCGACTTTCTAGTGTTAAAATGATTCAGGCCTTGCAGGGTTAATTAACCTAATCAGTTTGATGGTTTAAAGCTCACACTACCAGTCAAAGGCCTGGTTGTCTTCCAGAAGTCAGCATGAAATGGTCACTTCAACCCGTTATGGATAGGTCGCTTTGGCCTGCCAGTGTCCTCATCCTGTAGGTGGTCTGCTGCCACGGCATGCTGCATGACGTTTCTATTAAATAACACCATGCCACGGTTGTTAAGCAGCACTAATCCACTCAGCAGCATGATTTTGTACCCACTCAGAGCTGTTGACAAATATGTGTGCGTCTTTCTCAGCAACTCACCTAAAATTAGACAAATTTAACAAAGAGGTTTTGATTATTTTAGGTGCATGGATCCTTTGGCTCACACACAGCCGTTTCCTGCTGCAGCTTGTGTGAAAGAAACATATGCTAATAAGACATGAGCCTCCTAGTAGGGATATTGATTTAGAGGGGATGCAGGTGTTGCATGGAGGATTTGTCGCATAGTGTGTGTGGAAGTTTGGGGATTTATTTGAGAGCCTAGAGGCAGCACAAATTTATGCAATGCACAGTCTTGCGTGGTTGTCCTTTAACTGTCAGCTAATTTGAACTTTAGCCTTTGACACCACCATGGAGGTTGAACAGAGCCATCCCCTGACTGAGTAGGGAAGACAGTATAAAGAGGAGCATGTGAAAACAGATTCCCATTAGCATGCATAAGCATCCCAAAGATACAGAGTCTTACTAGCTTATAACTGTTCACTGATAACAGTCTATACAGTATGGTTGGTGAATTTTTCCAGTGGGGATACACCAAGAAAACTAGACCTACTGTATGCAAATCCCTATTTGATGCATTGATTTGTACGAAATGCCTTGTGTTTCCTGATTTATTGTGTCAAACAGGCAATGCAATCAATTTTTGTGTCTTTCTGTCTATATCTGTTAAGAGAAAAGTTGCATCAGTTTCATTATTTTTTGTTGGATATTTAATTTTTGTTAATGTCCCACCACTCAAAGTAGACCTAAACACTTTTTTTTTTTTTTTTTTTTAGCTTGGATGCTGTGTTTCACCTCAGTTATGATTCACATTCTTTTTATTCTATCTGTCTAGGGGATAAGGATGGAAGCAAAGTAACAACAGTCGTGGCCACTCCGGGCCAAGGCCCCGACCGGCCACAGGAGGTGAGCTACACGGACACTAAGGTTATCGGCAACGGCTCGTTCGGAGTTGTCTACCAGGCTAAACTCTGTGACTCTGGAGAGCTGGTGGCCATCAAGAAGGTCCTGCAAGACAAGAGGTTTAAGGTAAAACATTCACACAAACAATGTACAGCATCTTTCAGCTTTCTCAGCTTTTTCTTTTGTCAGTAATAGAAAAGAAACCAAATGGACAGAGGAGGAAAGCAGCATGTACTCCATAAATGATGATAATGCACACAAACATGCACTCGCGCTCTCTTTTCTCCTAGTTATTGTTCCCTATTTTAACATTTAGCAATATAACACCAAATAGAGATTTCTGGCATTAATGAATGTGACTGAGTAACAGTGAAAGAGACATGAATGGCGTAATCTTTCACAAGAACAGTGAGATCAGAGAAGCTGCAAACACAAGAGAAAACAGAGGAAAAACTTCTCAGCGTTTTGCTACTGACATATCCCTGCTTTAATGTGTGTATATTCTTTCAGGAAGTGTGTGTGGTAGTGGTGGGAGGTTCTTTTCGCCCACAAACAAACTTGAACCCACTGACTCTCCGTCATCTGTCAGGTTTACTTCAGTTGCCACCGTGGAAATGTCATATTTCCTTCCAAGCAAAGCTCTGCTGGAATCCACCTCCTGTGCTTTGAATAGATTTGACTGATGGCTTTTTGTTCTTCGGCTGGGGCGACATTGTCTCTGCTCCCTTGGTCAGGGTCGGGGGGCCCCCAGTGTCCCCACTGCTTGTTCACAGCTCACAGATAAAGGAGCTGAGACTGCCAGGCCTGCAGGACAGCTGTTTAGATTCTCATTAACTTTTATAGGCTCAGGGTTTAGGAGCGCACCAACATGATTGGGCCTAGGTGAAACTGGATACATGCTCAATATTTTATCGAAAGAGGACCAGTGTCAAAACTATACCTGATATTTTGGCCATACAAAGTACTTTTATTAGGTACACCTACGTTAAACGAATGCAGTCTAATACAGCAGCCCTGCAATAAATCCTACCTTTATGAAGATTATATTAACGAGGGTGGCCTCCCTCATTTATAAAAATGAGGTGGACAAATCATCATCATCATCACTGGCACCACAACCTACAGACTGCAGTGTTGAAAAGTGTTGAATCAACACTTTTCTTAAAAAGTTTCCACAAAGCTAAACGTTATGCAGGCTTTATGTTAAGGTTGTATTAGACTTTTAGATTTAGACGTCCAGCTAATACACTAGTAACTGTGATATTCACAAAAAAAAAGATACGGCAGAGAACTGAGACAGTTTTGTCCAAGGAAGCACCTGCTATAGAAAAAAAAGCAGCAAAAGTTTTTTGTGAGCGTTATATCCAGGGTTGCACTGAACTCTCCTATACACTCTGCATATTAGTTTCTTAGTCAATATTACTCGTGTCCTGGTTTTTACAGAGCAAAGCACACAGAAGTGCACCATTAAGATGATGCAATGCAATGTGTGACTATAATGTTTTCCACATGTGCGCTGAAAAACCTACACAACCTACATGATTCTGTTCTACACAAGTTTCAGCTCATTTAAAGGGGCAAACAAACAGGGGGCAGCATATTACCAGAAAGTTGGGGTGTCCACCCCTGTTGTTAGAAACAAGGAAATGAACCTCCACCCTCCCCCTCCCCTGTGCCATAGTCAGACTGGAAATCGGGCAAACCAGGACAAATCACAGTGGGCTGCCGCACTGGTGGGCTGGTGGACCATCATAAAATCCATAAAGGCCCCTCTCTGTGTACTCGTCATTCAGGGTGCGCATGAGAGCGTGCTGCATGCGTGTGCTGTGGGACAGGGCTCACTGACCACTCGCAACCTAAGCATCAACCCTCACCCGTTAGCTTGAATAAATCTACCCTCAGCATAGGGCAGTTACTGACATTATACCAAACCTGCATGGTTTGGGGAAGAACGTTTTCCACACAGGTTTACCTTGAAATCTGGTATTATTTTTTTGGGTTATTGTTAGTTAGTTAGTTAGACTCCTAACAACAATTTCACACACAGTCTGCTCAGTCAGAAGGACAGGGAAAACGTAGTGGTGTCAGGAGTAGAAGACAAACCATGAGTGAAGCAGCTAGAGCGGCAGCATCGATAGCTGAGCTTGAGGAAAGAGTGGAGGAATGTCGCTGGGAGAGGATGGCTGCAACACAAGTTTATAGCTCACTCACAGTTACTACAGTTTCATCTTGTGTTGGACTGAAAGCAGACTGAACACTACAGTGACTCACTAGCTCTTGAGATTCAAAGTTGTGTTACGAGGCGGGGCGGGCCTGGGCTAGCTGGTTAGCATGCTAACTTCACCAAATATCTCTGCAACACAAAACACACGCAGTCTTTGATGTAATGTCAAGCCTGTTCTTCAGATTCTGTTTATAATCTTACTTAATTTTTGGAATAATTTCGTGTCAGAGTGATAAAGATGAAGCTGTGGCCAGCAGCCGGTTAGCTTAGCCTAGCACAAACAGCGCAAAAGGGGAAGCAACAAGCCAGGCTCTGTCCAGACATAACATACTCCACCTATAAGCACCATCAGTCCATGCTATGGGCTTGTTGCTATAAAAATAACCATTAAATAAATAAAGAAATGAGGTAATTCAGATATATAGCATGTTCTAGGTCTATCAATGAATTATCTTGATCATCATCCCATTTTTTTTACGTTTACTCAGGAGAGTAGAGAGTGTGTTAGCAAGAGATGATGAGAAGAGTGATAGCAGGACAGGCTTCAAGCTTGCTGTGTGAGTCGCTGACTTTAGTCACATGTGTTTGCTTGTAGCGTTTCTTTTGGCCTGGGAATGCTGTGCTGAGCCAACCGGTTCAGCTAAATACCTCTGAAGCTCAATGCCCTGGGCTTAACCTTTTGGAGGTTCAACACAGTTTCTCAGAAGGTGCTAGTCCTGTACCACCCGAAACCAGACAAGATAAATGATGGCACTCTATAGAGTGGGGGTCGGCCATCTGTCACAAAATGCACAATGTTTGTTAGGTGCGCGCACACACGTGCACACACGTGCACACACGTGCGCACACTCTTTGTGACTCTGCATGGTATCCATGGTGAAGTCATATCCTGCTCTTCCTGTTAGCTCTTGATTAGCCTGTGGTTACACACACTAGGAGTTTGCGTTTTTAAACCTCTCAGCGGTCGGCAGAACATCACACAGTGTTTTCTTCTGTTGGTGCTCAGTTTCTTTTTTTATAGCAGACCCTCCACCTCAGCAGTCTTTCTCTCTGCGCGACTTTCCTTTTCTGTCTCGCTGTTCCTACATGCTCGGCCGGTCCTTCCCTGTGAACAGCTTGTTACAGAAAATGAAACAAATGAGAGCTAAGACTCCTCACATGACTGCCAAGCACGTGGCATCAAGTGTGTGTACCCCGTTACACACAAACACATAAGCAAACACCTGCGTTCTGCTTTTTTCTTATTCCTCCTCTTCAAATGCCTTTTCTCCACACTTCTGTTTTTTTCTGTCTGATTGGGTGCTCATCTGTGAAGTGAGCCTGTGTGAGCAGAACTGTGCTCTTCCAGCATGCGTCAATGCTTTATTTTCTCTTTTTCTCTCAGTGACGCGCACACACACACACACACACACACACACACACACACACACACACTAGTCAAACATAGTAATCATGTGAATAGGCTCTGTGTTAAGGTGTAGCTGATGTATGAAAGAATCTTGGTGGGCTAACCCTCTGCCCCAAGTGCATTATGGGATGGGTCTTTCTCCCCTCCCGACTGAGGGATCACATATCATCCTATTGGAAAATGGATGCCTGCATTAGAACCCACACTCATTCTCACACCCTGTGAGAGCATGTCTGGTGCTACTCGCTTTTATGCAGCATTACGTTTTCTATAATTTTCTTCCTTTTTATGGGATTGTCAACAATCCCATAAAAAGGAACAAAACCACCAGTTAATTTATTTGACTAACAAGTATTGTGTGTGTAGTCAAAGCCTTGCACAGCTTATTCCCCTGTGTTAAAGACCTCCATTGTTGTCCAAAGACCATTAAAAACGTATCAATGAGCTGCACTGGGTGACAGTTACTATAAACTACAGCATCCAGCTCTTTTAGGAAAATATTAGTCACCTGGTTGTGATGATTTAACTCTTTACATTTACTACAGAGGGAAGTCAAAGTACTGGGAGACAGACTGAAATGAATGAATCTCTGCTATCGCCATTATCAGGCTGCACTGATACGGCCGATTTATAAGCTAGCTTATAAGCTTTGTGTCACCATCCAGTTTTGACAGGAGTTGATGGTACATCTGCTTCTTTTGAATAGATTTTGTGAACTCATTGCCCTGTTAGCAACTAAGCTAACAAACATGCTAACTGACAGTTGCAAGCTCGAAGTGCTTAATATTCCTTGAAGTTTGATCCACTATCTACATTATCATCTATGAGCTGTCACTCAAGTAGAGCAGTAAAACATTGTGAGTGTGTGTGTGTGTGTGTGTGTGTGTGTGTGTGTGTGTATGTGCGGGTGGTGTGTGATTGCTCTGCACTGTTAATCTTTTTGGAAACTGGATGTGGATTCGTCTGGCAGAATACATCAGCAGAATGAAGCGCTCAGGTGTAGCACTTCTAGCAGCCTGCAACTGAGGCATTCTGTCTCCCTCCATCTGTCTCTCTCTGTCTCCGCTGGCTGGTCTGCTGACACGCTGGAGGATGACAGGTCAGCAGGAATGACTGCAATATAACTGGAGCTGGGCAGGGCTTTACTGAACAGCCTGTCTGCTCCTCCTCCATATGGTACCACCTTTCTCACACATAACAGCACACGCACACATGCATGCAGCGAAACACAACTTCAGACATTGCCACTGAGCCAGTGCAAGAAGATGAGGGCGTTGCCTGCAGTGCACGATGGTTCGATGGAGGGTCTGTGACCCACACGCTATGATGTCACTTTGTGATGTGGGGGTTGTGTGTGTGTGTGTGTGTGTGTGTGTAGTGTGAAAAAGCAGGAGGAGGACTGTGAGAACCACATGCGTTTCCCTGCAAGTGAATTAAACTGTTAGGGGGGGGGTTTCTGTACCAGTATCAGTCAGTCAGCTGGCATCAGACGGTTTCTCACTATTTTGTCAACCACATTCAGACAGCCAGGGAGTCGGCTTGTCAATCAGTCATATAGCTACTGTGTGCAATCTGAATACAGTAGCTATGTGATTGCAGCTATGTGATTGCACATAGCTACTGTGTGCAATCTGAATATTGGCAACAATTCTGATAATAAAATCCACTGATCCTTGTTTCGCAAATGTGAATATTTGCTGGTTTTCTCATTCTTTTCTCATAATAAAGTGATATCTGTGGCTTTTGGACATTTTAAAGACAATTATTGTTTTAGGCTTCCAGCTAATGAGTAATTCTATGAATCAACCAAACGCCAAAAATGAAGTCTGCGTTTTATATAAGATCAGACAGTGCATCAGTTCCTTGATTGCTCTGTGGTTGGCTTGATAATCACACCTCCTACAAGGGTCTCACAAACCTTTTCTTCCTGGAAATCCACAGCACAGTGGTTGACGGTTGGTCTGCCACATTCTTAGCTTGACAACCACACGGTTCACCCGTTTTCTTGTGAGCCAGTTAGCTCAGTATTCAGTCTGTCAACACAGGAATTAGTTAGTAAGCTAGTATAGTATTGACTCACTTTGTCATTTGAAATATACACCTGTATTTTCTCAATATGAGTAGGCTATAAGATGGTTATATGCCTTATTTAAATTCTGCACTACAGAGTTGAGTTCCTGCATGTAAACAGCATGCTCTTCCCAGAAACTGCTGAGCACAAATACCGACGAGTATATTAGCTTGCATTTCATGCTGGTAGTTATTTCCATTTATGCAAATTTAAGGGGAAAAAAAAAACAAGTGATTATTTTATGTAAAGCTCACATCCTGACATCTCATATTCAGAATATCAATATGCGTGTCACTGCCCTCAGTATGGGCGCTCTATGCTGTTATTGTGACCATGCCAGTAAATAGTACAAAGCCCTTACTCTACCATGACTTCTAAAGCAAAAGTCAAATTATGATGTAATGGCTCCACTGCTCTGCCACTGCCTGATTTTTTACTTTCATCCCTGTATTGTGCTGCCTTTTGTGTCTCTTGGATCCTGAGCAATCCGCCATCCAGTCTCTACAGTGGAGGCCACACTCTCCAGCAGAGGCACTTTAGATCAAGTCAACACGAAGCACTGTGATAAAGAGGGGGAGGGAGGGAAGGAGAATGGAGAAGGGGAGAAAATGTGAACTATAATGGAGCTGTTAAAGCTTTATGTAATGCTTGAATTCCTGCCCACCCTTGAAAAAGTCCATATGCACAACCGTTTTCTGCATGGACAACATGTACATGAATATAGACAGAGTGCTCCATCTGGTTTCAGGGCCTACATTTTGTTCTAGTGGCCTTGTGAAGACCTGTGACTGAACAGAATACAGGACCAAGATTTATAAGACCAGTTTTGACATTTATCACATTTGTTTTCACATCTTTTTCTCAGAACAGTTTCTGCTGTTGCAAACCCTTTTTGCTTTTTACTGTAGATACTGGTGCCTGTGATGGGAACAGGCAAACATGCCACACAGTACATAATTCTGTTGTCATCTTTTATCCCATGGGATCCAGCCTTCCGTGAAGGAATGAATGTCTGTTTTTCCATTTATTTGTTTCCCTTTGCAGCTACCACAGACATCTTTTTTTTTTTTTTTTCAAATCCTGATTCCTGACAAACTGGCACATTGAGCCTGTGACAGTGACGTGGCCGACAACAAGACGATTGTTTGGCAAGATTATTAGTAGCATGTGGGTTATCTGTCATAAGACTGAGCCATATAAAGTTTTTTTTTTTTTTTTTTTTTTTTTTTTTTCCCAAACCCTTCTCTCTGGACCCACTGCAAAACTTCCCCCCCCACCCCCCCCCCCCCACAAACAAAACCCCCCAACCCCCCCCCCCACCACA
>JBBMJY010000007.1:9201010-9212952 GCA_037833715.1 Toxotes lorentzi | reverse complement strand
AACAAGACGATGGTTTGGAAAGAGGCTTGGTAGCGTGGGGGTTGTCTGGCATAAGACGGAGCCGGAGAAAGTTTTTTTTTTTTTTTTTTTTTTTTTTTATAAAGCACTGTTCGATATGGCCATATTGAAACCGTTACTGCTGAACCCTGCTATACTGACAGGTAACGCATCCAGATTCCTGTCAGTGATAACACTTAAACTAAACTGTTCTTCATTGTGCTCTGGGTCCAATAGAAAGTTCTCAAGGTCCCCTAAGTGTCCACTGACTCACTTTAAGAATCATGAGCATGACAAATGTCTGAAACTTAAATGTAATGTGTCCCTCATATTTTTTTTTGTTTGTTTTGTGCAGAACCGTGAGCTGCAGATCATGAGGAAGTTGGACCACTGCAACATAGTCCGTCTGCGCTACTTCTTCTACTCCAGTGGAGATAAGGTCAGTTGGCTGAGTGTTCTTCTTCTTCTTCATTTTGTGTATAACCCCATACTGCAATTTTGGTTTAGAAAATAAAGAGGTTTGTGTAAAGATTTTCTCACCAAAAAGAAACATTCTTCAGGCAGAACAAGAAAGGGGGAATAATAAAAGTCTTTATAAAAATGTGCGTAGAAACTGTATTAAACAATGCGGAAGGTTATCATCAGGGTTAGTGATTAGTGAGGTAACTCCCATCTCTTATTGCCCTTGATAACAGGGGCATGCCTGTAAGATTCCATGTTTATCAGAAAGTGCTATTAGTTTTTTGAGAGTTTTTTTTTTCGGGACTTATCACTTGGCTTTTTTTTTTTTTTTGAGCTACAGAGACCAAACTTTGCTTATACAATCTGTCTAAAAACCACAATTTATTTGTTCATCTGACAAATGACCATGTTGTACATTACGTTTAAAAGAAGAAGATGAAATGAATCATAGTACTTGAATCGTGGATCGGCTTACAGCATAAAGTGGAGTGGAGAGTGTTGTCCTCTTCTCTATATACATAGTACCGTTTCTACTTTTTAAGTAGCTGAATAACTCTTTTTGATTGCCTAAAAAAAGAGGGAGAAAAGGAAAGTTACCCTCTCTCCTTGCTCTGCCTGAGAGTGCTTGAAGAACATTTCTTTTTGATACTAGTTTTTTCATCTTCAAGAGCAACTTAAGGTTCCCTGGGCTTAGTGTGGGTTTAAATTATGAGAAAGGAAGCATTTGGCTTCAGTGAGAGTAGTAAAATAATTTAGCGGTCTCTCATGGTCATTACACTATCTAACAAAGTAACAGATGTTAGCATTTTTGCCATTACTCTTCAGTCACAGTCTGTCTTTTGTTTTCCTGAGAATTTTCTGCCAATTTTTTTTTTTTTTTTTTTTTTTAACATTTCCTTGCCCTCTGTGCCTGTCAGCTGCTCCATCTCCCATCACATGTCTGCCTCCTGCCCTGTTTGGCCTTAATAAATACATTAATACATACAGTAGGTCACAGTAGGGAAGTCCCTATCTCTGCCTTTCTGCCTGTGTCTGTCAACCACCGGAGGTCCCCCTGGAGACTACAAGACTGGACTATGTCATTCTGCTAGCAGACAAACAGGCAGAGGTCCATGTGTCAAATATAGATGCACATGGACCTGGCACACGTGCTGTCGGGACTATACCCATGACACTGCAGAAAGGAATGCTTCACTGTTGCACACGTACTGAGGCCAAGGAAAGCTGTTAGGAATTATAGGGCAGAGGTGATTTTTTGGAGGGGGTGGGGGGGTGGTCTGAGGAGAGAGGACTGAGACATAGGTAGGGGGCATTTATTTGCCAGACTAGAGGGTGTCAGTTAATTATAGCCTCACCCGAGCCCTCCCCTCTGTGCTGTAAGCTCCACCTCGTTCCCACCCCTCACGTCGTGCCATGAGTCCACTTACCTCTCAGAATCCCAGCTCATTCTTGGTATACTGACACACTGACAACGGTGACTTGTCACAGGTGCTCCTCCTCAACTCTCTGGATCTTGTCATTTTGATCATCCGTAACTTTTGTTTGTTCCTCCGATTGCTTTCACCTTTACGCCCTTTAAATCGCCCCCTGCTGTGTCCCCTTTCATGTATCCATTTCTTCTCCCTCCTCTTCCCCCTCACCGTATGACTCCAGGCTAATTATGGAGACTGGCACCGTGTTGTTGGTATGGGGATTTACCACCCATAGAGCACGGTCTTAGAAAAAGGAGGTGGGGTGGGGGAGGCCAGGCCAGAGAAGTAGGCAAAAGGTAATGACACCTGGGAAGGGAGGTTTGTGGATGGATGGATAGCTGCAGAAAAGTTGATGGATCGATCATAGGAGGCGGTGACAAAGAGATACGATGAGGTCATGTCAGGTGTGTGTAGGTACTGTTTGTGTTCTCATGTCCTGTTGTTCATCCTGAGTGCAGCTGTAACTATAAGCATGTGCACAGGTAGCCTTATGTAACTGCTGGCATGTGGTGTGCTCGACACACACAGCGTGCTTTTCCTTTTACCCTTTAACCACTTGTATAATACTGTTCAAACAGAAGGCCTCTGGTCCAAACAGCGTAGGCAGGTCAGCAAATAGCAGGTTGACTTTTACCTCTTCAAAATACGTAGTTGCAGAGAGAGTGCATGTAAGACGTTCATCTGACACAGAGTTGCCCTCTGCTGTTACTGCTTCCCAAAATCACGTCTATGTATGTGGCACAAGGCACCCAACTGCTCTCAGCTGAATTCTCTGATGTGCAAACATATGTTATGTCATACAATGCTCTTGGCAGCAGGATGAAGTTACAGGCTTTTTTTCCAGTTGTAACAGGAAAAACAGTGAACAGTAAAATAATGAATCTCTTAAGAAGATTACATTTTTTTACACAAGGCCTCTCTAATACACAGAGCAGCAAAATATAATGGTAATAATGCTTCTCACACAAATTCCTCTTTGTTAAATGCTATAAACATTTCAGATTAATCAAATTACATGCATCTAAATGACGCCCATTGACCCCGACTATGGGCTTTCTTGTGTAAAGGGCCTCGGGGCAGCCATTGGTGGTCCCCACATACAGGAAATTTATTATTATTACAAAACATATACACACATACAGATGTTAATAGGCAGGCTAAACAGCAATGACTCTGGGTAATAGACAAGGTCTAGAGCTGCCTCTTGATTCGCCAGGAAACAGTGAGAGCTTATGTCACTTCCTGACATTTTAGGGCCACATCTGGCTGTGGCCCTAAACTTATTCTTAGATGTACAGTGTGATGTTGCAACTTTCTTCATTAGAGTGAGAGTGACAGTAAGGATTATTCTCTCCCTGTCTGTGAGTCTGTCATCTTCCTTGATTTCACAGATGCATTAACACTGACTGTTGTGTACATTTCTCTAATCTTATGCATTTACTTATGCGTTATGTCAAGTGCCGACTTATGTAATATGTCAACTATGATTGCCATACTCAACAAGGCACTGACACGCATGCTGTGTATTACACCGATTTCACCAATACACTTCTTTTATGCAGTGCAGAATGTTGTTGATAGATAACTGAGCCAGTTGTTCAGGTGCAGGGGATCTACTCAGCAAATTAGAGGCTGAATTATTTAGCCAGGAGTGAGCAAGGAGCCAATCAGATCCCCGCCTGGCTAACCATATGGGAACAAGCCAAGGAAGTGGCTTTGTAGTGAGGCAGGAAGTGAGTCATTGCTGTTGCTAGGCTAAATATAGCTTTGGTGGCGCTAGCAGGAGGCGGAGCGGGCTCTGTAGCCGTCACAAATGTTATCAATGGGAGTTTTGCTGGTGAAGGAGGAAAGGGCACACACACACATGGATGGAGGAGAGAAACACTGAGGGGGAGTGTTTTGGGGTGAGGGTGATGCCAGTGACAGATGAGAATGTAAATGGCTCGAAGGCTGTTTAGAAAAACAACAACCTTATGTGCATGCAACTGTCTCCGAGTCCTCGTGGCCTTCTTTTTCAGATGCTTCTAATCGTCTGACTGTGAGCGGGAGAGAGTAGTCATCACAAAGCAGGGCATTGAACTGTCAGAAGTGTACCACACAGTCTGTCTGGGAGCTCTTCAAGGGCCCAGCTCACTCATTGTGCTTTGCAGACCTGCAGGGAGCCAGCTCTGTTCACCACCTAAGCTGCATGTTGGGCAGACTGTTAACACTGTTAACAGATGGGGGAGAGGAGGCGAAAGGATACGGACACTGATTCCCTGACCAGGAGGAGGGGAAAGAGAGAGAGAAACATTAGAGAATGACTTAATTTAATTTGGAAGCCCGGATTTATTATCACGAGGCAGTATGTCTCACAGGTGTGCGTTTGTTGTTGCTTGGTCACTTCCCACTGGTGCAATCCAGCTCTCTGGTGATGCTGTCTCAAGAATTCAGTGTCCGTTAAACACTTCATGTTCCAGACATGTGTCTTTCAAGCCAGAATGACTGTAAACTAACAGTATTGTCAGTACCGTTGCAACTACTGAATGCTTTTTAATGGTAAATTATGTTAATAATGATAATAATGAGTGTCACGGACAGAGTAGGGAAGTTGGAAAGTACTGAGAGATATATCAACACATTGTTTGTTTTGGTTTTTGTGGGTTTTGCAGAAAACAAATAAAACTTAAAATAACGGCAGACTTTTATGGTGATGAGGCAAAGATAACGAAGAACATATCCTGGTGATTAAAATAACCCAGCCTGTCGCTGATGGCTGATGTATCCGTCCGATTGCCCATCCGTTAAGCACGCCAACGTGTCGTCTGAAAGCTCTGCTGTTCATGTCCTAATAAAGCAAGAAGGAACAGCAGGCTTGCTTTGAATGCATGACTAAGTATGTGTGAGTATGTGAGTAATTTGCTTTATCAATCTATAAGGTTCATCCTATCTCAAAATCTTTCCAAACTTTTAGTATGAGCTATGAGTGTGATTTGAAGTCGTGACTTATAGGTCTTGAACAATGGTTTCACAAGAAACACCCGATGACTCATTGCTGGCTAACTCTGGTCAGAATCAAAGGAAAAAGGAAGCCCTAGAATAATTGGGTGGAGAAGCTTCACATACAGCATCCTTTCAGGGTCAGTGTGCTCCGGAGTGGAGCGCGCGCAACCCCGCCCTCCAACACAGGCCTGGTCCAACAAGGAAATGAGGAAATGATATCATTGTCTGCGACCACCACTGAAGAACAGGACGTTATGACGCATGTGCTGCTATGTCTGTGCGTTTCCCTTGGGGGAAAACCCTGTACAATGGATCCCCAGTTAGACCAAGGAAGGAATACGCGAGGGGGTGAATCCCATAGTGAGACACTGAAATGAGTGCTATGAAAGAGGACATCAGTTTCATCAGCTTGAAAACAGCTTCTTTCATCAGGGAAGAGAAAATACAGATAAAGAAAGGGAAGAGGAAGGAATGGGAGAAAATTATTCTCCAAAATAATAAGTGGACAGAATGGGTCACTGACATGTACAGGGATGTGTGCGTATGTAGGTCATGAATATGATTTTTATTTTGTAGGATTTTTATTGGTGGCAATTGGCCCCATTTCTGTTCTCATTCAGTGTCTTTTTGGGGTAACTGTTTTGCTTGACTTGACTTTGCTTGAATTATAATTTCCATGTTTGTGCTTCTCTCCAACAGAAGGATGAAGTGTACCTGAATCTGGTACTGGATTACGTTCCTGAGACCGTCTACAGAGTGGCCAGACACTACAGCCGAGCCAAACAGACCCTGCCCATGGTTTATGTCAAGGTATATAAGTGTGTGTGTTTGTGTCTGTAGCCATCATGGCAAGAAATAGTGCATTTCACTGTGTTAACAATACTAAGAGGAGGTGATATTTAACCAGACTCCCACACAGTTTGTATGTAGTCTTTGTATAAGTCTATAACATTAATTTTCTTTTATTATTGTAGTAATACTGGATTTTTGCCATTTAGTAATCGATCTCTCTAGAGTCTTTGCAAATTTGAAGGTGTAGGATCTTTCAAACCATGTAGTATTAGTAGTATTAGTAGTTTGGAGTCCAGGTTGTTCTTAGTTTATCCAAGATAACACAACGGGTAGTTTCAGTGAGTTTACCTTCTCACACACCTGTATATGCCCTCGATATATGTTTTGGAATGAAATGTGAAACAATGTGAGAATAATTTGTAAAGGCAAAAACAACTCATTACACATTTTCCGTCCCTTCAGTCTAAATGACTTTCCTACCTCAGTGAAATGATTTAAAAATAAAAAAAACACCTACAGTTAATCACTCCCACACAGCAGAGGCAGCGCTCTCAGTTACCTTTCTAACTACACACACCAATATAACTGTTCATTAGCACAGGAAGCGTGGGATGAGAAGAGCTCGCACGTCGTGGTTCCCCATATTAACACAAAAACCATCTTGCGACAATATAATGACTCTGATTAAGATTCCAAATTTGAAAGAATGAATCAATTGCTATTTTAGATTCTGTGTAGTTTAAAAGATGTAAATGAAAGGTAAACATGTATTACACATTAAAGGGCAGTTTTTGTATACAAGTATCCCCATGCACCATCCAAAAAAAATCACCACTTTCTGATAGGATCTGAGCGGAGAAACATGTTTTACCTTATCTCTACAAGGCCTGGCTGACAAGATTCAGGAGTCTGAGGAGGCAGCATGCGACTCTGTCGTCTAAACATTTGCAGATAAAACATTGTGTACTTGACTGGACTGAAATCGATTCTTGAGTGGTTGTTTCCAGACTTAAACCCTGTAATGAAAACTGAGCTCGCTGTTTGTGTAGTCATAACCTGTGTGTGTGTGTGTGTGTGTTTGTGTGTTTCTGTGTGTAGTTATACATGTATCAGCTGTTCAGGAGCCTGGCCTACATTCATTCGTTTGGGATCTGCCATCGGGACATCAAACCCCAGAACCTGCTGCTGGATCCAGAGACCGCTGTTCTTAAGCTGTGTGACTTCGGCAGGTGAGACCCAGCGCGCGTGTTTTGCGGCCTGGTTTTCCCTGGCATTTAAAGGGACAGTGTGACATTTTGGAAAATACACATATTCATTTTCTACAAGGCTGACATAAGGCGCAGCGTAATACTGCAACGTGTCATTTTTACACTTGTAACTGGTGAAATTTAGAGGTGCCGGTAGGCAGATTTCTTTTGCTGTTGGACAGAACTAAGGCATCTGTTTCCAGGCTTAATGATATGCTAACTGGCTGCTGCCTATAGCTTTGTATTTACCATACCAATATGAGAACCATAGCAATGGGAGGCATGTTTCCCAAAATGTCGAACTGTTCCTTTAAAGACTTTGGTCTTTCAGCTGATACATATTGACTCTGTAAAGTGTTAATATTGTTGCAGACCTATGGATGATGATGTATGCAACAACTGATGAAGCTTGAACTGGTTTCAGTGTGTTTTCCTGTCAGTAGATAATTGATTAGACTTACTGATACTGTTACCCAGTCTTATTTGGAATAAGCAAGCAGCATTTTACTTAGTACTCACAAGTGTAAATCCTAATCGCACAGGTTTCCCTTAGGTTCACATTTCCTGTCTTTGGGCCAGAATGTAGCAGAGTATGGTTGATGATGATGATGATGATGGTGATGGTGATGATGGTGATGATGATTATGTGCTTTGATTCTGTGTGCAGTGCTAAGCAGCTGGTCCGTGGAGAACCAAACGTGTCCTACATCTGCTCTCGCTACTATCGAGCCCCTGAGCTCATCTTTGGTGCCACTGACTACACTTCCAGCATAGGTAGGCTGAGCCCAGCTCTCACACTCAACGTTTAACCCTTAGGCCCCTGAACAAACTTAACCTCAGCACACAGATGAGTTTATTGCATGTTACCCATGATTTATTTGGTTGCGTATAATAAACCCATTGACAGATAGAATCGAATATTATCACATGTTCTGTGTTATTTTATTTTAGTCATGTCTGCCCGTCTTTTGCTTCTATCTTCTTCTTTTTCCTCATGGTGGCCTGCCTTTTCCTTTAGATGTGTGGTCAGCCGGCTGCGTACTGGCAGAGCTGTTGCTAGGGCAACCAATCTTCCCTGGTGACAGCGGAGTGGATCAGTTGGTGGAAATTATCAAGGTAATGACTGGGGTGACCCCACGGGGTATAAAAGCCTTCATATATGACACTAAAGGTTCTGTTTCTTATTCACAAGTGAAGGGCAGATTCATAACGTTGCCTTCCATCTGTCGTGTTCTGCCCAGGTCCTCGGTACCCCAACCCGTGAGCAGATCCGTGAGATGAATCCCAATTACACCGAGTTCAAATTCCCCCAGATCAAGGCACATCCTTGGACTAAGGTGAGTCAACAGGTACAGGAGCCCTTTTACTACTCTAAGATCCACCGCTGCAGCATCTTTCCATGCTTGCTTGCCACTCCACAGCCATCCAACCTCATCACCTCCATCCAACAGAGCTACATTCGGGTTAAATGGCCCCACGTGTGCCCTGAGGTTTTTTTGTTGGACCCTATGAAGAAGGGCTAATATAAAGAAGGGATATGCAGTTTCCAGGATAAATACTCAGTCTTATACAGTTGTCATAAAACTCTTCTCTTTCTTTCCTATTGCATATAAAGCATTCAACTGTATATTGTTATCAAATGTGTTCTTACTGCTCTTCGAATATCCTCAGGAAGGCAAAGGTAGCACCTGTCACATTTATATTTACAATAGGCATGTTACACAAAAAACAAACAAACTGTGAGACACTTTTAGTTTCATTCTTCTCATGTTCCCTTTTAATTTGAAAAAGTCCTCTGTCCAAAACTAGTCAAAATGCGACAGCCGCAATATTTTTCAGGTCCCATCGGTTAAACCGAAAAATGCTTATCCATAAAGCTGAAATTTTTTTTTTTTTTTTACCTTTGCAGCATGATGGATGAACGTTTTTTACATTTCTGAGTGAAGCCCCAAGCAGGTATGGGTTCAGGAACACTTTAACAAGGCAGTTCCACAGGTTTCTAGGGTGGGGTGTTGGTGCTGAATCTTAGTCATCCCAGTTACAGCACAGTGTCTTAAACCACAAGGGCTAAACTGAACAGAAGATTGACCAGAAATGAGACCCTGCTCAGTCTGTCCTTCAGTCTGATAATGACGTGTGAACCCATCTTTGACAAACTGTCATATTAGCTCTCCACGTCATGCTCTCCTTATGCTGCACATTTTAAGTCATATGTATAAAACATGGGAAAAGGCACATTCTCTCTTCCTGACTTTCCCTCAGCAGCCCCACCTACAGCTCCTCCATTGGATAACAGTCATCCAATCAGGAGGCAGCGGCAGGTCCTCCCGTTGGTCTCTCAGGCACCATGCTGTGGTCGTTCTCTGCAACTGTGTTCAGTTTACTACCATTCACTGCTGCAACAATCAGATGCATTCATTGATTCATTCATGCCCTGTCATATAAACTGCTACATCTGACTGAGTACTGTAACCTTCATTAAATCCACTGAAGATCAGATCTTCAATTTCTAAACATGTTCATTTTGTGTGTCATTTTGTTCCAGCAGTATGCCTTGGCAACACTGTAGAGTAGATTTCATACCATCTCAGCTGACTTCTGACCTTGTGTTTTAATTGGTGTTCAGGTGTTCCGGCCGCGTACGCCTCCAGAGGCCATTGCCCTGTGCTCTCGCCTGCTGGAGTACACGCCCACAGCCCGTCTCACCCCTCTAGAGGCCTGCGCACACTCTTTCTTTGATGAGCTGCGCGACCCCAACGTCAAACTGCCCAACGGGAGAGAGAAGCCATCCCTCTTCAACTTCACCACCCAGGGTATGCACACAAGAGTGTCACTCAAAACAGATCCATGTACTCAGAGGAAGAGAACATAACTTATATTGTCATTTTTGCATTGTAAATTTAATTGGTAGAAATGATTAAAATTCAGAGCATAGTGTAGGCGTGGAGGTATGCAGTCTCTGACTGCTGTCCAGGTTGAATATTGATTGACTTAACCAATTTATATTCATCGATTTGCCCTGTTGTTGCCCGCTGTCCACACATCAAGCTCAAATCATTCTTAGAGTTAATTAAGAACGGTTGTCTATGACAAAACCCACAGCCTGATTCTAATGTCTCTGCTGTACATTTTAGTTCAGAGCTTCGCAGGACAGTCTGAAAAAACTGCATTAGGAACCTGCCTCATTCGCAAAACCCCAGAAGAATTTCAAGTGTCACAACTAAGTTATTTGTTATAACAATACAATAAAAGTCTGGGAGAAACGTGTTAAATTCTAAAACATGCTGGTGTCATTGTTCCCCTGTACTTTGGAAAAAGAAAAGAAGGAAGTTTTACAAGTCGGAAAAGAGCCTTGTTGTGAGAAGTGAACACTAATGACTAAGGTCCTGCTGTTTGCCTCAGCCTTCTTTTGTGAACGGGTGTTGTCATGTCATGTGTAACTAGCTGGCCTTTAATGTCCTACTTGTTACTTGTAATGTCTCCTTCACTTTCATGATTCATGTTTCCATTGTCTGCAGACACGTGTGTCTCTTATTCAGGCGTCCCAGCTTTGTAGCTTTGTGAAAAAATAACACAATATGTCTCATTCTTTCTCTTTCAGAGTTATCCAGTAATCCCTCTTTGGCCTCCATACTCATCCCTGCCCACGCCCGCAGCCAGGCCGCCGCCTCTACCCCAACTAATGCCTCTGCCACCACAGGTTAGAGCAATGCTTCCTCCACGCTTCCACCAAGCCCTTGTTTTCTGTGGCCAGCAGCTGTTTTTTTTTTACCAGTTTAAATCACTGGTAGTGGCGTTTCATCTTCTGATGATCAATATATTTGATTCTATGTTGAGATGATTTTAACTTATGCTTGATTTTGATGTATTTTAATGTCACACTGAAAAGCATTGTGAGCACTAAATGCTCCTATGCAAGTTTTTGCTTTGAACAGCAAGAGTCGACTTACCTAACATGCTGGCTCAGTTTCAGATATTTACACCAGGGAGCTGCTCAGTACACCCTGTAACTGAACTCACAACAGTGGTTGGAGGAGGAAACATTACTCATTTACTTTCCCTGCTTTACATTGTCCACAGTCCACTGTGAGAGTGCTGTAAAGATTCTTTACTAATGAACACGCAGACTTTTGATTTCATGCTCTCACTGCGTCTCTATCACTCTTTTCTGGCTCCTAACAAAAAGATCATCTCCTCTTACTGTCCATAGATGGTAGCAGCACAGAGCGAGGTCCCAGCACCACCACCGCCTCGGCCTCTGCCTCCAACTCCACCTCCTGAGCCCACAGATCACCCGCCCCGCCCCGGTCTCAGCCCCCGCCTACGGCCTCTCCATTGCCCCGGCCAGGGGGTGAGCTCTGCTCAGCTCTGCTCTGCCCCCCCCTGACAGCAGTGGAGCAATGCTGACGCAGTCTGGGTTCAACAGCTAGACAACAAGCCCCACGCGACCACAACCACCAACCAAGCATCTCTATTCTGCCTCTTTTGTCCCCCCGACTGGCCCCCTCATCCAGCTGTTTGAACTCTACTCCATCCTCCAACAAAGACGTCTCTCCGTGCTCTTTCAACGGGGAAGCAATGTGCAGGGCCAGAGGTGTCGTCCACAGTACTATTGATAAAAGTACACTGTACATGTATACACAATGCTAGCCTGCTAATGTTTGTAAGAGGACAATCTGTAGAAAAAGTCCTAAGCTGTTCCCCTTGGCCCTCTCCCTAACTCCTTCTGTCCTCCCCCACATCGTTCCATTTTTCTGCATCCTCATCCTCTTACTCACCCCCCTCCCCCCTCTCCCGCCCTGTGGTTCCTCCTGTAGTGCATGGCCTGAGTATGGTTAGGATCACCTGGGGGGGTCACCACGCCCTCTCTCTTCTCCACTCCTCCACTTCCGCAGACAAGGCATGAGGCTCACGCACACACACACACACACACACACACACACACACACACACACACACACACACACACACACACACACACCCCCACACA
>JBBMJY010000007.1:9182979-9197637 GCA_037833715.1 Toxotes lorentzi | reverse complement strand
AAAACAAGATACTAAACTAAGAGAACTAAGAGAAAATATAAGTAGACCAATATGGCCAAAACAAGATACTAGACTAAACAAGATACTAGACTATAATACAAGACTATAATACAATAACAAGATACTAGACTATAATATGACATTTAAAAAAAAAATAAGACACAGACAATATGTATTTACTATGACCAAAACAAGACAGAAATGACAAATTCACCATAATCCAACAGTAATGTAACCAGCAAACTCAGTAAAACTTAATGCTGCCTGACTCGTGGTTACTCGTGGACAGATGAGAGTTAACATTTGCGCAGGACTAAACTCATTCAGGACTGCGATGTTAACAAGCATCTTCATCTGTTTGGGATTTTGTGCATTCTGTGCTCAAGACTGTGAGATGACAGAACGACAGTACAACAACAGAATACTTTGCTTTAAATCAAGGAGCACATTCAGCTCGTTTTCAGTTTTGGGGTCTCCATCATCAAATAACAGACGTGGACCCAGAGTGCTTGAGCTGTCCATGTACAGCAGGAGTCTGTCAGAAGTCATTACACAGGTTTTTACTGACCACCTCCAATATGAGAGGAGAGATATCTTGGGGCTGGATGTCCTGGATCTGCAGAACCTGTTTGCTGTACTCCTCAGCCATTGTTCTCATCTCTGTCAGACAGGCCATCACTTTGGGGTACAGCAAGCTGGAGTCACAGAGGAAACACAGGCAGGTCAACATGTGAATGGCTTCCGACTGAACGGACTGAGAGTGACGTTTGGCATTTCACTTACTGTTTTTCTTGACCTGTTCTCTTGCAGTCAATCCACATTTTTAGTGTAAGTGCCATGTTTTCATGAAGCTGATCAATCACAGAGTGTTGCTGCACACCTGCACGATCTGATGGATCAAATAACAAAATCTCTGCTTAAAAACAAATCTCTGCTAATCCAAAGCAACTTGAACCTGAGGAAGTCTGAAGATACATTTTTATGCTTAGCAGGATAGAATGCACACTGTTTCCAGGGTTTAAATGTTTACAGGGTTCATAAATGATTGATTAGAAAGGACTGGGATGAACTGATCAAGGTCTGCTGCTGCTACCTGGAGAAAACAGGGAAATGGCTTGCAAGAGAACATACTCTTCCTCCTGCAGGCCCAGTTTGCGCAGTGTGTGGTGAAATTTGAACAAAGGCTCCAGTAGGAGCGGCTGGAAACCCGCTGCAAAACACAGGATAGAGGAGGTCAGTGATAGGACAGCAAAGGTTTTACTGGGACACATCTTCAGGAAAGGTGGAAATGTCTCATCTCATCGGTTTGATTAACGCAACAAACTGTGGAAAAGTACATTATACTAAATTACCATTACACTCATTACAGGTCATTTGTCTTTCTTTTTCCAGATTAGTTTGTGAAAACAGGCTTTTCTTTGAGAATTTCAAGATTGAAGCGTTTAAGTGATAACCAATATAGACAAAAAATATCGTTCCCTTAATATCAGCAATTCTTAAGTATTAAAAGTCACATGCCAAAAAATTAAATATATGCATTAGATAACTAACTGTAACTGTTATGTAAGGTTGAATTCCTGCACACTGTCACCAAAAAAAAGTATGTTATTTTCAGCCCATTGCATTAACCTCCATACTGCACAACACCACTGAGCGAGTTATGGCCTGTCATTTGACAACCACTGTGGCCACCATGCTAGATCCACTCTGATTCACATATAAGAGTGACAGAGGCACAGGCGATGCCGTGCTGACCCAGTTGCAAAACTGCTTTTGCATCCTAAAGGATCCACAGAGGTTCTATTCATGGATTTTAGCTCAGCTTTTAATTCGGTTAAGACACATTCTCCTGAAAAGCCTGATTGATCTCAACATAAATACAGGGTTAGTTCTCTGGATCAGAGAGCTTTTTCCTGTCTCCCACAGAGGGTTTGTGTCAGGGGGAGCGTGTCAGATGCGCTCGAGGCTGTGCTCTTTCTCCTGTACTATTCTCTCTTTTCACCAATGAATTTTTGATTAATGAGAAGCTGCCTTAGACTGTTTAAGTATGTTGATGACATAACGTTAGTTGGCCTCCTACAGAAAAAAGATCCCTTATGATCTGGCTCACACTAACTCCCTTAACACTTGGTGTCACATTATCCAGCTAGAATCGATGTGACAAAAAAAAAAAAAAGATTATCTGCACAAAACAAGAACTGAAAACAGAGCCAGTTTCATTGAATAGCCAACCTGTTAACCTGTAGCCAACTGTGGAAGAGAGTGCTTTAACTTTTCACTTTCCGGTCTGGTGCAGTCACCAGTATTCCTAACTGTACAAAGTGACTGATGAGATTTAAACCACAGACACTGAAATGGTCTGTTTTTAATGTGTAAGTGTGACATTGTCTTTGTGTCTGTTTTTCTAACCGCTTGTCTGTTTCTTATGTTCCTTGTGTTGTTCCTTGAGCCAAAGACTAACTTCCACCCTGGTGGACAATAAAGATATATATTCATATATATCAAGAGGCCATGTTCACACCTCCATCCTTTTTTGAACTTGTTTGTTGTCAGTAAGCCATGCTTAGGTTAGTTTGATCAGTGAGTACACTGGTAGTGTAGCATGAAAAACATGTACTGCTATGGTTACGTGCAGTTTAATATACATTACACACTGACCAGACCAGTGGCAAAAACTGCTGATCAGAAATATGTTTAACGTTTCCCTGTAATCTCAGTTACGTAATCCTAAATATTCCATGGACTTTTGGAGAGACATAGCACTCAGCTGCAGAGTTACAGAGTCTGCCAGACGAAGGCAGTGAATACAAGGCTGGAAGACAATGAATGAATGCCAGCTGCATTTTGTTCAATCTTCAGAAAAGGGGCAGACAACACCAGTTTGACAACATTCTGGCAAATGTTCCTCCAGGAGTCACGTTACGCATGAGAACTGCGATGAGAGGTGTACTAGGCGTGTACACGCACATGTGATTACATGTCTGACTGCTCACAAATAAAATGTACAATGTCCATAAACATGATCATTCTAGTGCTTTGAAACTTCCAATAAAACTTCCTTAAATGGTGCGAGGCAAGCAGACACCAACCAGAAGTGAGATGAGAAACTCCTCCACAGTGACTCCTTCGTGAGCTCAAAGGCAAACATCATAAGCTCAAACTGTTAGGGTTAGGGTTATCAAACTGTTGCACATGCCACAATTGCTGTTACGTCTTTACTTCTTGTGACATCAAAAATCAACAAGCGTTTAACCGACGGTAAACACAGACAACTCCAGTGGCACGCAATGCGATTCCACCTCTTCCCTGAAATAAATCGCCTATAGCAAAGAAACCACAAAGAACCTGACCTGACCCGAGCTTGTTTCCAAACACCAGACAGACACAATGCGCATGGTGGTGCATTCAGCAGGTAAAGAGTCAGATAATTCCCTCGGAAGAGGTGAATGTTAGGCTTACATAAATCAGGAGGCGAGATAAACGACCTCAAATGAATGCTATGCATGCTCTGTGTCTGCTGGATGTGTTAACTGATAACTGTTTGCTAGCAGGTATTCAATTTTTAAAATTAGTAAAGAATATCATGTAGTTCCTGTTTGTATCCATGCAAGTTATAAAGTGTTTTGGGGTTTTTTTAATTTTTTTTTATGATATGCATGTACTCATATATACATTCTCACACGGTAGGCACACCTGAGCCTATCCCTCTGAATACAAAAACAGGCTCGTATTTGTGTAAGTAGTCTCACCTCGTACAGCGTCATCTATACAGTATGTAATATGGCCACATTCCCAGATGCTTGTTTTTTCGTTGAACACCATGTTGAAGCGGATTTGCATAATTTCAAATGTGGCTCCCTTCAGCAGAGCAATTTGGTCCCCCATGGTAAGAGACCTGTAAGAGACCGGCGTGACATGACACACACCAAATTCTACTAAACAAAGATTAGTCATAAAAAAACTAAAAAAAAAACAAAAAAAAAACACACCCACTGAAACAGATGTGAACATGCACTGTGGCACACATTTACCGGAAGTCCTGTAGACTTTTGGAGAAACTAATGATGTCCTGGATCATGTACGTGGTGAGGTCAGTCATGTGTGGAAGAGCAGTAAAAACACTGCTTTTTCTAATTTCCTCCCTGTCTTGGTTCTCTTGTTTTTCAAAGGAACCACAGAGACAGGAGGAGGAGGAGGAGGAGGAGGAGCAGGAGCAGGAGAGGCAGTCGGCACATGAGGATGTTCTTTCAGTGCAGGTGTTTGTAGGGCAGTTGGTCAGTGGGTTAAAGGACTCGCTTGCAGGCTGGTTGTACTCACTGGAAGAAAGGATGACTCTGTCCATAGGCTGACAAAAACAAAAAAAAGAAAGTCAGTCAGACAAGTTAAGACGATGAACAGCTCAAACACATTTGCAGTCATTCACACACCCTAAAACCGCTGAAGCTGGAAAATGCAGAGTCAAATGTGCTGCGGTGTCCACAGAGTAGCTCCTGAATGGTTTCCCTCTGCTGGGACAAAAGCTGTATTGGAGCGTCGCACATCTTTTTCTTCTTGATTCGGATCCTCCTCTCCAATACCTCCTTCTCAGACATAACCACTACAGGGACACAAAAATACCTGCATGTACCGTATTGTCACCAGACAAATACAGAGTATTGAGTAGTTCACTCTAAATGTTCTACCACTCTGAATGTATTGCTTTCTATACCATATGTAACAGCATCAAGTGGTAAATAATACTTACTGAATGATGTGCTCCTTAGAACATTACATACTTTCTTACAGTGCAGTATCAGTTTACATATAAATGTTTGTCTTAAAACAACTTGGGATTATTTGTTGTGTTTGGTCGTTACTTACTTTCTTTGCGCATGCCTATTGCCTGACATTTACGGAGGCGACAGGCTTGACATGACCGGCGGTTGTTTTTGGTTATAATGCATTTATTCAGGAATGGACAGTGGAGCTGCGTTGACCTCTTTATGGCACGTCTGAATTTTTTTTTTTTTTCAAAAATCCATTTAGTAACAGCTTACAAACATCTGAAGTTAGAAATCACATGCATGGTTATTATGCACATTACATTATAGTATTACTTTGGGCGATTCATGCACCAGCCAACGAATAATTCATGAGAAATTGAGAGTTATGAATGGAAAATTAGAAGCATGGAATGAAATGTGTTCACCCAGACCAGATGATAACATCCCACTGGCACCATCTTTTCTTTTAGAAATGTAATGCTACCTGACCAAACAGGTCAAAGCTTGGTTACAGAAAGATGCATGTGAATAAGTGAGTCAACGAGAAATCAACTAACTGTAAATAAGCAAAGTATGGCAGTGCATGTATGGACCAAAGTCTCAGTCACTCATTGCTCTACTTAGGTTGTTATCAGTAAAAAAGAAAAAAAAAATGCAACAGCACCAAAAAGCAAGCAGACACACAAAGTTAGTGACTAGCTGGTGAACATGTGGAGCGTTTAGCTGCTAAAGAGGCAGATATTTTTCTGAGCTGCTGGTGGAGACCAAAACAGAGCTAAAAGGAGAGTGAGTACCTGACTATTTTGACATTGGTCAGGTATCCAGAAACACCACCCCAGTGGGAGGATAATGTCGCTTTGTGTTTGCTGAATGTATAAGTGGGTACACAACAGGCACACATTAGCTACAACAACTTTATCATCTGGCCACATAGTGGCAGCTGTAAATGTGTCAGCTTGTTTCGGTGTTTTCTGCCCCTCGTGGCCAACAATGACCTAATGCAGCTTTAAAGATTCATATATGATCAACATGTTCCAGCAGGTGAGATTTTTTTTTTGTTTTCACTGAAACACCCAGTCCTTCTCAGTTGCTTTGCCACAGTTCCTTAAATGAAACTCATAATTCTCAAAACACTGAAAATCTTCAAATTTTCTTGCGTGAATATGCAATAATATGCATTAACTGAAATAACTGTGTGACCAAAGAGAATATTATGACGGGTGCGATGTGAATGAAAATCTATATCTGGGTGTAAATGGAGGCAACATATGGAGTACACAACAGGCCTAAAGTATTTTCTTCAGTTGATTTTCAGTTTTGTTTATACGACTGCAAGAACTTGATGGACTGTCACCAATTATTTTCCTATTTTCTTTTCAGACGTCATTATGTGAACTGTATGAGAAGCTTTGAGAACACAGCACCATTTGAGGGTGTATTGACTGTTTTGCAAACTGGGACACAGTTCTGGGGTTTATTTTACCCTATTCAGAACATAGGGCCTTTTGATTCTAAGTGCTGTGCTGCACTGTATGAATTTAAATTCTTGTGATGGTTTCACTTGCCTTTGTTTTTTTGTCACAGTTTGAGAAAATGTGCTTAAGCAACTGAGAAAACGTTGAATCAGATGATCTTGATGATGGTGAGTGTCTCAGTTTCTTTGACTACATACACAGGTACATTTTAAGAAAGGGGAGAAGCATTTTGTCACCTCTGCCCTTTATCACGGATGTTCACGTTGATTAAAGCCACAGCCAGAATACAGAACAGAGCATCAACAAGTGGGCTGAGGGAAAAGCCGTTTGCGTGAGAGATGAAGAGAGTAAGAGTCAAACAACCTCACCTGAAGAAGCCCTTGCAGCCTTCACATGCCAAGGCATTGAAGTGGTAACCTTTGGCCAGATCCCCACACACACCACAGGCTCTGGGGTCCTCATCTTCTGACAGAGGTCCCTCTTCATCCTCTTCATTTTTCCTTGTCAGTGCTTCACAGATGGTCTCTGCTCCAGTGGCCTCCTTGCTCATTCTCACCTAAAGGGATTGTTGGATAATTTTAGCATGACTAAATTTTATTTTCTGATTAAGTGCAACGTTGTTTTTGTAAGAAGTGGCAGCGTTGGTAGGAAGTGAGGTTCTACCACGAGCACAAACAACAGTGTGATCAAGCTTATGAGTTCCTGCAAAAAAAAAAAAAAAAAAAAAAAGTGGCAGTTGTTCTAATGTCACACTTAATTGTGATGTGCCCCTTTAACATAAGGACAACACTATTGTGGCTTAATTATTTTTCTCTTATAGTTTTGAATAAAAGTGAGGTGACGTACGTATAACTATGTATGAATAAAGTTTCAGTGGAGTTATTTAAGTCTAATAAAAGTCCCATCCATTCCCTGAGGGTCACAGCGGGTAACCAATTCAAACTCCATTAAATGCTATCAAATAACACCAGGCGCTCTGAAGTGTCCGGAAGCTGCAGCGGTGTAGAATAGTGAACAGAAGACAGATTTCTACAGGACTCAGCACCCCTGTAAGGACTCTTATTACTTCCAATAACACTTCATTATAAAGTTATCTGATGCTGTCCAACTGTCCGGCCAACCCATTACTTTCACCCACACAGCCGTGTGACAGTGTTTGGACCCCGGAGGAGAAAATCGATTCATAAAAAGTTGCTTTTTTTTTTTTGCTGTTATGCCTTTGACTTGGTATGCATTAAGTTTCTGACACTGCGAACTAATACATTTTAATAACTTAAAAATAATAACCTAAGAGGCTCTCCGTCAACCATAATATAAACACCTGCCTTTCCTCGCCTCCCCTTACCTGGTTAAAGGTCGAGCTTTAATCAAACAGTGATTGAGGTCATTCAACTCACTGACTTGACACGGACTGGTTGATTCCAGATGTCCAAACAGCTGTATGTAGTCCACAGGGTTTCACCTCACAGCTGTTTATCCCCGAGTTTCGGATTTGCTCAGCGCTCAACAGGTGAGAAGGAGTATCGCAATAGCTCTTCCTCTCTGGACTCAACAGGATGTTGTTTGATACAAGGCTGGTTGATGATACACACATTCCTGGCTGCAGCTCGCGGGAAGGCGGGGTTATACGTCAGGCACCGCCCACGTCATTCTGTCACCTTGGCACCACGCGTGACCTAAACGCCTCCCACCGCTGACGTAAGCAGTGCAGATGAGGTCTCACGGGGTTAGCTTGTAACGCGTGCTGCATGCGTAGCAAGTACAAGTTGCATTTTTTGAGAAACTTTTGACTCGGTTTGGAGTCTGTCTGCCTTTTAGTGGTCAACACTCTCTCTTTCGTCCACCCCTTTTATTTCAGTGAGTTTAGGCTAAATGAGAAAGAAACATCGCTCTGTATAATGCAGTGTAATTCAAAAGCAGCATAAAGTACATCGGCTAAACTCACCATGCAGTTGAACCAACACCTCTCTAAAACAGTTCAGCCAAAAACTTAACACTATAACCTTCATGAAGGTAGGTTTTGTTGCGCAATTGTATTACACTGCAGGATAATGAAAGAATAACAGATGAAACTTTTCCTAAATAATATGAGTGAACAGCAAATTTAGACATACTGCATCAAAATACGCTTTTTATTTGTTCAGTCCCCTCTTTACTCAGTTAGACTGTGGTGCTGCTTTGTTTCCTTCTTCTGCTCCTGCTCCACTTGGCCCATCATCTGCTCAAGGACTCGGTTGGAGGCTTTTTCCGAGGGAGAGGTCAAATGTGAGGCCCCCAGAGTACTAGGAAGCATCCCAGAATGCTCTAAAGTCCCATGAATGATACTCCGAGCTGCCTGCAAGTGTCTCTGCTGCCGCGGGTTCACTGGGAGAGAGAGTCATAAGGTTAGACCAGTGAGTATTTTCTCTTTTCATTTATTTTTAATTGTTACTGCAAATACTCATTACTCTGCATCTAATATCTAATATATTTTTTAATTAAATTATTATTGTCATTATTATTCATTATTATAATCTTTGAACATTATTTCAACTTTTAAAACATCTGAAAACATTCGTTTGTTAGTGCAGCTGCATTCTGTGGGTGAAAACAGAAAAACCTCCCAAACCTCTTTCCCTGACACTGATCTTCTCCACCTCTGGAATAAGGAAACTGTACACCAACTCCGACACAATCTCCTCTGACTGAAGACTGTTGCGGCTATATACACACACACATACACACACACACACAAAGAATTTTTGTTTATTATCCTTGAGTTTGAATTTCTGAATGCAGAGTATGAGCAGACATGCTGAGGTGTCCTTTACCTTTCCTCCATGGCGTAAGCAATGTCATTGACCTCCTTTGCCCTCCTGCGGATCTCCTCTCTGGCCTGCTGGTCTGCTGTCTGCTCCAAGGTCCCCAAGATGATGTCCTCTAAATACAAATCCACAGTTTCTTGGTGTACCTGCACCACCTGTGACAGTGTTAAGGACATGCACATACATGCATTAAAATATGTGCACCACCTGCACTCACATGTTTTATTTTTATAACAGTTTCCTTTGCATACACTTATCAGGAAATAAGCACGCACTTGTCTAAAGATCTCGTCTTCTTCCCTGCGTCTGCGCTCCTCCGCCTGTCTCCTCCCACTCTCCTCGGCCTCTCGAAGGCGACGGTCTCTCTCAGCCAGTATTGCAAAGGCATGGATCCTGCGCTCCTCCTGGAGACGAATCAGCTCCTTGGACAATGTGTCAAACAGGTCTTCAAGCTCTGCACCTACCAGTCTCGCCTGAGAGTCCTCCTCCTGAGAGGTTGGGGAGGGGAGAGAGAAGGCGTAATGAGATTGTAAAATGTGTAATGTCTGTAAATTTTTGCACATGAATGTGTCTGTGTGTTTCACCCTGTGTCTATTCTTGTCTCTCTGTTTTTTCAGGGTGATTACGAGCTCTTTGTCAGCTTTCTGGGGCTCCTGCTCCTCTCTCTGCAGGGCATGGACCGTCCTCAATTCCTGGATAAGCTCCAGATAGTTCTCTTTGCCCTTAAATATCTGTACAACAACACAGAAGTGAACAGAGATGTCCTTACAATGTGAAACACATGCAAACATTTCTGTAGGGATTTTCAGGCATAACAGATGTGCAGGTAAACAAATGCACACACGTGCATGCAGACATGTTCAGACCTCGTACTGGATACTCCTTCCTCTCAGTAGTTTCTGCAAGTGGATGGCTGCAAGCTCTATCTCCTCATCCCCCTGATGAGGGACATATAAATGTATTAACAAATACCATCTACAGTACATGCAGGATGAACAACATCAGTGTCAGTTATACTCGACTAGATATTAGCTGACCTCTGGTGGCTCCTCCACTCTGGGAGTGACAGGATGAGGAACAGGCTTCTCCTTCTTGACAAGAAAATGCAAGGGCTTCTTTGTCGCTAGCTCATTCTCCGCCTTCCTCAGGGCCTGTGGAGCCACAATTGGGAATCCATGTGTCTCTAGAACTTAAGTGATATGCTTAATGAACAGATTTCTTTCTGCTTTACCTTGTATTTCTCCATCAGTTGTACCTCTCTGTGCACAGGGCGCTTGATCAAATCCTTGAGGATGCTGACTTTGGGTTTGGGTGTTTTCACCCATGGTTTGAGGACTGAGGCAGAGACTCCTGCTTCTAGCTCTAGCAAGCCTATGACAGAGAGTTAGAAGTTACCTTAACAATAAAGGGATATTGTTAAGATACATACTCAATTCTATTTGTCCAAAAGCATTTAGATTCACACCTTCATATGTGTCTAAGTAGTGGCTTTTTAACTCATTGTTGCGGGCACTCCTGATGAACGTGTCCCTGCGGCTCTGAGGGGCACACGCCCGAGAATGTGTATAGTCTCTGACAATTCCACGTTGCTCTAGCTTCCCTTCCATATTTCTCCTTTTAGCTTCCAGTTTTCTCAGTGCTACACACAAAACGACAATGAAAAAGAAGAGACAGATGAGAGGGGGTAAAACAGAACAATACATTTTCAGTTGCTATATTGAATGTTATGTTAGTGCAGAGGCAGCAGTTGTCTTACACCTGATGTAGTTATTGTGGATCTTGTTTAGCCTGGTCTCCTTGTCTTTTTGGTGCTTAGAATATATTTGGTTCAGTCTCTCGTTTGTGACTTCTTTCTGGGCCTCGTCTCTCTGTCTCATCAGGTCCTTCAGCACAGAAAGACGAGTCTCTTGCAACCTGGCCACCACAAACATTGTTCAAACCCATGAGTCAGCATGTATTTTCTCTGCTTAAACTTATTTTTCTGACCACTTGAGGGCAGCAGAAACAAACAATGAACACAAGACTGACACTGAGTGTGCAGTAAATGATGGTGATGAGAGCAGTGAGAGTGAACCAAAAACAGTAAAGTATCAGCTGCAATACCAAAGCAGCGAGCTGAAAGATGCTAAAAGGCTCCATAGACCTGAGGTTAACTGATAGATATATAACAAAAAAGACAAAAATAGCAAAAAAGACAGTGGCTGTTCAAGTTTGGGGACTTTATGGTTTGCTGTAGGGCACATGTGAGGTCAGATGCTTCCCCAAGAGTTATGAACAAAGAGGACAGGTAGCTTAAATCAGTACCAAACACTGCACCAGCAACATTTTAGGTAGGTAGTGGTTTATTGCATTACTTAAGTCTTTTCTGATTAGGGATAAAAAAGTGGTTGAGGTGCAGTACCACTCACTTCTGGATTTCTGCTTCTCTGAAAGCCCACTCTTTGGCCTCCATCTCTTCCATCATACGCCTCCTCTTGTCAAGCTGACTCTGGTCATCCAGTGGAGGAAGGCTGGCCTCCCAAGCTCGTTTGGCACGTGCCCGCTCTATCATTTCCACTTCTGCCAGGCCTGCTGGCAGACCATGACCTGAGGGGAATTGTCATTAGAGGGTTTAGATGTTAGTAAAGGTAAAGATGCAGATAGACTGTTGAGCTGGTAGGGACATGTAGACTATTCAGCTGAGAGCACTAGTAGGAAGACTGGGCATGGATGGTTTTAACAAGGTAATTATACAGCACAATCTATAACTGGTGAAGATCTGATTTTGTACCCCAAGTCAAAGCTGCCAGCTGCAAGAGCTCTGAGGGAGTTGTTCCGGGTTGTATCACATATTCAGGGCTATATGGGTCTGTCTGTGTTTCACTTTCCCTGTAGTCTGTTTGGACCCCCACAGTGAAGTGGGTGTGTTGTTGTTCAGCATTCTGTCCTCCAGTTGTTACAAAGTCTTCTCTGGGGCGACAAAACAAGAGGGTACACCCTTGACCAATTAACAGGGCACAACAGAGATGGCTGAAAAATAAATAAATTAAAGGAACCTGCTGCACTTACTTTGGCAAAGCAAAAATCACATGCGGAGGAACCTGCTGTGCAAAGGGAATTAAAGGGCTAAGGGAAACAGAATGGAACACCATGTCAGTATTTACAATGCAAATATGGGCAGCAGGGCAGTTATCTTTTGTAAACTGTTATTGTACCAGGCCAAGATAACTGCTACACAGTTATAGTAGTATGATTGTGTTCCACCATATTAACAGCCTCAGATTGTAGGCTGGCTAATCAAACCGTTTAAAGTATTTCCAGCGATGAGCTCCAGTCACATTGCACTCCTCCCTTTTCAGCCATGATTGAGGTTTTGGAATAACCCTGTCAAAAAAGATAATTGGGAATCAAAGCCACAAACTGACAAATGTGCCAGAAGACACAGTTTATATTTGTAATAATTAACAAAGTTAACCTGTATGTTATACAACTCTCTTGCTGCTCTTTAAAATGGTGTTTGGTTGTCTTACCCAGCCAGCTGCTGCAGTGCCTCTTTGCGCTGTTCTGTGTGGCCTCGCCAGCGGCGATCAATAGATGCCGGTACTGGGTCTGTATGATCCAGCTGAACAATATACCGCGGGTAGTGGGACAGGTTACTGAACATAGAGTCAAACTCAGCCACTCTCCGCTGAGTAAGGAAAAGAGAAATAATGTCAGCGAGTGTATCTCCCTGTTAGTCCGTTTCTTTGTTCCCATGAGTGACAACAATCATTTAACTTAACACTATACAGTACAAAATTCTTCACTCTGTATGCTGTTATTTTAATAAATGCATTTGTGAGCTTAAAAAAAAAGGCCTACACTATTTTGGAATTAAATTCTGGGTGAAGTTTCAGCATGGGTTTACCTTGAACAGTAAGTAACTGAAGACAACATCATTTTGAACAAATCTGGGTGCATTCTGAGGAGCTTCAGGCCACAAAACTTAAACAAAACAAGAACTATGGCCATTATATAACCCAATATATATTGTATTTAAGAGTTACTAAGCCAAAGTTACTATTGCCTCTGACTTTGTACTTTAAATTACTGTTGGTAGAGCTTAACGTAGCATTTAGATAACTTTATCTGATTACATATCTTTAGTAATAGAAACCCAGCCAACAGTACACTGTGGGACAACCGGGGACACAACTTACGACTCTGTCCTTAGACGCGTAGGCCTTGAGGCTGGACCTGGCATGGTCCACCTCCGATGACACTGTGTAAACCGGATCTGTCGCGGCAGAGTTACAGTTCAGTTCATGTCGGCTAAGTAAGCCATCAAGTTTTCAAAGTTAGCTGGCGTTTGGTTACGTTTATACTCACCATACAAGTAGTCATAAACCCGTTGCCGCCTAACAACTTTATCCGGTTTTTTAGGAACTGTGCGAGTGACAGACACGCTCATTTTCGTATTTCAATTAAAAGCCGTCGCTTTCCCAACGATTTTCACCTCTCTGTTTACCAGTGTAACCATGGAGACGGTAAACTAGGCCGGCTGGAAGTGAGGGGGGGGGGTTATTTCGTTCATTGTCTGCGTAGAATATAAGACGGCATGTCCGTTAGTAAATAACTACTCGCTGGTAAATATACAGTATAGTTCTTTGATTAAAAAAAAAAAAATCAAAAATCAGTGCATGTGACTAAATTGTTATATGAATTGTTTTATGCGCCAGTGCAACGACGAACCTTCCTACATACAGCTCGGGTCGTGCTGTTCTCCATGACAACGGCGGCTGAGGCTCATGGGTATCGTAGTATTAAAGCAATTCTGCACACCAAACGGACGGGAAAAATCGGAATTCTTAGAAACATAGATGAGCATATTACAACAAAATTAAAACAAAACACGCACACACATATGTATATATAAACCCACAACACTCTCGTGTTTTAATGTTGATGACAGGAAATATACAACCTGGAATGTTTTTGCTGCTAGAACAGGGAGGCAGAATAATGTTTACCTGAAAAGAAAACATACTTTTATCTCTGGGGAAGGAAGAGAGTTAGGGTCACGTGGGGGAAAAAAAATACAGAGATTAAAGTCAGAATTCAGAGAAAAAACAGAATGACTTTTATTTCCTCAGAATTCTGACTTTTACCTCAGAATTCACACGTGGCCCTAATCCTCTTCCATAGTGATCAAATCAGATTCTAATGATAAAATAACATCTATTTAACCTTTTTTCACAAATTTTCATTTTGAGTCACTTTTTACGCAGGGAAGTCTTAAAACCGTTGCTTCACCAGGTACAAATGCAGACCACTTAATTCCTTTTTTTTTTTTTTTTTTTTTTAAAGTTTTTGGTAGTTTGTTTTTTTGTTTTTGTGTTGTTTTTTTTTTTTGCCTAATATGAATTTAATGTATTTATTAAATTATTGTTTTGCTTCAGATCTCAAATTTTCCTTAGAGCATATTTTTGGGTCATTTAAAAAAGGCTGATTTTGACATCAACAGGAAGTTGGTGTTATCAAGGGGAAACAGTGCATGCGCGTGCACACGCGCACACACACTCACACACACACAAACACACACACACACACACACACACACACACACACACACACACACACACACACACACACACACAC
>JBBMJY010000007.1:9167091-9179448 GCA_037833715.1 Toxotes lorentzi | reverse complement strand
AAAAAAACCACAATAGGTTTTCTCGGTTGATGGAACCACTCCGAAGAAACTCCAAATTGTTTTTGTCTACACCCCCCCCCCCCCCCCAAAAAAAAAAAAAAACCCACACTATTTTACTAACTTTTCCCTTATATTTACTATCCTCTCTCTCAGGAACTAATCAAACCACCCCTGCGAATTCCAGCACTTATTCTCCTGCTTTGCCAGTTCATGGTAAATTTATTTTCTTATTTCCCTGTCCAGCTATTTTGCAGTTTGAGGAAAATATGAAATAAGACAATTAATATCAAGTAAGGTGAATGAACAGGAAGTTGAACACAGCAGTATACATTTTTACCCCCCCCCTTTCCTCATTAATTAATTCATATTTCAATCATGAATCACTTTTTAGTTGAAAGAATGTCATTATTTTTGTTGTTTCTTTTGGAAAGTAATTATGAAATATTAATAGGCTGTACCAAATGTTTTGAAAAATAATTACAATGTGAAACTGAAAGATCACAGCATCACCACTAATGCAACTATTCTTTCCTTTTTTCAGTTAAAAACTTAGCTTTCAACCTGGGGAGTGATGTTAATCTGACATGCAGTGATAAGACATGGAATGAGATGATGTATGTTATCTGGGAAATACAGCTGAAAAGCAATTACTGTAAGATAGCCTTTAACAACGATGGCCAAAGTGAAGACTCCTGCAATGATGGCAAGTCCCTCCGGAACACATCCAGCTATCAGTCATACCTGCACATCCCAAGCTTCTCAACCAGTGACGTGGGGGTCTACAAGTGTGAGCTGGTTTACAACGGGGGAAACAAAAATGATGTGTTCAACGCAACTATCACAGGTAGAGCCACATAATTAGTAAAGGTAACCTTTTAGCAACATCAGTTCAGTGAAATCGCACAGAAATGAAGAAAATGGTAAATTCTGGTTGTCGCCAGTTACATATATGAATGCAGATTGTTTTAGATTTTAAAACTGAAAATTTATTTCTGTTGCTCTGACAGGCCTTGAGTGTAACTCTGAAAACCTAATAGCACTGTTACTGTCACTGTTGATAATTCATCAACTGGTGACAGTTTTCATCTGGAACTGTTTTATATTTAGTCTAAGAAATGGTGAAATTGTTAAAAAAAAAAAAAAAAGACCTAGGCAAGCAAATTAAAACTATCTGCAAGATAAGATACTACTAGGTGTGAGTGTAAATACATTTCTTTGTGATTTGGTTGAACTTTTAATACAGCTACCTGAAATATTTATTATATTACTCTTCCTTTGTCTTCCCCCGGCTCAGTTCCTCCTAGTGCATCAGCCTGGTTAGAGAGTAGGGGCAACAAGATGGTGGCTGTGTGCAAAGCTGAAAGAGGAAAACCTGCTGCCAACATCAGCTGGAGTCATGAGGGAAACTCAACGACTGTTGAAACACGGTCTCGCTTAGATGGATTAATTACAGTCGAAAGTCGTCTGGAGCTCACCGAGGGCATGAATACGGAGACCATAACCTGTGCTGTCAGGCACCTGTACTGGAAACAGGAGAGGATTTTTGAGCTAAAACCCAGAAAAGGTCAGGCTTCTGCAGAGTAAACAGCACAAAAGTAAAAGTACAAAAGCAATAAGGTTTAGGTTTTAAGTCTAATGTGTTCCTTGGTTAAAACAACCCTGGTGTTTTAAATTGTTGTGATATTTATTCTTTATAAATATGTAGTGTTGATGTCCATTAGATTATAAATGAAGCTGTAATCTTCTCCCTCTCTCACAGCAGGTTATTATCCTCTGCTGCTCAGCCTTCTTGTTGTGGTTGTCATTGTATTTTTGGTGGGATTCTTATTTTTTGCACAAAAGAAACAAATGTGGTTGAGGTAAGAAGTTTCATCCGATGAAAAACAAATCCCTTGCAAGCTTTTTTGTCGAGTCACTGAGCTGATTTGTGTTTCTACCTCTTGCCAGGAGATGCCAGCAACCTGATTCCTTACCAGCCAAATCTCCACCGGTGGGTAATTTTTTTTGTAACTCTATATTTTTTGGTTCTGTGTGTTTTACTGTGCATTTTTAAGTTTTGTTCACAACACGTCTTTTCAGACAGAGGATGTGGAGGAGGTGGAGCCGTACGCCAGTTATATTCAACGTGTGAACTCTATCTATAACTGATCTGCAGATCTTCATAAATTTCTTGCACATGCATCTCACTCACAGTCAAATGCACATGGCTCTTGAGAAACTGAAGGCTGTGAAACTGAGACGTGGTGAAATAGTAAAGGGAGAGGAGGGAGATGAAAGATTTCCGATAAGATGGGGGAACCTCTCAGGTCTGACCTAACAAACACTTGACTGATGGAACAGTGAATGTATCTTATGTCACATGCTCTCCCATGCTGTCCCAGTACATGCAGCCCACTACTCTTTGTGTGGGTCTCATGAGAACATTATTAGTACATAAGAGTGCAACTGCTGAATTAGAAACTGTGCAATCTTCAGTCAGACACAGCATGCTTATACTACAGGCTAATGGATTTTTGATGTTACTGATGAAATACATGGGCTATAATTAGGTGTAAATATGATTATTTATAGATTAACTGCAAAGAGCAGATCAGTTCTCAATAGATTCTTGCTGCAGTCAGCCCTGTAAAAGTGCCAAGCAGAGAAAACAGTATGATGTGGACGACATTATGTAAAGTATTTGTGTTATGGGTCAATGTATAATTATCTAATTACGTATATTAAAATGCATCTAAACACACTGATCTCATTTTTGCTTTGCTCTACAGACTTAATAAGAAAACTAAAAATAGTGCATAAGAACACTTGTTTTGATTTAACAGAATTTTCTGATGCTGATAATGTGTTAAAAGTTACAGTAGCATGACACGTTGTGTTAGTCAGTTGTTTGCAATACATTGTTTTTCACTGGGGTTATTAATCAATCAATCAGTCAATAAGACTTTATTTGTGTGGCATTTTTCATACAAATACATTGTAGCACAAAGTGCTGAACCATCCAGTTAAAACGAGGGTTATGTGGGGATATGAAATGGAAAAAGGGACTGTTCTGCCATCTACTGGTGGAGATCAGTCCAAATCATAGGCTGCAACTACAATAAGTTCTCTTAACCTCATGTTAATTTTCTCTGAAATGTTGCAAAGAATGTTTAGTTAAGATTTAACCTTAGGTCAAAGACTTCTTCTGTGACTCCGTTCAAATATTCAAATATTTCCAATATTCAGGTGTAGCTGATTGATACGACAGAATAATGATTTTTAATCCATAAAAAAAATCAATAAAACCACAAGGAAAAAAAAACAATTTACAGTATATTACTGTACACTACTCTACTACTGAATGTGCACCCAGTCAAATACATTAAAAAAAATCTTGTCGATAGATATAGGTTTAGAAAAAAAAAAAGTATGTATTTTCTACATACACTTACAGAACATAAAATATATAAATTCTCGAGCCTTACATGTGTATTTGCAGTATGTGTGGGTGGCGTGCAGTAGTTCTTGGGCGCACTATACCACTTTATTGTGCAAACTGGCCATGCAAACACAGTTAGCCTGCTGATGCAACACGACATGGGCTTAACTGAATGCTGGGTTAAATGTGAAGCTTTGGCTCTGTTTCAACAAAAACAGAAAAACAGACTGTAGATAAAGATTGAGCTTTCATCTGCAGTAGAAAACCCTAGAGTGACAGCAGATGTGCTCGCATTAATCAGCATGACTATGAAGTCAATGGGCTTCTTCAGTATCCTCGTTCTGTTGAAATGGTTATAGAGCAGTTGTTCATTTCCTTCCACGTCAGAAAAAAAACAGCAGTTGTAGCACATACACCCAATGAAAGTTGAAAGCAACACACTTAATATACCAATGTTGATGACTAATATTTCCTTTTAGAAAATCGGAATAACTTAAAAGTTCGACACATAGTAGCTTTAAAATTTTCAGTCATCATTCAGGTCATGTTGTAAATAGCAATAGTGGAGGTGTTCAGAAGTGATGAAACCTTCTGCATCTTCAAGTCTTGAAGCTCAAACACCAAGCCCAGTTCCTCTGGACGTATTGCTTCCATATCTTTAGTTAATGTTTTAAGAATTCAGGTACATCAAACTAAAAACCTT
Source organism: Toxotes lorentzi (assembly GCA_037833715.1). NCBI lineage: Eukaryota > Metazoa > Chordata > Actinopteri > Toxotidae > Toxotes > Toxotes lorentzi. The sequence continues at coordinate 9,175,327 of JBBMJY010000007.1, read as the reverse complement.
CACGACCTCCTGTGGTTGCGTTTCTTCTGTAAACAGGTCAAATGTGAAACATGTTTGTCTTCTTGAGAAAGGAACAACACAGCGGTTTGCAGACTTGAGGTTCCCTCAGAAGTGAATGGAAACATCCTGGGCCTTAAGGTTTCCACAACTAGTGGCTGGTGGCTGCTGAAAGTTTCTTTTTTTCTTCTTCTTCTTCTTCTCATTTTGTCTTTTCATTGAAGATCAAGATTGGAGCAGTTCAACAGTTCAATTGCAAACAAGATCTTGTACGTGATTACAGAATTTCAGACACTTTCTCCTGTTTATGATATAATCTACTAGTCCTGCATCTTGCAATAGCCCAAGTGAACTTTTCCTCATGTTTACATTTACCCCATGAGTATGTAATCATCTGCACAATCGTCTTTGGATGAGCTCTCAGATACAGTTTCGGTTTGAAGTGCTGCTGGGACATTAACTGTGGCATAGTCACAATCATCGTCAGTTAGTGCTCTGGTTATTCTTGATCCCTTGATAGTGCTGTGGTCAATAGAAGCGTACGTTACATCCTCGGTAATCTGTCATGAGATAAGACACAGAATGAGATAGTAATTCTGCTGTCCTGGAAAAATGGTTTGTTCTGTTTTTTTGTTCTTTTCACACACTGCTACTGTAACCAGCACACGTTTTGATGTGTTTAGTGGCTATGACTTCCTGTGGATGAAAGAAGCAGCCTCACTCCTTCTTTTACAACAGAGGTGTTCACCCATTATGCATATCAAATGAGGCAGTACCTCTCTCTGGGTTATCATAAAAGCACAGAAACACACCCATGTCCTATGAAAAGCTGTAACTGATAACCATGAAGATTTATGCTCAACAAAAATAGACTCAACGTTGGTGTGGGCTGGTCTACCTTATTATCTGTTCTGCTTCTATCATCCGGTGCAGAGTCACCTGAAAGAAAAAATGTCACTTTATAAATGCAAGAAATACGTATACTAAATACTACAAATTCTGTTATAAAGGTTTTACCTTTCCTTTTCTTCTTTATCCTGACAATGAAACACATTGAAATAATGAGACCTCAGAAAGGACTAAGTCATCCAGGTCAACATAGTACTAAACACAGTACAATGAAATCCATTAGAAGTATTCATTTAGCTTCAATTTAGCTGGTAATTATGACTTTCACACACAAAACATCTAATAATATCTTTAACTGCTCTTCAGGCTTGTAGCTTTTGGCCCACAGCAGTGTTTCCTTGACAGCTTAACAAATGACTGTGTACTGGAACAGGAAACACTTTGCATATGTCTACAACCCACATCTGTCTGTGACCAACTGTCTATGCTAGTGCCTAACTGCACAGGGCGTGGAATTTTGCATACTTCTAGGTCACCATCTCGGCACACATTAAAACAAATGCATAATTTGGTGCACGGCAAAGATGCCAATTCTTTATGTTTGACTCAATGTTGACAAAGACGCTGGATGAAGCTATTTTTGTCCAGTAACCACAATTTCCTGGCTGAAGAAAATGCAGAAGCTGCTTGACACAGGTTCAAGATTAAATGCATCGCAGTTTCATTTAAACAAGCGTGCCCAGTCTTCTTGCACTGTTTCTTTTTAAATGGTTTTGCCCACAGTTTCTTCTAATTGAATCGCTCTCGTCCTGCAGCTGATACAGTGAAACTTTAGAATGTAATTATAACTAGTTCTTGTCTTTTATGTGAGAGTTACCTGTACTATGTATGTCTAAGGATCATCACTTACCCTGAAGTGCAGTTTCCCATGATTAGCCCACAGAATCTGGATGTTCACAGTGTATTTGTCAGCAGGTGGCAGGTACCAGTGCCTGGTTGTTCGAGAACAGCTTAAAGCCTGGCAGTGTAGCAGATACTGATATCTCTGATCTCTCCCCTGCTGCAACTGAATGCACGCAGGCCACAGTAGAGAGAGAGAGAGAGAGAGAAAGAGAGAGAGAGAGCGAGAGACAGTAGAATGGTATTTTGATTTCCTGTGTGCGATGGTTTCTAATGCAACACACAAGCGCATACACATAGACAAACACAAAAATGCATGTATACATGTTGTAGGGGTAAATACAGAGCATAAGAGTCAATCCACATGAATCACAACAAAACACGACAAAAAGAACTATTTAAAAAAAAAATTCAAATAATAACGTAAAAGATCCAAAAAAAAAGAAAGTAAAGTTTCAAGGCTTACCTTCCACTTTGTTGGATATCTGCTGCTGAACTATCAGTAGCAGATATCTCAGAACGTCCGCACTGCTAGATACACAGGGGGTAAGTAAGTGTTGTTGTATTTGTATGATGCAAATGATTTCATGATGAGCAACATGAGGAAGTCACTGACCTTTTTCCACTGTCACTGGACGTCTAGTTTACTTTACAAACCGTGTCTTTGACTAAAAAATAGAAAAGAATTTTAATGTTAAAATGATCATTATGCTCCTTCAGAGACATTTTTGTGATATGCACAGTCCAGTTAAATCAGTCTGGGAACGTCTCGAAAAAGCAACTCACTATGATCGATCGGCTGATCTGCAAGTGTTCGTGTCAGCTGTCACCTGTAAATTTAGAATGGATAAATTAAACAACTTATCTCATACCTTCATCACTTCTTCAAACAACTGTGTATGAATATGCAGTAGGTGTCTGTGTTATACACTGGGGAGCGCTGTTGGAAAAGCCCACAAGGATCTGCCTCAGTGTGCACAAGAAAAGGTGACTGTTAACTTACACCATCTGCTGGATGGATCAAAGGAAAGAAAAAGCACAAATCAATCACCCTTGGTATGTACAATGTCAATGCACAACATCTCTAGTCTAGTAAGAATACGTATAAAGATCTGCGTCCACTGTTAGGAAAAGAAGTTATTGCCATGTATGTTTAGTTTTTTAGACGTGGCTCCATGTTGAACATTGTTTATCCAAGCCAGAGTGGCTGCTTGCCATTGCACTCTGGCAGACTTTTGGCTATTTCTTCATCTGTGGGAGCTACAGATGTTTGCACAGATTGGATAAGGGAAGCAAGCAAGCACCTTATTATTTTATAAAGATGATGAGAACATTCAGTCAGCCTCCAGTGCACACTGCTCACTAATGTAAGCTGTTTACAAGACTGCATGTAGCCACTATATGGTGGAAATACTTCCCCACAATTTTGTATAGAATGTATTTGACCCCCTTTTCATTACTTATGGAAAAAAAAAAAAAAAAAAGCACGCACCTAAGGTTTTGTTCTGACTTTGAAGTCAGGATGTCACAACTTCCTGCTGGGCTCCGTGGCCACTTGAGCCACTTTGTCACAGTGTGGTTGTGTTGTTTGTTGAGATGCTGTTTCTGTACACGTAACAAAGGTGTACAGGTTACGAAGAAATGCACAGTGCGATTTGTACACATTCACATCGGAAACAGCAATTCTTCACGACATGCTGAAATACCCACACACAGGATGGTCTTATGGTCTAACGTATGTGGGACAGGAAGTGGTGAGCTTGTCACAAGTGAAGTAAGCCCATGCAGTTAGTTCAGATGAAGATTATTTGTGAACTATCATGTCCTTGGACACGCTGAGCCTAATGGGTAGACAGCCATACACCTATCTGGTGATATTTTGTTTATTTGTTACCATCTCTGGAAAAAGCAGAGGTAAGTCTTGGCATTGCTTTTTTATGGTTATGTGGCTTTCGAGACAGATTGATCCCTCTTTTTTTTTTTTAACATTGCTTTTGTTTGGAAGAAAAAAACACAATAAAATGTGTTGAAAGCTACATTTATGCTGTTAAAATGAAATATTGAGGAACTGTAATGTCATTTTGGGATCCAGTGCTGAAGGCATCTGATGATCAAAGCTGAAGTCAGAGAAGAACAAAGCTGACCTTTATGTTCTGTCATATTGTGAGATTCTAAAAAAAAAAAAAAAATTTAAGCCAAATGCCTATACATTCACAAACAGACATCACTGAGGTTTATTGGACAACATGGAGTATAAATATTGGTTTGGTAAGCTATTCACAAATTCCACATGTAACATGACATTTTTTTTTGTTATACTCCAAAATAAGATGATTTAGGCTCTACATTTCCTAGACATGCATTTGTCAGCATTTACAAAAGAACTGAGAGAAAGTTTTCCATTATCCTGCATCAGTTCCTGAAATTATGAACAGCTTCTCGTCAAATTAATTTCAGACTCGTCTCCTTCATGCGAAGTTAAGCTGATGGTCCGGAGAGGCACCACGTGGAAAAGGGCCCCACTGCGGTCTCTGACAGTCAGATGTCCCGTCAAGAACTGTGGGAAATCAATAAACATCACCTGGTGTAAACTACTCGACACAAACATCTGTGAACCGATCAATAAAACAGAGAATGTAGAAATAAGACAGAATAACCACAGTGTAAATAATGACCTGATCTCATATTTAACTTTCAAATGGATTTCTGTTCATGATGATGGCCTGTACAGATGTGATTTTAAAACACACGAATATGTCTTAATCAGTCACACCATCAACATCTCGGTTTCAGGTAGGCAGTTTTATTTTACTTCCTCAGTGCCAAAATATACACGTAATGTGTCGAAGTTCAAGTTTTAATTCTATCGCTATCATTCCCTTAAGACATGCATCATGGGGTTGAAACAACTGACAATACCGACAATGCTGCAGGTAAGACCCTTCATTTGTTAGATAGTATGGACACATTTTAATTGATGCAGACTTGGACTAATGATCTAGTTCATTCTCTTTTGTAGTTGCATCACTGAGCGCTGCTGGTGATGAGGACATGTTCTGGCTGCCCTACTTCTATATCTGTGTTTGCACAGGCCTTCTGGTTGTCACACTAACAGTGTTAACCTTCCTGAGTTTTTATGGCTGGAAAAGTAAGAGCATTAACATGTATTCAAATTTTGGATTACTTGTTTGGAAGAAAATTTGTAAATTTTACCACCTAAACAGTGGAGCATTTGTTGTTTATCTTCTTCACAGGAACACTGACCTTCAATCCAACAAAAGGACTGGTAATGTGATGCAGTGTTGCTTACTTAAAGCATTAGTTGCCAAGATTTAGATGAGAAGATTGATTCAGCAGCTAAAAGAGTGGCATCAAATTTAGAAACTCTTCTAAGTCTAGTCAAGAAAGTGAACAAGCCCTAAATGTTGAACTATTCCTTGTATACAAATGTTTTAAGAGCCATTGTGGAGTCAAGGAGGGAAATTTAAGTGGCTTATTTGATTTTGTTATGGTGTTTTTGTGTCATAGGAAATACCCACCCATATGATACCTGACCTGCCCAAGGGGGGTGTTCCTTCCTCTCCTGTCCTGCAAGCCCACTTCGTTCTGAATGACATCTACTCTCATTCTTCAAGTGCTGCCAGGACACTGCCTTCACCACCTTCCCTGATCACCAATGGGAACCAGCCTTTGGTGAATGCAGCAGATGAAAGTCAAGTGTCAGACTGTGCAGTGTATGCTGTCATCAACCATAAACGCTCTGGGATACCGGCAACAAAACAGCATGCTGCGACTAAACAAGATAAAAACTCGCAATATGCCACTGTCAGTGTTGCATGAACGTTTTTGAGTTCACATAGACACACGGATGGAAAAATGTGCACAAGTACGTGGTGGTGTCATGGAACCAGTAAAGAATTTAAACCACGCTGCAGAAGAGGTGAGTGTAGGAGGCTTGTGGCCATGCAGATACTCAGCATGTCATCTTCAATGAACCTGGCTACAGCAAAGCAGAAGCAGTATTTAATTTGTTCTCTAAACCTCACATTTGTTCCAGCTGATGCTGCTTTGGCCAAAGTTTTGGCAGTTTGTAAAAAAAAAAGAAAGAAAGAAACTCTGAATACCTAATCGTGCATTCTTCTGTCTGATTTGGTAGTATGAAGAGACTGAAGTTTGGGAGCCATCTAAATCGATCTATAGCATTCCAACATAATCATTGGCTGATCTGTGACTGTGCAAGCATTTTGTTCTTTGAGGGGTAGTGGATGTGGCGTGTTTAATATTTATTTTTGCACTAGTTTCAGTTGACTGTGTGAAATATGAATATTTGAAAGACAGAATCATTTGGCCTGCTCATCTAAAAGTGCTGTGTTAAAGAAGACTACTTGAGAAACTGAGAGGTGAGATAAAGAGCAAACCTGTTTACAAGTCCAGCATTTTATCTCACACATTTTCTTTCCCACACAGAACTCAGTGTTTTTCTGCGTTGCCGCCAGTGGTACCTGGCCTGTCGATCACATCGGTGTGGTTCAGCTTACATATGCAGGAAGTTAAAGATCAAAAGACCTTTGTTTATCATTTATGTAGCAGATGTTGAGCTTTTGTTCAACCACAAATAGTCTACATATTAAAATATTGAGTCAAAGTAAGCTAGTCAAGCTGTTTAACTGCAACAGAAATCAGCTACCAGATACAATGAGAAGACAGGAATGATAGGAACAAGGAATTTGCCAAAACAAACTTTTATAAAAAATATTTTTTTATTAAAGACAATATATCACAGTAGGGTACTGGTCCTCAACCTCAATCTTTTGGGTTTGTGATCCCTTAAAACAAATCAGTATCCACCCACAGCCCCCTCATCACACAATATTCAGCATTTCACAAGAAAAAAAAAACAATTTTACAAAAAAACTAAAAAGAAATGAATAATAAACCAACATTTTAGAAACAGAAGTAATCAGTTTTCTTTCTTATACATTTAATTATCTAGCGACCACTTTTTGATTTATCTGGACCCAATCAAGGGTCCAGACCCCTATGTTGGGAACCATAGCCTCAGCCATAGACAACATAGCAGCTATCTAATCATCATTGCTATAAAGGAGCTTCTGAAACCATCAGCAAATGGACGATTTAATAATTGGCAATCATATTATATGTAGTTTACCTAACAAAAGTGTACTGTGATGTTATTACTACTGATACAAATGCAGAGTAGGACTTGATCCACTGTCAGTTAGCACAATAATTATGTAAATGGTACACGAATGAAGCGAATAAATTGCCGGCCATTGCCAGCTATTAGTTTCTCAAACCAGTTAAAACAAGTAACTGGTTTTAACTGGTTGTGGCTGATGGGTGTGTATCTAACAGAACCAATAAATACCGTTTGTTATCCCACAGCTTATGAATACATCAGATCAGGATTGATGCAGTAAGCTGTGTGTGTGTGTGTACAATATGTGAGTGGTTTTTTTTTTGGTTTTTTTTTTATCATAACCTGCCTGGCTTAGGATGAAAAAGCCCTAAAAAAATGAGCATCTGGCAGGCAGGTCAGGCACACCAGAGAGGAATTTTATGTTTTTGAAAGGGCGGCAAGACTTTAAACTGACAAAGATTCAGAAACTTTTTATGTTTTATATTTTTATTATTCAGTTTGTTGCTTTTATTATGTCAAGTTTACATAGCTGGTCATAATACACCATTTCATCTTCTCCTCATTTTTTGTAGGACTGGATACTGGGACACATTTCCATTTATTTAAAAAAATTTATCTGAAACTATATTTCAGAGTTATTCTAATGTAAGCTGTGAGCTCATAATCAGTGTTGTATGCACATACTGAAACTTCACAGACAGAGGAACGCTACAGAAAATCAGCTGAGGAAGGAATGCGATTGAAGTACTGCATTTGAAGTCTGATAACCTGCATTTCATTCTTCCGCTGAGAAAGTAAATAACTGACAGATTCAGATCATAGGTTTTGATATGCAAGACTACTTCAGCATCAAGCTTACGCTTTTTAAATGCATGTACACATACAAACATAATATATCCCAGACGCATCATTACATTTTATTTTAGTTATGTAGGTGCCACTTTAACCCAGAGTAACAGAAACGTGAGTCGGCCTTTAGGGTTTTGTTCAAGCATATTTAGAGGAGCACAGTGTTTTATCTGCAGCCCTCAAGTACTTTCTAAAACCACTGAGCCACCCCATCTCAACACCCCACCACAGTCAAACCTGAGTTCACACACAGATACTCGTCTGGCTCGCAACAAGAGACGCATTCCTTTCAGAGGCACTAAAAAGGTTTCAGCTTTGCTCCCTCGGGAAATTGATTCAGCCTATCTGTCTATGGAATTTAACTTTTAAACACACCCATACACACGTTCTCTCTCTCTCTCTCTCGCTCTCTCTCTCTCTCTCTCACACACACACACACACACACACACACACACACACACACACACACACACACACACA
>JBBMJY010000007.1:9146939-9166991 GCA_037833715.1 Toxotes lorentzi | reverse complement strand
ACACACACACACACACACACACACACACACACACACACACACACACACACACACACACACACACACACACAGACTTTGAAACATGAAGAAAAGTTTGCAGTAGATATTATACAAACAAGACATAAGCATGCAGCCTTTTTAGTTGGTATCTAATGAAGAACATGATCCCACCCACCTTTCACAATACACGGAAGAGACAGAGGCAATCGACTGAGGTACACGAAGAAGAAAAACTTTAAAGGGAGGCTCATAGTGCCCATTAGCCGTGTTATCTGAAGGCTAAGGCCGGCAGTGTTCTATATCTTTCTTATTGTCAAAAATCCCATGAAAATTCAAAAAATATCCAAGTGCATTTCTACAAGTTTGGCTTGGGTGGCTTGGCTTGACTAAGTAGAACGTGCATCTTTGAAAAGAAGGCATGAATATACGCTTTTTAACAAAAGCTAAAAGTAATTTCCTAATATAGTGGGGCACTGTAGTTTTTAGCAAATGTTGCTCAAACAGCAGTAAACAGTGAGTTTTACTGGCCATTGATTAACTCACATTTTGGGAGCTAGTGAGTGTTTATGGAAGCAGAATGGCATCTATGTGATCAGCTTAAACCAAAACACAGTACCCATGTCGCTGATGTGTGTGTGTGTTTTTGTTTTTTTGGTCTTTTCATCGGATTTTTTGAATGAGAAAAATATAAAATATCACCAGACTTATTCTTTAAGGATCAGGTAAAAGACAGACAACATAAAATATGCTATAAACAGCAGAATCACTGTACTTTAATTTACCACACAGTGACTCTGCTGGAATCTGTAGCTATTGACTCAATCAATTACAGAGCCAGAGAGAGAGAGAAAAAAAAAAACATGATCCAGTTCCTCACACGCTTTCATGTGAGAACAGCCTGGAGATTACATAAGAGTCAGATGCAGAGGCAGAAGAGGAGAGTTGAATGTCCTACGGTTGGTGCTCATAAATAGGATTGTGTTGGACACACCTATAGAGGTGTGTTAGAACATCTTCCCTTTGTATCAAGATGATGATGATGATGGTGGTGATGATGCAGGGAATCAGTTCTGCAAGCCTGGCTCTGAGAAGCACTGCCTCTTCTTTTCAGGCCCTGGTCTGTTCTGAAAAATTAATCCACTGAAAAGAAATGCACGAAGAGCAGGAGACGTCATGACACACAATGAAAGCACACATTATAAAAATACGAAGCACTTCAAAGTTAGTTTCACTGTTCGTTAAAGGAAAACGTAATTTCAAATCTGGAATGATGAGGTCTGGAGGAAGCAGTTATAGTTAGAACATTTAATAAGATGCAAAGGCAAATAACATTTCAACCTAAAGCATGTCTTCATCAGAGCAAGAAGAGGCAGTGGCAGACCTCACATAAGGGGACCCTTGGTCTGTGAGCCAATGGGAAGAGTGCAGGGTACCTGGCATGATGTGCCTCACTTCCTTTTCTGCCGCTAAAGTATAAAAGCAAACAGGCTTAATTTCGTGGTTTATTTAACTTTCACAAATAACCATGTGCAGCAGACCTCATCACTCCAGATCACGTCTCAGTTGTCCCCTCTGCTGAGGCCTTGAGGTCTGCTCTGGCTGATGTGCAGATATTCCTTCTTTCTGTTAGCACTACTATACGTGAATTCCTTCATGCCCAGAGAGGAAACCAGTGCCTGGCCGTGCGAATAAAGTGCAGACGGAGTGCAGGTAGAAAAAAGGTATTATATGTCAATATGTATTATATTGACATGGCAATCATGTTTTAAATTAGACTAAAAGGCTCTGAAGAGGAGCTGTGAGATCAGGTCAGGTTCATCACATCCAATCACATTTCACACATGTGACAGTCATGTGTTCCATTGTTAGTATATGTGCATCTTTAAGGTTAGCTCATGTTAATTTACCAAATCAGCAGGTACAAGTATTTTGTCTATATGGTAATAACTTCACAAAAGCTCAGGGTAAACACACCCTCTGTCCTCTGCCTTTCTCACCTCTAATTAATAACAAGACCAGTGTTGCACGTCCCAAACATGATGCCAAAACCCACAATCGGGAGGGAGCATTGATAATTCAATTTTATGAACCTTCAGATGATTTCTTGAGTTCATTTGGTTGCACACACTCACCTTCTTTGCGCAGAAAACACTTCCAAAGGCAGAAGCAGAGCGACATGACCAACAGAGCTGCCACTGTAGTGACTGAGATCAGGATGGTAAGAGCCGTCCCAACTAGAGAGAAACACAGAGTATTGATTAGCAGTTTTTGCAGTCCATATCTGGGTGGATATTTCTTCTTTTATAAATCATGGCCTTGTAGAATCCAGATTGAAGTTTTAAGGAGCTAAATGTAGCCTCTGTGTTGGTATTTGTGTCTGTGTGCTGTAAGGCCTGGGCTCGTGCAGACGCTGCTTCCCTTTAATGTAACATCTCTGATTAAATTTGAGATTTAATTTATACTGTTCCCATTTGATTTCTCTAATATGCACACTCCTGTCCAGTGAAGCCTGCCTCTGTCCAAATATACCACAATCCACCTACCAGAACCTCAAAAGCTCACTAAACAACATATTAAAACATGATAGATCTTGTTCAATCGTTAGAAAACTGCAAGGCCACCAGCAGGGACTCCAGAAAGTTACTGGTCCCAGCCAAGAAATAATCCGGGTTTTTGTATGAATTGATCAAAACAAGATATGTTAATTAGTGAGCTTTATAGGTGCTGGTTGATGGATCTTAGGACAGGGTCAGGCTAGCTTTCCCCCATTTTCTTTGTTAGGTAGGTAATGACAATATGTAGACATTTTAAAATGGAGATCCACATGGAAGTGACGGTTCACAGCCACTGACTCACTTTTAGTGTTCATGGATACAGCAATCGGTGACTCAAGCCCTTTGTGGTGGACCAAGCATTTGATGGACACGTCCTTCAGCAGCCCTGACTGGACAGTCAGTGTACTGATGACCAGAGTGGTCCCGTCACCCTGTGGGAGCTGTGTGGTCACAGGGGGGCCCATGGTGCGGTTATCTCTTTCCACGTTCCACACGATCTCTGCTGGGGGTCGCGACACAGAGGTGCAGTTGGCCTCGATGACACCTGGAGCGGTGGTCTTGTAGCTCACCTGGGGTTTGGGCAGCACTGTGGGAGGTAAACAGAGAGAGCTAGAACTACCATAACAACACCCATGCACACATTTACACACACACACACACGCGCGCATACTGCACACAGATGTACATGGCACATATGACGGTTTCACTGAAATGCCTTTGTCAAAGTTATTAATGTATTCTTTCCTCTTCCTTTGTTCTCATGTCCTATGTGTGAAATGCACAAGCCTGATAGCTGTGGAAATGGTTCTGCACAATGATAAAACATTAAGTGAATAAGTATGCTGTCGGGTTGAGACATAGGAAACGCATTATTTTAATCCACAAACTGGAAAAATTCTGATTTTAGTTACGTGGGTGTTTCTGTATCTCCAACATGTCTCTGGGTAAATTGCTAAGATGATACATGGGAAAATCCTTGAAGCCTTTGGATCTGTTAAGGTATGTGAATTCCTGTACACTTAAGATCCATAAGAAAATCTGTGGCTGTTTTCAATTCGCTGTTCTCTGGGCTGAGAGAGGAATGTGATACACTGGAACCGAGAACATTTTTGTTGGCAGGAGCACGTTTAGCCACAGACATTTGGCCCTCATAGTTTTATCGTCTTCTCAGAGTTCTAGGTGATCTTCACCCACCATCGGTCTGGATAGTATCAGATTCTGAGGTGTTTAACATCACAACATGAAAAAAAATCTGACAACAATCCAAACCATAATGCTCTACAAACGAGCACAAAGCTGGCGTGAAATTTGAAAGAATTATGGCTCTTAATTAAAATTACATTCCACAGATTTTTTTCATTCAGTAGCTTTTCTGTATCTTAAAACTAAACCTTTAATACTCAGTGCTGCTAGTATGTAATATAAAAGGCATACATTTGCAAATGTGAAGGAATTAAATGCATTTTAATTTTATCTTGCTCTACAACTTTAAGTATTTTTGAATTTAATTAATTCTTAAGTACTTACAACTGTAGCCCCAACACACAATCTGGGGTCATGTAGTCACCTATCGTAGCCTATGTTAGTAAAGTGGTGTGTTTGTGTTTATGGGTGTGTATTGGTGATCCCTGTTTTTGGTCAGTATGTGTGAGTAAAGGGGCAGGGAGGGGGGGCATTACATCATCCAGAGTGGGACGGGGGTGGAACACTGGTGGCAGCAATGAGCAGCAAGAAAAAAAAACAAAAAACATTTAATGCTAATTGAACTCCTCTATTAGAAACACCTACTGTACTGTACAGTTCAATTTCAAACAAAAGCACATCTGTTTGTTGAGATAACTGTGAGGGAAAGGGAGCGGGAGCAAAGTGGGAAAGCGAATGAGCAAAAAGAGAGAGAGACAAAGCACAGAGGGAATCACTGTCTGCTGCAAACACTGAGACAGTCATGCATCAGGACCTCACTCCCTGCCTCCATCATTCTTTCGAATGGCTCTTTCTTCACATGGACACACTGCTCTGTGTTTGTGTGCTAACAAATCACCCGACAGCGTAGCTTTGCCGCTGTATCATGAAAACCCTCAATGGCTACGATCAGGAAGAAAAAAAAAGGATCAACATTCCTGTCTAAATCCCAGGGGTACCTGCCTTTGCAAAGTCCAAGGTTAAGTCTCCATGAATTTGCACAAATTTCTGCCTCTGTTATTTTTCCCAACACAGCCGCTCTTCCCAGCTCCTACATCTACTGTAGAACGTATTCACTCGTGACTACTCTGCAAGAATGTGCATCTGAAAAAGTCATGCATATCATAGTAGACAAAAACAAAAATTCTCTTTTCTCAAAAATTCAGTTTTGCAGCTAAGCTCTAGGGCTGGAGGTGTGTGTCAGTCTGCTGGTCTAATACCTTGGTATAGAACGAACTATGTCAGTTTGATGAACTACCTTGAAATTTGGTAAACTCGAATGTGACTGCCACATACCCACATAGTTTGGCAATCTCAGACGGTAAAGGTCTGATCTTAACTTCAGCTGAATGAAAAGGAATAGCTCAACATTTTTTGGAGGTTTTGTAGGATTTTAGCTGTTTCTCTGTGTTTCCAGTCTTTATGCTAAGCTAAGCTAATCAACTACTGATGGTAGCTAGTTAGGAAAAAAAGATGTTTACCATAGGTGGAGAGGCAAACCATGGAGCTCTTTAGCTCGTCATGTGTGTTGTACAGGCAGGTGTAGCAGCCCTCGTCCTGGATAGCGACAGGTTGGATGGTGAGCTGGCTATCAGACAAGGAGGCCCTGAGCCAGACCCTTCCCTGGTACAGTGGCTCAATCATGGGGTCGCTCTGCTTTGCAAAGGAAGCCACTTCTCTGGAGTCTCCTTGTGCAGAAGTGTATCTCCATGTGATGTGTTGTACCTTTTCAGGCAAACCATAGGAGCATGAGAGGGATGCCTTCTTTCCACTCACAGCTGTCTTGTTGCTGTCAACAGTGATTTGTGCTGGGAGTAAAAAGGAAAAAAAAAGAAAAAAGGTCACCGTCCAGTGAAAGAATGATGAATTGGGGAGAAAGGTAAGGAAAAGAACGGGGAGACAGCAGATGAAAAACAGGACAATGTTAATATTCTGAAATATGAGGCACCCAAACAAAAACCAGTCACTGGAATCTGCACCAGCTGTTTCTGGTTAGTGGAATGAACCTTCCTCCTCCCTCTGCTCTACAGCTCTTTATTAACATGACTGGCTGGGCCTCAACGGGCTCATCCACTTGTGTTCAGAGGTTAGGGGTGTTTAGGGACATCTGTATTCACATATTTTTACAGCAAATCCCCACAACAGTTTGATATTCAGGTTGTAGGGAGGACAAGCTGTGACTGGAGTCTATTGGAGAATTGGGTGTGTTTATTTTAGAGGGCGGGTACAAAAGGCGGGAATCCAAGATCACTTAAGCCAAACACCAACAGGGGTAGAAACAACGATGAAAAGTGAATTCTGTCATTTCACGTTTTCAAGTGACAACATCTGTTAAGCCGTGTAATTCTTCGCTTCTTCAAAATTCAAACTCAAAAACAGATTGATGTGAATGATACTGATTCCACGTCAAACGGAGGATAGGGCATCTCATTCTCAAGCATCTGATTCTGGATGTCTGAGCTCACCATGCTTGGGTAAAATCTTAACAATAACATATTGGTGTTCTTCTATTTGCCAAAACTGCATTTTTACTCATTAAAATCAAAGAAGTAGTCAGTAATAGCTTCACTCACAGGTAACAGTGAGGCAGATCCTTCCCTGCTTTGAACTGGAAGGATGCATGTCAAAGATGCAGGTGTAGCAGCCTTCATCGCGGAAGCCAACCCTGCGGATGGTGATAGCTGAGGTGTCCTTTGGGGAGGTGGCGAGCTCCACATGCTGCTGTCCACTCACACTGTCTCTGTTGCCGGGTTGGTAACTCAGCAGGGTCTGGTTCTGGACGTCCAGCCAACGCACCTGCCTCAGGGATTCACCTCGTTCCCTTGAAACGCTACAGGTCAGAGTGAAGGGCCTCTCCACTGGAGCTTCAAGACGCTCTGGTGCTGTTACCCTGCCTGATACATGCACCCTAATGTCAATTGCATACTGTACATAAATATGCTCCAATTTGGTGTATTTTGAGATCCCACTTTGACTTTTTCCTTATCTTCAAAGCTTGGCCTACTCACCCTGTAGTCTTCCCACCAGCAGCAGGAGTAAACACACCTGAAGACCTTTCCTACAGGAGGCCTGGATCATCATCTTCTTCATTGCTCATTTAACGGTGAGATGGATGAGTTGTACTATGATATGAAGAAACAGTTATCATTAATCTGCCCAACATGAGCTCATACTCTCCTATAATTTATACAACTGGTGATCCAGCAGTGACACTGAAAGAATGTTGACGAGCTGAGCAAACCTCATTTTCCCCACTCCCAGAGCCAGTTCAGCTCCTGTGGCCACCAGATGCTGTCCGACACGTTAAATTGCGTTAAAACGTCCAGAAAACTGTTCAGTGAGCTTCAGTGCAAATATCTTCCTTAAGTGCTACAGCATCCAGTGTACAAATATGTTAAGGTTATCACTTTTTCTTTAAGTTATAAGAGCTCTTTAGACATTTGAACTGATCTATTTTTTTCTGCCACATAACTGACTAAATCGACCCTGGGGTGGATTCAGGTCTAATAAAATGACTTGCAATAAACTTAATAAATAAATACAAGCCTACTACAGCCTGTTACTCACCAAAGATGTACAGAAATTATGTAAAAGTCCCAAAGCTTTAAGATTGCCTGTAGTTAATCGAGAGAACTGAATTATCTGTCATATACTGTCCATTCCCCGCGCCATAATAAACTCATGAGACCAGACTCTCACCTCTACTTGAGTCCTAATGCAAAAGTTAAAAACCAGCAGTTGGAGATGTTCTACCTCTGCAACATCTTGCCCATCCTTACGATCCAGCAGTCTTCCGAAACATCACTGCAGTACAAGCGAGAAACTATTTTTACTCATCCGAGTGTTTTCTATTCTGCGCACCACCAGCACAATGAACACCAGCCGCTGGCGGCTCCAAACTTCTCCTCACTGGATGTAACGGAGCTGTGAATGCAGGCAAAGCCACAGATCGTGGCCTGGGTTTACAGCGCCCTCTAGTGTCACTCAGTGCGCATTGCTTTGTGGGTCAGGTTGTAAGTTTTGACCACACCTCCTGATTAAATAAACTAACAGCAGTGGCAGTGGTAGCATTAGGTACTAGTAGTAGCAGCACTGTTAGTAGAGGTAGTAGCAGTGGTATTAGTACTAGTAGTTATAGGAGTACTAGCTGCAGCAATAGTAGTATAGCACTAGTAATAGTAGCAGCAGCAGTAATACTACTAGTAGTAGCAGTGTTAACAGTAGTAGTAGTAGTAGCAGCACTGGTAGTATCAGTAATACCAGTACTAGTAGAATTACCAGCAATTAGCAGCAAAAACAGTTATATTAGCAGCAGTAATAGTAACAGTGGTATTAGTTTGCTGTTTTGTCGCCCTCACGAGATTAACACGATAATTACAACGACCATGCAAACATCCTCACAGTATGAAATAAAGACATAAAGTAATCAAATTCAGGATGTGTTTCATTCTTTATAAAAAAAAAAAAACATTTTCAAATCAATTAATTTTTGTGTTTTTTCTTTTCATTTTTGTGAGACGTCACAGTTTTGCGACGGAAGTGTGTCTGCTGGACTCATCTCGGTGACGCACATACATGGGCTGCGGCTGTAACTTGACAGCTGAACATTAGTTGCTCCTAAAATGAACACATTAGCAACAAAACCAGCGTGTAAAACTTTTCACGTCTGATTGTGTTTTTATATCAGCATGAAGTGAAACTGTCGTCGACCCTGCTGCACCTGTACAGTGAGTTTCAGACGGATTGAAGGCTGTTTTTTTTTTTTTATACAGACATTATGTCGTTCCTGGTGGACTCAGTCATCATGTTCACCTCACAGGTAATGTTGAGTTGCTAAATTTACACAAACAAGTCACATCAATGTATTGCTTTGAAGAAGAACATCCAGAGCATGTCGTGAGCTAACATTTTAATCAGTGTTATTTTGCTAGCTATGTGCATATCCTGGACTGTTAGCACAGCGTTGTGCGTTTTGCAGAATTTGTTTGTTCATGTCTCATTACTGGGGCCACCATTTCAAAACTCTTTATCCAATTAGCAAGGCAGCAGTCTGTGTGGACTAAACTGTAGGTAGCTTTTCACTGCTTTGCCCTAAAATACATTCAGTTCACAACTGTGGCCAAATGCACAAGACAGGGCTGATCAGTACTATAATAATCCCATGAATAGTTTTTATTTATCAGTTAACTGCATACAAAGTGCAGTAAACAGAAAAAAAAACTAAATCAAATCAATAGTTCAAATAGTTCTTTATGACTCTGGCTGTATGTTTGTGGTTGTTGTCATGTTGATGTAGGAACTTGCCTCCCCGATGAAATAAAGTGATACAAGGAGAATAAAGTGCTTAATATCCCTATTTTTATGCATCATGTATATGCATATGTTTTTTCACTTTGTTGCTGGAATTGTTTTTCCTTTAAAGTGTGCATTTTAGAGTTACTTCTTGCAAAAACTGTAACAATAAAACTACAATATCTACTAAATTTCTATGACATACTGTCAGGTAGCACATTACATTACTGAAGTCTTAATTCAGAGACTTTAGGTTTGAGATAAGACCTAACATTAAAGCTCTAGTTAGAGCTTTTGCTTATCTGGTTATCCAGTTTACACACATTTGCTTACAAACTTGGTATCTTTATGAAGCACAGACAGGCAGAGGCATTGCTTAATTGAAAAACATGACACTTTAATGTTCACCTTGTCGTCTTCCTCCATATATCTGTCATTTAATCCATGACAGGTGCTGTTCTTTGGATTTGGCTGGTTATTTTTTATGCGGCAGCTGTTCAAAGACTATGAGGTACAGTATAATTCCAAGCCATTTATTTCCAAATAACCACGAGGATAGATGTGAAAACCGCTGCCCGGGTTTCTATAATAATTCGATAAAAACACACAAGTGCTCATAATTTGAGCTGTAAACCTGCATCATCCTGTGGATATCCTGCATGGTAAAGCTCTCACCTGTCTGTTCATGTGTTCATGTGTGTGTGTGTTGACAGGTGCGACAGTATGTCGTCCAGGTGGTTTTCTCTGTCACCTTTGCTTTTTCATGCACTATGTTTGAGCTCATTATCTTTGAGATTCTGGGTGCCTTAAGTAGTAGGTAAGTACATTTTCTGTTGAATATAATATGTGGGGTTTTTCTTATGTTTTTTTTTTTTTTTTTTTTTTGCTGTTTATCCCTGATGAAAATTTTTACCCCTCATGTCTTTGCCACAGTTCCCGGTATTTCCACTGGAAACTGAATCTGTATGTGATACTGCTGGTTCTCATCTTTGTGGTGCCTTTCTACATTGGTTACTTTGTTGTCAGCAACATACGCCTGTGTAAGTACAGCCAGGTCTAACTACTGAAAATAAAATATTTGAACTAAAAATGTCTGATGCTGTTGGAAAGATGTTATTTCACACATGTTGCAGTAAACTGTTTGCAATGTGTCTGTAGTGCAGAGACAAAGGCTTCTTTTTGCCTGTATGGTGTGGTTCACCTTCATGTATTTCTTCTGGAAGTTGGGAGACCCATTTCCCATCCTCAGTCCAAAACATGGTAAAAATGCATCCTTCTCCTATCTGGGCATTAGTCTGTATAATTGAAACATTGTGCATGTGATAATTTACGAATGTCTTTCACAATGCTAGAGTATTTTATCCGCAAAGAGGAAAAAGGAAAGTGCTGTTTTCAGTCTGTTGTTGTCTTTCATTTAGGCATCCTGTCCATTGAGCAGCTCATCAGTCGAGTTGGTGTTATTGGAGTCACTCTCATGGCTCTGCTGTCTGGGTTTGGTGCTGTTAACTGTCCCTACACCTACATGTCCTATTTCCTCAGGTAAGCTCAGCTGTGCATTTTCTCTGACATTACCTTCAACGGCTGTATCACACAGGATGTTAATCAGAATCTGCATATGCATCTGTAAATGTTATACTCAGTTGAACTTCTGTTTGCATGGCAGTACTCAGACGCAAGCTCATGGTGCTTTATTTCCTTTTGCTTTTATTATGTTCACAGAAATGTAACAGACAGTGACATCCTCGCTCTGGAGAGACGGCTGCTCCAAACTATGGACATGATTGTCAGCAAGAAGAAACGGTGAGCAAAGAAAAAAATATATACATTTTTTAAAAAAGGAAATGACTTAAATCATTGTGCCACCACAATGTGCAAAGTGTTGTACTGTGTGTGTATAGAATTGCCATGACACGGAGGCAGATGTACCAACGCGGAGATGACCAGAACAAACAGACGGGATTTTGGGGCATGATCAAGAGTGTTACCTCCACCCAAACAGGCAGTGAAAGTATCCTTTAAATTAAGAATGAATATGATGGCAAAAGGTCCATATTTATTTTGTGCTATGATATAACTATGTACTACTTGTCTGCAGTATGTGTAGTAGGTGTCAACCTTGACTACTTCCCTCCAGACCTCTCTCTGATCCAGCAGGAAGTCGATGCTCTGGAGGAGCTGAGTCGACAACTCTTTCTGGAAACTGTGGACCTGCAAGCCACCAAGGTAATATGTTCAGTCAACAAAGGCCTGTCTCCCAAAACAAATTCACACATAATTGCTGAGAGTTGTCAGTTTGTAGGTTTATCACCCTAACATGGTGACATTGGTGAGTGATGTCTAGCATTTCTTTTCAGCTCTTTACCATGACCTTATAGCTGTCTTTAGGTACACCTATTTAACCTAAGTCCTAAGTATATTATTTATATCAATGGTATTCACTCAAATCAGTGCCTGATTACATTTTTTAAACTTAAAACAGGTGTGACACCTACACTAAAAACCATTAGCTTTATGCCACTGGCTGTCATTACAGACACACACATTTATCTATGCACACTACACCTGTTTTAATTACCCCATTTGCTCACTTATGATAAATGGTTCGCTAATTATTTACCACCGCCCTTCCTTATCTTTAGGAGCGAATTGAGTACTCAAAGACATTCCAGGGGAAATACTTCAACTTCCTCGGCTACTTCTTTTCCATCTATTGTGTTTGGAAAATCTTCATGGTGAGAACATTCACACTTGTTGTCTCGCAATGTGTCTTTCTTTCACAGCCATATATAAATACCCTTAGTGCTATGGCACTTACCAAAATTACATAATCACCATTTGCTGTGTTTTATATTGTCTAAAATATGGTTAAAAAAAATTAATTTGATTTATTTTTCGCAAATCCCTACCTTGTCCATCATAGGCCACTATAAACATTGTGTTTGACCGAGTCGGGAAGACGGATCCAGTGACGAGGGGTATTGAAATTACAGTGAACTACTTGGGTATCCAGTTTGATGTAAGATATACACATCCACACACAGACACACACACACACCCACAGAAGTGCAGTCACATGTCATACAACATGACCTCCTGTAAAGATAATTGCTGGCCATTATCACTTCTCTGCCTGCTTTCTGTGCAGTGAACCTGGTCGTAACCGCTTTCAATCTTTTTCCACAGATTATTTTATTGAATTCTCACGGCTCACACTCCCAGAGTTTGACATTACATTTAAATTTGAATGAATAAATGATGCATATAAAATTAAAGCTATCAGTCTCTTTCCCTGCTCAGAGTTCCTTCTCCATTGCTTGGCTTTTTGAATGCTTTTGTCATTTTTCTCCCTGTCACAGGTAAAGTTTTGGTCTCAACACATCTCTTTCATCTTGGTGGGAATAATAATTGTCACATCCATACGTGGTTTACTCATCACACTCACTAAGGTAAAACTATCGTGATACATGTTGAAATGACTACAGATCTTGAGGACGATAAATCTGTGAGATTCTTTTTTTATGGCACATCTTTCAACATTTACATTTTCAAATTTTTTAGTTCTTCTATGCAATTTCAAGCAGCAAGTCCTCGAACGTCATTGTGCTTGTCCTCGCTCAGATCATGGTGAGTGTGTTCCCTTTGTAGTTGTCTTATAATGCAGAGCACAGCCTACAAACAGTAGTTCAGAAATTTCTCTCCGTGTGTCTTCCTCTAACAGGGGATGTATTTTGTATCATCGGTGCTGCTGATGCGCATGAGCATGCCGCTGGAGTATCGCTCCATTGTGACCGAGGTTCTGGGAGAGCTGCAGTTCAACTTCTACCACCGCTGGTTTGACGTCATCTTCCTGGTCAGCGCCCTGTCCAGCATCCTCTTTCTTTATCTCGCCCACAAGCAGGCACCAGAGAAACACATGGCCCTCTGATCCCCTACGGTGCTTCTCCTTTCTCTTTAATGTGACTTCTGGCCCACAGGGAGACTTTTGATATGGAATTTAGGGATATCCAGAAATCCTGTTTTTTTTTTGTTTTGTTTTTTTTTAATTGTTTTTTTTATAGCACATAATTATCTGAACTGCCTGTTCCTGAATCAGGAATGGCTGATTGTTGGATGCAAGTGGTGGGGAGCTACTGGAGCACATCAGGGAACAGATTTCAAAGTGTGCTCTCTTGAATTGAAAAGTATTTTCAGAGCAACACTTCCACTAGGAACCTAATTTCACCTGCAAATGTAAACACTTCTTTCTTTCTTCTTTGTGCTCTTAAATGAATTTTTTTGGCCAAACTCTTCTTTTTCTTTTAATCTGTCTGAACCCACTGGAGCTGTACTGTTCACAGTACATCACCTTATTTTCAATAAAATAAGTAATTGAATTGGAAACATAAATTAAGCTTAATTCAACTGGTATGCGTTCATTTATTTGCGTTCACAGGAACTGTCATTCATTTACTTTGATTTTAGACATGAAAACAACAACGTTTAATTTTCAGGACATTAAATGAAGGCAGAAAGTACACAGTATTTACTGGCAGCATTGATAGTGTTATCTCAAGGTCTGTATGCTGTACGTTTTAATCTTAACTTTGGTTACACTGATAATCTCAGGTGTGATCATTGCACAGGCTCATCAAAGAGTAGGTGTACTGTTTTCGGACACATGTTTGTGTTTTCAACCGCACAGTTGAAGCAGCTATTCTTCTGTGATTCAAAGTTGTGACAGTGAATTTTGAGTCTTTCCTGTCCTTGTTCTGTTTTTTTTCCCCTTTGTCTCTTCTGTGATCTTAATTGAAAGAAGTGTACCCCACCGAGCTGATTAAACAAAAACAAAACAATGGATCAAGGTTAGATTTTCAAAGGCCGAATCAGGAAACGTGTCCTTAAGGTGGCTTCTCAGAGTCTCTCATCGATACTGTCTTCAGAGGAAGATGATGACACAGATGGGCTCTAAAAGAGGGGGACGATAAAATCACAATTATTTCAACATTTGAACATTATAGTAGTATTGGACAAATTTAAATTTAGATCTGATGATGGCACTAGATGAAAAGCCATAGGATCCCCAAAGTTGTTTCAGTTCATCCTGAGGGGAACATGAACGTCTGAACCAAATTACATGGCTGTCTCTCCTATAATTGGTGACACATTTCCCTCTAAACCACAAATACCAACCTTGTGGTGGCACTAGAGGAAAAGTCATGGGATAATCAATTTAAGTTACAGTGTTGGGGAACCAGGAATGCCTGTACTACATTTTGTGTGAATTTCTGAGGTAGATGTTGAAATATTTCACTGCATAAAGTGAATACTTTGACCTTCTGCTAGCATGGTCAAAATCTTATCTGTGAACATATAAACTGCACCACTCACTCTTTGTTTCGCTAGATCGGTTGGAGTTTCAGGTCTGTCGTGCACATGATGTCTCTCGTCCTTGCTGCTGCCCTCTGGACTGTCTGCATTGTGAACTTGAACATAGGATTTGTCCTCAAGCAGCAGGCGTGTGATGGTCACTCCTTTAGCTTTGAGCTTGTAATAGACGCTCCTTGTAGCCACCAGCATCTCCAGAGAGTTGCCACTGTTATGGATAATTGCCACCACCTCCTCATGGCTGCTCTCCTCCACGTTCACCCCATTCACCTCCACCACAATGTCGTCGTCCTCCAGACCAGCCCTGTCAGCCGCTCCGCCCTTCAGCACCTGAAACAAAGTGCATCTTACCCCCTCTGATTTGAAATGGTAATGGTCAAGTAGTGCTGTTCTTTTAAGTTTGTTACCTCCTTGATGTACTGTCCTTGCACGCCTTGGATGCCGTTAAGGTGAAAGCCATATCCAGCTGAGCTCTTCACCATTTTACAGAGTTTAGGCTTGAGCTCCTCTTCCCTCTCCTGAGCGGGCATGGATGGTCGGACAGGTGCAGGTAAATTGATGGCCTCTATGTAACTGGGTGGTGACTTGGAATCCTTCATGTCCTCCAAGAAAAGCATAGGAGACACTTTCCCCTATGAGAGGCACAACAGGACATTACATAGACTGTTTGCAGGATATATCCAAGTTCAACAGTGGCATCTTTACTGACCTGCTTAAACATTTGATCAGCATCTTTGTCCACCACCAGGAGGCAGCAAGTGTTGCCACTCTGCCTGATCCTATCCACCACCTGCTCGTGGCTGCAGCCATCCACCTCCTTGTCGTCCACCGCCACCAGTCTGTCCATTTCCTTCAGACCTGCTTTTTCTGCTGGGCTGCCTCTGTCTATGTCCTTGATGAAGTGTCCTGCATGGTGTTAATGAGCACACTGTCAAAGCACAGCCTCCTCTCTGCAGACAGCAGATTAATGTTAATGAAAATAGCAGTTACGTGAAAATGAACGTATTGATAATGGCCCTGCCTGTTTGTTTGGGCTCCTCTCTGAGCAGGAAGCCATATCCATCGGGTCCTTTGGTCATGTTGATGATGCGTGGCTTGTGAGGGAGATGCTTGGTTTTAGCAAACCATGTTCCTATCTTCATACCCTTGTTCTTATAGTACCTGTCTGTTTCCTCATCAACCAAAAGGAACATAATGTTGCCCGCCAGCTTGATCTTGTCCACTACTTGTTCGTGTGTGGAGTCCTCTATGTTGTCCCCGTTCACTTCCAACAAACGGTCGTTGACTTTGACGCCGGCTTTGTCAGCCACGCTTCCTGGGGTCACCTCTGTTATGAACAATCCCTGCTCACCTACAGAGGATGTTTCCGAAGATACGAAAAAGAAGAGAAATATTCAAACATGAAAAACTTTCTGCTGAGATCACAGAGAGATAAAAATGAATAGCATCACTTTGTGACAAGGCACCCTCATTAAATCATTTACTAATACCTCATAGATAAGTTATAAGCCATTAATAAGAACAAATTTGTGCAGAGCAATTAAACCAAAATATTTTTATTAAAGGTGAGCTGCACCTATTGTACACATTAAAGAGTGTTTACAGGTATACAGGAATACTATTACATATAAGGCTTAAAGGAAGGAAGGAAGGAGGAAGCAAGAGTAAATGTTAAATTAACCATTAATAATGCCATTCACTTCAAGCAATTTCAGCAAATCTAAAGTTGGAATTCCCATATTCAGATTTCTCTCTTTCATTAACCCCAGAGGTAGATATATTTGTTTGTCATAATTTGTGTTTCTAAGCATTTTCGTAGTTTTATCAGCAGTTAGCTGAAAACCCTTGATTGAGCTCACCTTTGACTGAGCGAAGAGAAAACCCGTAGCCTGATCTGGACTTGACCAGGTAGCAGAGTTTGGGTTTTGGAGCCTGTTTGGCCACACCATTGGCAGCTGGTGTGTTTTGAGGGTTGGAGAAGTTTACTCCCTGTGCTTTTGCTTGCTTGTAAGAGACTTCATCCAGGATGTGGAAAGTGACTGATGATCCGCTGTTTCTCACCAGGTCCACCACCTGTTCCAGGGAAACAAAGAAGAGTCTGAAGCAAGATGCTTGTCACAGAATTATTCCATCTATCTGTGAGTCTTTATTGATGTAATTAGTGCACTGCAGTAATTCCACATCCTACTCACCTCTGAATGGGGCAGTTCATCAACAAACGTTCCATTGACCCGGAGCACACGGTCTCCATCTTTCATGCCAGCCAGTTCAGCTGGACCTCCCATTTCCAGGCAGCGGATCAAGTGACCCTCCTCGCCATGCTCCTCCCTCAGATAGAAGCCAAATGTCTGGCCCGACCTCTTGGTTAGAGAAATCACCCTCTGCTTGTACCCGGACATGTCCTGACAAGGAGGAGAATCTTGATACCTCATACAAAAACCTTCTGTCTGTCATAAAATGTGGTAAAACCTAAGGCCTTTTTCTTTTCTTTTTATTGAAATTAAATCATTTCGCTCACTATAGTCATAACATTTATCTCCAAATATTACCACGTTAGTTTAAACCAACTTAGAGATTAATACAGAAAATAGTTTAGACATCTTGGGGCTTTGCGGCTGTGCCATACACAGATAAACAAGAGACAGACAGATATAAGTACTATGTTTTTCAGTTTTCTGCTGCAGCAGTTACTGAATTTATTTATAACCTTCAAGATCTGTTCTCTTAAGCACACTTTTCCTCTCACTACTGTCGCCCTTTAAACATATTCAGTGAAAAGCAGAGAACCCTGGACCTGAAGACGCCATAGAAGTGCTGAAAGTATCAAATGAAAAGTTAATCTTCCATGGTGGCGCTGCAGTGGCAGTTAATGGTTAATAGCAGGCACAGCTGACTGTGGTGATGACTTTCTTTTATAAGGCAGCTTGGACTTTTGGACTGAATTCCACCCTAAAGAATGTCACTCTAATCCTCTAACTAGACTGTTATTTCCATATCAGAGGGTCATAAAGGGTGTGCGTGTTGTTATGTGGACAGGTGCGTGTGCTCTGATGTGTTTGGTCCTATCAATTGACCAAATAAATGCAGTATACTGTTCTGTCATAGTGTGTCGTACAGCTCTTCCTGTTTTGTCAACATGTTAGAATACGTTATGTTTTAATACGTAATTTCAAGAACAAATGACAAATCTCCATTAGTAATTGACAAAGAAAAAAATAATGGCAGAACAACTGGCAAGTAACTTTTCTCAGCAATGTATAAGAGTACACAAAAAAAGGCCTGCGTACTGACTCCTAGCAACAAATATATTTAAAGAGAAAGGTCTAAAAGGCCCAGACAAGATCCAAATAATTTGTGGAGTCAGGGTGTAGGTATTATTATCAAATATTGAAACCTCAAATCTTTATTTCCTTTTGTCAGTCAGAGTCTGAAAAATAACATTTTCCCGACTGCGCAGGAAAATTAAAATTAAACACATTAAATTCTGCATCAGCTTCTGCCAAAGTGTAGATGACTGATGCCTACACTGAGCGTGATATTCAAAGCCAAGCCTTTTTTCTTTCTTTTTTTTTTTTGACTAAAATGTAGATGTCCTATACATAATTTTACCCCAATTTACCCCATATTCAGCCATAATTGTGTGTTTGGAAACTTTGAAATTTAAAATTACGTTCTGTGGGTTTGAACACTGCTGCGTGGACCCACAAGAGGGCTCTTCAGAGATCATAAACTTAACAGATCCAATATCAGAATTGCAAGACACTTGAGATAACGTAAACACACCTCAAATTAGCTACATTGCTGTCATAAAATATCATTCTACTTAACCAAAGCAACACAGATCACCCTCAACGAATCCACTATGTTTACATACAGTAGTAGAGAAATTTATATTGTAATATATGTCAGTTGTTCCCGACATTTTTTGCGTGTGTGACCCTTTAAACAAAGCAATATCTGTGAAAAAAAAGTGATCTTTTGCCTTTTTTTCAGAGGCCAAAAAAATTTTCCTCTCCTGCTCATCGTGTTGCAACTGCTGTTTATGACGTTTGGTCATTTTAGCAAGTAGAAACTGGCCTTAAATATGTATCTTCCTGTCTATATTAAATAATTATGTGGTATGAGATCATAAAGCTCAGGTAAAACTATATAGTGTATGAAATGAAACTCACCAGCTCGTCTCTGCTCAGTGACCCGGTCTAAAGGAGGAGCTCATCTGTCACTGCTTAGCTGTTATCTCCCATAGTTGCAACCTGTCCTCATCCTTCTCCCCCCCCCCCCCCTTCCCTCCACCCCCTCTCGCTCTCTGCAAGGACTTTGACAGGCCAAAGGTGAGCCTAAAGGATGAGTTATTTAACAGTGTCTTGTGTTCAGAATGTCTGAGGAGGCGACGTTGCTGTGCAATCTGTCCCCAGAAAGAAAGATGGAACCATGAAGCAGACACCTGTATGGAAGTCAAAGGCTGATGACGCAGGTAGCAATAAGCAAAGTAAGGAATCATTAAAGCACATACATCACAGCCACAGCTACATCATGGGAAATGCATCCTGTGCACAAACTCACACTCATTTGCATACATTTGAACTCTAATTTACAAAACATGGACACATCCCCTTACACATACATGTCAGATTTACAGTTGGTCAAAACTTTATGATTTAAAAGTCATACTAATGATTATCTGAGTTCAGTGAGGTTGATAAATTAGTCTTAAACTCATTTTCCAAGAAGCTATTCCACTATTTTCACCTTAATGTCATCAGAGGTTAAAGTTTTACCTCACTTTTTAACTCATGCAAAAAACATTTAACCTGTCGCTGCAATTCAAAAGTAAGAATAAAAGTCTAATTTAATAACCCTGTGCTTGAGTGGATTAAATGGATATTTACTTTAAGGACAAAAGGGTTCACAAAGCTTTATGGTTGCTGCGCTCTGTAACTTTGGGAGAGTCCTTTGGTTGTAAAAGGCTTATTATGATATTGCTGTCCTCGGGATGGGACAAAGGTGACAAAAACTCGACCGAAGCCAAACAAAACAAATCTGCAAACTGTAAATGTTAATTCATTACCATGCTGATGTCTCCAGCAAGGCTTTTTTGTCTCTGTTCAATAATTGAACTCTGAGTCCAATTAACATAATTCTGATATTGTTCCTTTCTCACAGCCTCCAGGGACACTGTTATTCTCAGTAATGCTATTAATTTACACAGTGATAACAACATGTTTTGGTCTACTCATTCATCAGCAGATTTTCTCCTTCTCTAAACCAAAAATAATTTTGATATTAAGTAGACAAAGTCAAAACAAAGATGTGACTGCTGTGGGCTGAGGAGACATCACCCTATAGCACCATTTTAAAACCTACAAGATGTAAATCTACTCACTTTACCAAACATGCTGCTGCTATTTATTGTTGTCATGAAAATTATGGCTGGGAATTCTCCACCAATGCATCCTTGACTGGAAAATATATCATGTTTGTGAGGTGGAATTCATTTGCTATGTAACCATTAATGCATTTTATTTTGTGTGTGATTACGCATACATTGTTTGCATCCAAGTATGTTGATGAGTGGACTTGTTTACATTTGTGTGTGTGTGTGTGTGTGTGTGTGTGTGTGTGTGTGTGTGTGTGTGTGTGTGTGTGTGTGTGTGTGTGT
>JBBMJY010000007.1:9136293-9146839 GCA_037833715.1 Toxotes lorentzi | reverse complement strand
GTGTGTGTGTGTGTGTGTGTGTGTGTGTGTGTGTGTGTGTGTGTGTGTGTGTGTGTGTGTCTGTGTGTGTCTGTGTAGGTGCCTTGGTGTGTATATAACAGCAGCAATAACAATATGGGCAGGGGCCTCAAAAACACAAAAGCTGTGTTAAAATTCTGTGCGATGTGTCATGTTATTGTTGCCGGGTGAAATCTTCATATTATTTTTTTCCCTGAGTGTATCATTACATAATATTACATATTATTAGACTGTAATACTAAAGCATCACTGCATAAGTAACATTCTAATGTTGTAGTTGATTGAAGTGGAGCTAATTTTAACTACTTTATGTAAAGGTTTGGTAATTTAGTTCAATGGTTCACAATCAAGGGTTTTTTTTTCTAATCTTTGCTTATATTCAATACTTTTACCTCTTCAGGACTCAATGGTTATTTAAATAAATTAATTGTGTACGCAGTTATATGTTGAGAAGACTGGAGCCACTGGTTAACTGGTCTATAAAAATAAATTACACTTTATGATGGTGATCATATGTTTTCAATTTAAAATCTTAATCCATAAAGTAACTAATGTCTACAGTTGTCAGATAAATGTATTGGACAATATAAAGTACAGTACAGTATAAGATGTAGTGGTGTTTAGTATAAGATACAAACACTCAAGTAACATACTTCAAATTGTACTTAAGTACAGCACTTGAGTAAATGTACATAGTTACGTTCCAGCCCAGGTTTCTGCACCACACTCAGGTAAAAAAAAACATGAAGGTCTGTCTGCTGCAAAGTGAGAACAACAGCAGGAAATGGAAGAATCTGTGCAGGCCTGGGGGCGTCAGACTCCCTGCATGTACACACAAACACTCTGATAACAGGGGTACACACCTTCAGACCAGGCACTTAAAGCTGCGGATGATTTGGTGCTCTGAGCTTCCCCATTATAACACACACACACACACCTACACACACACACACCTCCAACACTGCAAACACACACTCAGTCCCAGCCTGGAGCAAGGTTTGAACAATTACTACCAGGGATCCAGGAGCTACAAACAGAAGGGAGATGAAGTGAGTGGAAGGAGACAGGAATCCTCTTCAGCTTGGCTTAGCACTGATGCGTTCACTATCCATTACCCTCAATCATCACTTTGTGTTTCCCAACCAAAAAGTATTTCCGTGACGCTGACTGCCTGGACTGATGAATCCTCCAGTGCTGCAGTTGTTTATTTGATCTGGAACATAATCTCAGTGGTGTTTACTGTATCGGCAGAAAAGTATGCATATACTGTAGCGCCAGAGGATACAGACATGAGCTGTGAAGAGCCAGCCCGCAAGTGATTATCTCCAACCTGTGTTCATCAGCACTGGAGCATCAGTAATCAACAAGTCATGCCAGTTTGTGATTACTGCACTCAGGAGGGAGCACTAGTCTCTCTCTTCACCTTGACTGACATCCTCACATGGCATGTTTATCTGGGGTAAGTGGCTCTGCACATGACCTGCCCGAGCCAGCTAATTACACCACGAGAAAGTTTAGAGGTGGGCCGCTTGAAATAATGGCAGCCGTTCGCTGGGAGTCATTTGAGCATTCAGAGGCCAAGCACGCAGCCCCACCTCTCCACAGCAATAACATGCCTCAGAAAGCAGCGACATTTAAACCTCCCAAATGTACAGGTGGCACAGAAGAAACAATTTCTCCTTTACAAAAATGTAACCTGTCCAGGGCCAAGGCACATAATATGTTTATGGCTCATCTCTAGCTCAATACAGCACAATGATGCAGCTGGACAATCTGGCTAAAACATATTATCTTTATATGTAAAACCCTGGTAAAATGATTGATGATGATGATGATGATGATGATAGCTTCACTAAAGGTATTTTTCCAATCAGAACAATAATTAAGATTCCAGCCTTTCATAACAGACCAACAGAAACGGTCATTATTTTCAATATTTTGTAAAACAAAATAGAATTATAATGAAAAACAATCAGATTCTGGATAAAATCATGTATAAAAGAGCAAAGCTTCTGACCACAACTGAAATAACCACATCAGTGTGTTAATAAGCAGAACACAGAGCATATCACCGAACCTATCGGTAATATGAAGCACACTGAAATACATCACTGCTGGCCTCTCTTCATGGTCACACTCACGATGGACAGTTTAAAATATGTACTGAAATCGATGAAGCAGAACATGAGATATCATCTTTTTTATTCCACACATTTAACCTCGGCTGCAGCGACAGGGAGAGCACTCATTGTTCATCCGGCTTCTTCAGTTCAGGTGTCATAGGTTTCCAAAATGGCCCCTGCGAGTGTTTTCTGATCCGTCAGTCGTAGCATCAGGACGACATTGTTTTGTCAAGTGCTTTCCAAATGAAAATGACTGTCACAAAAATAATCCTTGCCATTTCTTCTGCCTCTTTAGTCACAGTTTGCACAAGTCAAGACAATTAAAACTACTTGGTAAAGGTTATGGTTGTGGCCATGGTTTAATGAAACTTTGACTTTTGGGAAGTTATAGATGCTCTCGCTACCCAGAGGGCCCCACATAATCCATAACATGCTGCTGAGAAAGCAATTAAATGAATAAGGAAGTGACTACAGATTGCAATTTTACAACTATAGCCTGAGGGTGGGGAGTGTGATATAAACACAAAACACGGATGTGGAACATTTTAATATCATAGGATTTGATAAATTTCTTCTTGAGGAGGGATCATTGGGGGCAATGATGATGACTTTGATGGAGGAAGAATGCAATATGCATTTATATAATCGTCAGACCAGAACCTTTCTCTTCAACACAGGGCTCTATAACAACTTGATGCCTCACCAGACTGGACAAGACAAGAAGTGCACTCACACACCACCTGAGGGCGGCAGTGTGCGTCTGAAAACCACTGCAGGCGCTTTCACTGAGAGGAGCGTCAGATCATCGAAGCCTGCGTGAGGTGGTAACGTTCCTGCACCTCATTTAATTTACGAACAAATCAGTGAGATGTTTTTGACCCACCATACCCTACAAATCAAAAGTGTGGGGACAAGTGGAATAAAGACTGTAACATGATCACTGCGCATCACATTTTTATTTTCTCTCTGTACTCAAACCTTGTCTGTGAATTTTCCTCAATCTCACATTAACTTCTTATTTGTTAACACAGTGTTACTGAGCTTACTGATTCCAGCTCATTAAACTACTTTATTCTTTTTAACCCCATATTTCCATCTGTGTCTTCTTTATACCTTGATTATGAAATTGATGATCTGTCCTCCTGAATGATTTAGTAATGTTGTTTTAGTCTATCCCGGTAGCCACACAGGGTGAGAGGTAAATGTTATATACAGGGAAAAATGATTAAGCGTTTTCATTTTCTATTTTCGAGTCCTTATATTGACAAAACAATATCATCCTCGTGAAAATCTATGAATGTATACGTGTGGTATAAGTTTAATATATATAATTTTAAGTATAATTTTTGTAATCCATATTCTTTAGCCCTAATACAACACAGATGGCCGTTTTTTTCCCCTCAGACCACCCCTCACACACATATACACGCACACCACCCACCCTATATGACATTAGTCCCTCACTCTACTCTGCACTCACTTGCTGTCTCCATGCGGGTCACTTGGCAAAGGCGCAGCAGTGCGCCGCGCTCCTCCTCTCTCCTGGTCCTGGTGCGCACCGATCCTTGATTAACGCGAGTGATGCCGAGTCAGACGCATCTCCTGTAAAGGCGGAAAAGTAACGGGGAAAAAAGTCTATTACTATTTTTGTTTGTTTTTTCTTTTTCCTTTTTCGTTTTTGACGTTGTGAACTTACCTCATTCTGCAGGTTAAGTGAGATGGACTTTGGATGCAGGGTCTGCTTTTTTTTTTTACCACTTTAGAAGCTCAGACAAAAACTGACAGAAGATCTGGTTTGATCTTTTTGTAAGCACATTAAATGAAAAACATGGATCCCTATGCGCAAAATGAGACATCTACTGCCCCCGATTGCGTCGGAGCGCAGACTGACGTGCTTCTCAACGGTAACGGGAGCTTGGAGACATCAAACATCACCTGCGGCAACGCCTTCACACTCCTCATACCTCGGCGTGTGAGGCAGAGAGGTGAGCGAACACACAGATAACTTAACATTTATTTCCGAGAAGGTTATTAAAGATTCAACCATAACCTCATTTTGGATTCTGTATGTTCCTTTTTATTGTGAAGCACTTTGTGATATTTGCCATGTGCACTGAGTTCACTTAGAGCCAGAGATCAAAAGGAAGCAAAACTACAATACTGCAAGAAAGTTAACAGTAACCTCCCTTTAAATTACCCTAATTCGGTTTAATGTTAGGCTCTCAGTGTGGGATCATTGAGATAAACCAGGCTGGGAATGCAGATGGTCTTTGAAGGAGGCAAGCTGATCACTCACGTTATTCACTTCCCTCAAAGAACTACAGATACAATAAGAGAGACATAGGTCACATAACATTTTCGCCATTAATCATAACTACAGGAATATAGCGAATAACTTTATGTGAAGGCTATAAACTAACTGGTATAACAACCCTGTAAATAAATTTGACATGTCCGCAGTCTCTGTAGAACAGGCTTTAGTAATTCACCAGGTTATGATGTGCTGACGTGCCAGTCTCGCTTTCTCAAAGTAAACCTATGTTATTAGGCTCAGTTTTGCTTTATTTGAAGGGGAAATCAATCGTGTTACAGTGAAATACAAATCAGAGCACACACAGAGAAAGAGAGAGAGAGAGAGAGAGAGAGGGAGACAGAGAGTCACAGTCAGGAATCAAATCATGGCCACGCGGGGGATTTATTCATAAAAAAAAAACAGTCAGATGGCTTCATATCTGTACGGCACCTCATGCTGCTGTGTCCTGTTTTTTCCACACTTTCAACACATTTCCAAGCACTTTATCCAAATCGAGGGTCTGAGGGTGAGTGTGGCATGTTGTACAGATCTTAAAAGCCCCTGAGATAAATTTGTGATTTTGAGCGATATTAATAAAATTGACTTGACTCCAGTTGAGCCTGTGAACAAGAAAGAATACTAAAGTGCGTCATCAGCCTTTGGATTTCCTCTCACTTCTTTCTCCACCTGCTTCTTCATCAATCAACACTTGCTAATTTCATCACTAACAGTTGTTTTTAAGTGTTTCCATGTGTTGATGAGGCGTGTGTGTGTGTGTGTGTGTGTGTGTGTGTGTGTGCAGGGGGGGTACACATGTACAAAAGACACAGCAGAGATTGAGCACCTTCATTGTGCTGGTGAGTGCTGACAGGTAAACATCATAAGTGAGAAATATGAGTTTCCCAACTGCTGCTACACACCGTATTATGTTCAACATTTCCTTTCAAGTTCTATCATTCCCACTTTTACCTGAAATCTTCTATACTTGCCAGTGACGAGTAGTTTCGAGCACTCAGGCATAATTATGACTCATTATACTGAGCTAAATCAGTACATTGCAAATCAC
The DNA here is from genome assembly GCA_037833715.1 of Toxotes lorentzi. Lineage (NCBI taxonomy): Eukaryota > Metazoa > Chordata > Actinopteri > Toxotidae > Toxotes > Toxotes lorentzi. The sequence continues at coordinate 9,141,339 of JBBMJY010000007.1, read as the reverse complement.
AAACCCACCAAGGACACATCTGACAAGTACAGATGTCTGGTGAGAACTGCAGAAGCAGTTAAGGTGGGAGCTTAATCCATTTTTTTGCCAAACTATTAAGTTATTTTGCACACACGCTGTGTCACTCAAAGATTACCTCTTCTTTCCAGTAAGGCATTTCACTGCCTTATTTCTCTCTATATTGCATTCCCACTGTTTCTTCATCTGAGATCATCATCTAAAGAGAAAAAATGAGGATGTGTGACCCCTTACAGCTGCTGTCACCATCATTACTCACTCCGTCACTCCAGAAGTCGATTGCTTCTCCACCACATCTCTCATTCTTCCCATCTACTCTTTCTGTCCATCATGCTGCCGCTGTGTTCATGGAGGACGTTGTCAGATTCCCACGCTGTCGCACTTATTTATTTTTTCTAATCAGTGAAATAATGTGCTGACATTTGAGAGATATTTACCAGACTGGGCGGGTCAAACCGCCCAGTCTTTTTTAAAAATCTGTCTTGGGTATGTACATCATGCTGGAGCAGCTCTAAATCACTGGAGTACCCTTTTAACAATGCAAAAAAATCTCTGTAAACCACTTCAGCAGTTAAATCTGTCCCTGCTGTGTGAGATTTTCCACCATGGATTCTGGCATCAGCCCCTGACACAGCCACCAAACGGGAGCACACACCTCAAAGCGAGGAAAAACCTTGCCTATCGCTGAGGGGAAACACATCACTCACTCAGCCATAAAACAACAAAACGTTTTCACGCTGAATCCAGCCCAGGTGTTGTTCCTGATTTGGAACAAAAACCTGCAGACTCTAAATGCGTCATGGCACATGGTTTGACACACCTGCTGTAGACTTGATATTGCAGTGTCTTCAACAAATGCCTGTCGGTTACAGCACAAATCACAGGTGAATGATTATTTATTTATAGAGTCAACAAAAAAGTTCATAAGTTATCGAGAATGCTGGTTGATCGCAGCACAATTCGTTGTACGCCAGTGGGAAATCATCAGTTTGGAGATGATGATGACGGAAACAAAAGAGGGGTTATTAGTCATTCTCCCTCCACTTCTCTCAGTGTTCCACCTCTCCTGTTTCTGTGTATTTCACTCTCTCCATCGCTCACACTCTCTCATCTCACTCCTGCCTGTTGAGAGCTGAGGTGTTTAATACATGCTGGCACTGTATGCCATGCAATCAACATGTTGTTTGGTATTCCGACCACCGTGACCAGAGGCACTGCGGACCGCCTGCTGTAGGCTGTCAGTCAGCGGAAAGTGGTTTTGTTCAGTGCCTCCATCAACTGTTCTGGGGTGCACTTGGCTTAGTGACAAGGTTTTAGATGACATTTACCATGCTGGATTAGCCACTAGCTGTGACATTTACCAATACCTTGGTCTTACAGGAGCAGAGCTGGCTTTTCTCTGATAGGTGCAGAGACACGAAGGCCAACTGGGAAAGAAAGTGACACACACTGCATATGTATTAGACAGAGAGGGGGAGTGTAATGCATAGTCAATATAATGTCTTATATACTCAGCAAGAACAGATGAAGCCTTAAATATTAATGGATGGAATACGAACCACATTATTAATTCATCCTCTATTTCGCTGTATATCTAACAATAGCCTCTGCTACTCCAGTTAACTTTTCTCTTGAATCACTTTAACATAATTGTTAGCAGGAAATCTGTTCCCAGCCTTTCATATCCAACACTTAAATTGCTGGTAAAATAACAGTAATGATGTGTTAGAACTGATGTTACCCAAGAGATGGAAAGTTTTTAAGTGAGTTTGCATTTGCACAAGGGTGTCAAATATAGCAGACTGTATGTATGTGATGCGACCACATGCAGATACATTACTGAGATAGCATGTGCAGGTAATGGACTCTAATAAGATATAAATGGCATATCAATTGAAGCAGCATACTCCAACCTGTCGAAGATTATTTCACGTAATTGCAAGCAGAAAACCTTTGGAAGTTCCAACAAAGTCATTGTTTTCCCCCCACAACCTGCTCTGCTGCTCTCAGTGCATCTAAACAGAGTGAGTAAACACAGAGCAGACTGTGTTTCAGAGCCAGTGGTCAGACATGGCTAATAGGCACTGCACACACACACTCATGGAACGAGCTACCCACACCTCCAGTGCTACAGGCTTCCCTTCTGTCATTTGGCTCTTGAAACTGAAAATAGCTCTCTAAATAATTGGTGGGGCTGAGTGCATACAAACGTTGCCACATGGTCAGTGTTGATTTTTATAATCACTTTATCTTATCTGTGAAGTTGTAGTAGTAGGCGGTAGTGTCGGTGTTTAATATGATGCATCTATGGAGTGTTTTACTGCGACACAACAACTCTGTGATGCTTTTTAAACTTTCATCGAGCCTCTAGTTTTATTGCAGTTTGGTTCAGAGATGTGGGCTGGCAGAAAGAGCAGCGATGATGTGGGCAAAAGAGAGTGAAGAGGAAGGGTGATTGACAATTAGCCTGTGGATTCCTGTTGCACCAGCTGCTTGGCAACTGATATCATGAACCTCATCACAGTGTAAAGGAATAGTTCTGTATTTCAGGAAATACCTTAACTCTTGGTAGAGCACGAGACTCAATCTCACGGGGTTGTGGGTTTGAGCCCCACTCCGGGCGACACTGCCTCCCATGGGCCAACCACCTGTGGGAGGTGCCGTAGGACTTTGGTGCATTGTGGACTGGGCGGCAGTCGCCCCTGTGACCTGGGCCTGGACCCAGATAAGTGGCAGATGATGACCTTAACTCTGTTTCTTGCCAAAAGTCAGATGCAAAGATCAGTAGCACTCTCATGTCTGCATGCTAAATATAAGGCTATAACCAGCAGCAGTCCGCATACGTTTGTTGGTGCGAACAGTATATTGGCTGGAAATGTAATCAAAAAATCCACACCTCAGTTTCAGACCCTGTATAATATTATTATAAAATCCCCACAGGGTCTTAGAATATACAGTATCTGGTCAGGTTTAGTGCCTTTACAGTGATCTGAATCACTTCAATATTTTAAAAATAATCCTACAGTAGCTTGAAATCATAGGCTTATGAAAAGCAGATTTTTCTGTCGTTAGCTTTGTATTTGTACCTCATGACTTTCTACAACCCATTTTATCATATCACACAGTGACAGATGTTCTCTTTTAGCTATCCAACAGTGAGTTTTGTTTTTTTTTTATTTATTGTCAGTATAATTTTATTAGGTCTGTCAGCCTGTATGCCAAGAGGCTTCAGATAAGAGATGTGTTTGCCAGTTGTGTGTCGCAGATGGTGATACATTAGTCAAAGCTGAACACTGCAAGTGGAATGTGCGTTACACAACACAAAACGGACAGTTATAGTTAACAAGTAGCTGATGACCAAGGAGCATTTAGCAGCTGAAGAGCAAGATATTTTCATCAGGAGTTGGTGGAGACCAAAAAAAAAAAAAAAAAAAAGCTAAAAGAGAGTGAACACTGGACTTACATTCATCTCATGGCCAGAAACACAACTCCAAATGTTCTTCCATAACTGCTGGATGTGGAAATAAGCAACGGTTTGCTAACATGTAACCTGTAGAGAAACTACAGACCTGTGTGTGTTGTACAAGAAGAAAACATTATGGTCTACCCCAGGCTGTAGGCCGACGACGTTAATTTTAGGATTTAAACTGTCTTGCTGAACACTGTAGTTTTGCGCATCAGTCTGAATAAGTCAGTGAGGCTGTGGACCAGAAGACCACAGAGGGCTCTCTTTATTTAGCGGAAATATTAATCTGTCCCGCATATTGGCCAATGAGTACAGATAAAGCATTGCTGAGTAATGCGAATGATGATTAATACGAATGCTTCTGCCCTATACACATGAGCATTAGCAGCTATTGGAAGTTCTGGCCTGAAGGAATGAGTAAATGCGCCGGGGGACTTATCAGTGTTTCCTGCACAGCCAGTGAGCACACAGGAAGGCTAATTGGCTTTGATTAGGCAGAAGCTAGTGTAAGATACAGTATTTAATTTGGTGAGAGAGAGAGACATGAAGGAGACAGTGTTGGTACTTCTCTCTTACCAATCATTTTCATTACACCCATGCAGATGTATGCAGACACAAGCACAAAATCAAACACTGTTAGTTGCTGCCATTTGCAAGCCCGTTTCTCATGAGCAAACCCTGACGCTCTTTCGGCAGAACAGTATCCACCATATTAGAGGTTACCGCTTTTTATTTGCATAGGAGTGTGTGAGACAGATGGTGAAGCCACATGTCATTAGATGTGAAGACTGTATGTGTATGACTATCTGTGTATCTGAGAGAGATGAGAGACACACACTGACTTACTGATTTGTGCTGACCAAGCTGAGGCTGAATTCATCACTAAACCATTTCAGACTGGTTGGGTGGACGCAAGAACATCTGACTACAAATGGAGGAATCTCTGTCTGTCTCTATTTTGATTTTCTTGACAACTGCTCAGACTTTGAACATGCTCCAGCATGACGGATTAAATTTACTCAATTCAATTAAACTAAATTCAATTAATTAACCTCAATTTAATTAATTCAAATAAAATAAATAACATTTACTCAATTAAATTAAACAAAGTTTAATTAAAGGAAATTTAGTTTAAAAAAAAAACCTCTGAGGGCATTTTTATTATGCCCTTTCATACGTGAACCACGAAGGCGAAGCCAAAGCCCGTGTTTGATGCTGCATGCAGCAAATGTTTTTCCACTCGACCCAAACTTAACACAGCTTTTTAATAAACAGAATGATGAATGGCGCTCAGATTATGTAGCCCCAGCACAATTTACATATTTACACCTGTAAATCAACAGGAGTCAGATTCCGGAATACTAGGGGTGGTGAAAAAAAATCGATTATTGATTAATCGCGATTATTTTACGGACGATTATGAATCGATTATTAAATTTCCAAAGATCGATTTTTTTTTTGGGGGGGGGGGGGGGTGTCCACTGCGGTGACTCCTCCAGTTACTGGCTGTCATACAGGATTTAACCACAAGGCGGAACTGTTCACTAACAGTCCTAACAAAA
>JBBMJY010000007.1:9112759-9129002 GCA_037833715.1 Toxotes lorentzi | reverse complement strand
GTGTGTGTGTGTGTGTGTGTGTGTGTGTGTGTGTGTGTGTGTGTGTGTGTGTGTGTGTGTGTGTGTGTGTGTACTTTCAACAAGGCACGCTACACTGAATCATCTCATTTATTTCCTTTTTTGGACCTGGAGCCTGTTCTTAGCAGCTCTCACTTTCTGTCTGTTGGGTGTTTTCATGGAAATGTTAGGGCAGATGAAGGGAGCAGACGGATGTTTCAGTGTATTCTTGTTTTGGACTTAAGATGGAACAGTCTTTGGGGTAACTTCAGTCATCCGTGTGTATCTGTCGACAGTTGAAAATGATAATTTTCTATGTGTGTGTGTATTTTAGCGCCTTTCTGTTTGGTTCTATGTCTGTGTCTGACTTCAGGCTTGATTATTGGTGTATAAATCTGGGCACTGGACACAGTTTGTGTCTCTGACCATTACATTTAACTCACAGAGCAAAACATCATTTCAACAGCACAAAGGGTAACTTTTCAACAGCTATTCTGAAAGAACTTCCAGAAGGAAAGGAATTTCCCTGCCAACATGGACTAAAGAAAATTCTTTGTCGGCTGCATGATTACAAAAATTGTATGCTATTTTAGATGAAATTATAATGTAATAGGCAGTTACATAAGTATAGGTGAATAGGTATAGGTTTTGGTTGAAAGACATCCTTGGTTTTTTATTCAGATCTCTGGATATTTATTTTTCTGATGAAAAGAATAATTCACTCTGTGCCTTAAATGTACAGAAAATGGTAAAACTATACACACGAGATATACAATCTACATGAGTGTATACATGGACCATTTTCCTCATGCATCAGCATTATGATTTTTACCTCTCTTGTTTCTGTTTTAGGTACATTCTGCTTCTGCTTGTGCTGTTCGCAATCCCAGGGGTGGTGATGATTGTGGCTTACGGGCTAATCTCCAGGGAACTTTATAGAGGCATCCAATTTGAGATGGGCCACAAAAAAGACTCAACTGGTGAGGCCATGTACTCGACATGCGGAAAAGATGAAGACAGTAGTCAATAGACTTCAATTTGGCAGCAGACAGCCGTCAATAAAGAATAAAATACAGACATATACGGCGATGAGTAAAAACAACAGAAAATACGAAAAATGTGAAAGTACACAGGTTAACGCCAACATCACTGTTCATTGTCACTTCAATCTACAGAGAGCAGAAAAAACAGGATTGGGTCACACTGTTTCGCCCACACCTAGAAACAAGCAAATTACATTTTGTTTGTTTTGTTGAAATATAGTTCGTGTATCTGTTAGTGCCACCTCTACGGAGGTAAACTGTCACTGTGTAGAGGGTTTGAGCTTGCAAGGTTCTGACTTGATACAAGTGGAAAGACCATTTAAATTAACTTTGCAATTGACTTTGGATGCGATTAACTGTCACCACCTAACCAGACTCTGAAGTTAGCATTTACTATTTAAATATTTAAATTATTATTATTTTTTGTACCATTTATGTTAATGATGAGAAATTTCATTTTAATCACAAGAACTTCATTAGCGTCCCAATCACTGTAATGTGTGCAGATTAAGTGAAACATAACCTTTTCTGGGCATATCAGAGTGTGCCTGGGATGACGGCAGCATGGGGTGTGTTTGCTGGTGCTCCATTAGAGAATGGGATTGGCTGGCAGCTGCTGGCCTGGACATCACCATCTGTTTGGTTTCAGAGAGAAAGAGGTTGTCCAGAAAAAGAGCTTGAGAGACAAGAGCATGGGGTAAAAAAAAAAAACAACAACAAACAAACAGGAAATTAGGGGTGGAAAGGATGCAGAACTTCCTTAGAGATTTTAAAATAACCTGTGTTTTATCTTGTGATCCAGGAATAGTTTAGCAAATTGCGTCTACCCTCTCTTCAGTAACAGTTCCTGTTTATATTTGCTTCAGTGTACCTTGTTCTAGAAGGAGAGGATTAGTAAATATCAATAAACTGCAGTATCCACTGATGGATGATTACTGTGGGTCACTCTTCTACCCATCAAGTTGAGCAGCTGCTCCTTAAAGGACTACAGCATGATTCACTCAGTAAACCTTACAAATGGATGCATGTTTCCTTACAGAGGTGTGGTGCTACTCCAACAGAAAGTATTTTTTTAAAGATCAGGACAACAGGAGCTTCATTGTCAGGCACGCATTGTTGTTGCACAGTTGTCACATTGCACACACATGCTACCATCCTCTCGTATATGTCTATGTCACATCTCTAACACAAGGTAGTTCACATAAACACTGAGCACTCACTCTGTCTGCATACTCAAACACTGCTCCAAAACTGCCTGCTTTCAGTGATTTAACTCCTTCTGCCTCCCCAGCCTCCACTTTTATTAGCAGTCAGTTATTTTTGAATGTTTTTTTTTTAATATACATGTTCACGTTCATCACATCGTGTATCACAGGCTCTACTGTGAGCACAGAGACAGTCTGTGTAATTTAAAAGTACTGGAATCTAGTCATACAGATCGTATTGGTTTGATGTAACTAGGTTTTAAGATCTCCACCACCAGCAGGCGTGTTCGCCCAGCACTGCAGCAGCTCATCATGGGTAGGCTCGAGTACACACACACTGGAGCAGAGAGTGCATGCACGGATAAATGGGTGCTCATGTTCTAACTCACAGTTAGTCTTGTTAATATCGATAATTCAGGTACTGATCCGCCCTAAACAACATCTGTGAAGTACAGTAAAAGCATAAAGCGTCACAAAATAGAAACAGTACTCATATATTAGGGGATAAAGCTTTAAATATAATACTAAAGTAGTTTGTAACATTTAATTCACACAGATACTCTCCTCTTTTGCTCTGCTCTCCTATACAGATGTGAAGAATGGCCTGACCCCCACTGTGTCTAGTGGCAGTGATGATGGCGATGGTTGCTACGTTAATGTCGTCCAGCGGCCGCACTCGATGGAGATGTCCACCATGGCTGCGTCAGGCAGGGCAAACAAGTCAGAGCGCCCACGCAGCAACACATCTGAGGCCAAACTGGAGGCCAAGAAGCGGGTCATCCGCATGCTGGTGGTCATTGTTGTCCTGTTCTTTCTCTGCTGGATGCCCCTGTATTGTGCCAACACCTGGCGGGCTTTTGATGACAACTCTGCCAAGCAAGCCCTGTCTGGGGCCCCCATCGCTTTCATCCATTTGTTGTGCTACACCTCTGCTTGCGTCAACCCAATTATTTACTGCTTCATGAACACACGTTTTCGCAAAGCCCTGCTTGCCACGTTCTCGTGCTGCTCTTCACCTTGCCATCTTCGTCGCCGCGGTGGACTACGAGACAACGAAGAGGATGTCATGGCAACGGGCGCGTCCATGTCCAAGTTCAGTTACACTACAGTCAGCACCATGGGAACCTGCTGAGGCGGAAGGATGCAGGCACAATCCAGGAGAGACAGTTACTACGGCAACACAGCACCCCACATCCTCTGTCTTTAGGCCAACTCTGTGCTCATAGGGACTGCAGTGTGGAGTGGAAGAACAGACCATATAATGTAGCAGTATAGAAGCTTTGGACATGACTGTGAGTAAGATTATTTAGGGAATATTTAATGATGCCCAGTCTTACAGTGTAAATACCTCCATAGCTATTTTGAAAAGGCACGGAAAACAGAGCAGATAGTTATCTCTTTTCACAGTGGACCAAGGCAAATTGCTTGCTTAGATGTTTACAGCAGGGCATGTGTGTGTGCGTAGTGCTAGGGCAGAGGATATGAGTAGTGGTGAGCTGTTTGAAATGTGAGGGAGGCAGTTTCCATAACTGAGTAGTCATTATGTAGCTATAAAAATAGTGTTTTATATTTTGCTGTCAGTTGTTAATGTTTATCTGTGTTAATGATGGTAACGCAATTGCCTTGTGGACTAAGTGCCTGCTACTAAATACTATGTTAATATTTGTCCGCTATTGGTTTGTCTAATTCATTATGGGACACCAAAATCACAAGGAAGTCGTAACCTGAGAGGCTTGGACATAGAATTTAAACAAACTGAAAATGAAAATCCTCCTCAAGAGTTAGGAAATTCCCCCAGATGGGAACTAATAAAGCAGGAGGCTGTCTGTTCTACATGGTTCGCAGGAAAAACTGAAGAGGTATAAACTGTTTACAGTACATGGACAGTGTTGATGTCTTGTGTTGTGGTTGTAAACTGTAATGCTAGCTACCTTTGTCGATTTTAGTTTTTAGAGACAAAGTTTTCTGTGTATGCTGCAATGTTTGTGTTGTGTCCTTGCAGCTGAACACAGACGTGACTTGACGTTTCTTTCTCATATTAGGGTCTCTTGTTTGAGGGTAGTAAATTATATGATATAATTAACAATTGGCTGATAAGTACCCAGCACTTTAAGGAGAACATCTGGAAAGAAATCTGAGCTATTTTAAGAGACTATTTAACAGCTACATTATTATATTCCTGATATCATATAAGGAAAACTCCATAAACTCCCCTGAGTACAACAGAAAGAACACAATGGACAAAAATAAATAAATAAATAGAATGAAGTTTGGTGAAGTCACTAGTTGATTGAATTTTTAAAGATGAAAATAATGAGTTGTTTAAGGATATATTCCAGTGTTATACTTGAGATGAAATTATTTAAATTTTATTATGGTCACTGAAAATACCAGAGAATTCTTAAGTGTCAACCCACCACAGCTCCTAGGTCCAATAGCACCAGCTATTGCCTCTAATGCAATGAACCCATTTTTTTAGGCTTCTAATCAGCCTAACTTACCACTCTAAAACTACGGGCCTTAAGGGTAAAAGCTTATTTATGACACTGCATTCAAGCCAACCTGAACTGTGCGAAGAGTAAGACAGGGACAAGTTCTTTTTTTCTCCCAAGAATACAGCTTTTAACCAAATAATTTACATGATTAACTTCATTCATGCTATTGTGTTTAGCTGAATAATAGTCTTGGATGGGTAATTGTTAATCTGTTGCATCAGAGTAAATGAAAAAAACTACTGCAATTTTGTTTTTGTCTTAGTATGTAGTGCTTGGTGAAGACAAAACCTGTTTATTATTACAGTATACCAAGCAGCTCATCTGACTCATAATAACATAATTTATGATCCGAATACAAGGATCACGCTGAGGCTAAAACAAAGAGTCACATGTACGTTAATTCAGTTGTACAGTAGCTGTTAACTAATATTTTATTTTTATTACAATATACGTGCTGTGTGATGATACCGAAGAGTGATTTTCCTCAATGAGTGCCCTGCAGCCTTACAGTAAGTTTCAGAAGAGTTAACAAGTTCAGTGAGTTGTTGTCCCTGTTGAGCTCACCTGCAAGCTACAGAATGGCAGCCAGGTTTCAGAGGTCTCTGTTTGTCAGGTCCTGTCTAGCATGCCTGACTCCGGCTCCCCGACTCACCTCGCAGTAATTGTGTTACAACCTCAACCCTGCCCGACTGAGAGGGTGAGCATATCGCACTGAGTGCACCGATGCACAATGCTGTCAGGCTCACAACTAATAGATGTATGACCTGCACTTTTTTTCCCTTCTTTTTCTTCTACATCAGCCTGAAGCTTTTGTGGTTTATTGTGTACTCTCTTCTATTTGTGTATAAAATATAAATCATACTGATGCATTACCGCAGGAAACTACAGTAAGGCAGAGAATTTTATTGGCCGGAACCTCAGCCTGTGTTATGGAAAATCTATCAAGTGGCAAACCTGGTGGCATACCTACACTAGACAAGAAAATCTTACACTTTTGTGCTAATCAATTATTGTCTGCTGCTCTTGCGCCTATATTTTATATATTACAGTGACACAACCTTACCTACACACATGTCTAGTGTAGAGAGGAAGACAAAGCCCCATTATCTTTAAAACACAAGAGGCACATACTCATCCGGCTGCCGATGCTGTCTCTGGGCTTGATGGCCTCTGTGCTGATTAAAGCACAGGGATCAGGCCTCTTGTATGTATGGCTTTGATCTTAAATATACACATATAACCACAGTGAGATCATGGTAGATAGACTTTTTTAAATTGAAATTCCTGCTCTCTAGGCCTACTGTTATATTGTGGAAAAGCTGTTTTTTTTTTTTTTTTTTTTTTTTACTGTGGATGAAGTTCTCCTGCAGTAAATAGCAGAGAGGAGGTATTTGTGTTCTGCTTGTAGCTTTTCCTTGATAGAAGAATATTATAACACAGCTGTCTGCTGTTGCTGTTATTTATGAGTGGCGCTTTTTTTTCTTCTGGAAAGCTGTAAGAGGCTGATTTCCCTGTGGTGTCACAGAGGCTGTTTGACATCATGACTTACTCCCCACCCCACCCCATCCAGTCGCTACAATCACACACATATATCACCTATATCAGGGAAACTGATTTGGTTAAGGGCATAATATGTTCAGACGTATATTTAAATGTCAGTTAAAGACAACTAAAAAGAAACAACTTGCATAGAAATATCCATCCTGTGCAATAGCTGCAGGTGGTGTTACCCAGGTTTCTGTGAGTGTAAAGCTGCACTAATCAATATTTTTTATATAACAAATAGCTCAGATTACTATGTGTAACGTGAAAGGGGTCAGTGACAAACCCACTGAGAATTAGCACTCATGTCTGCAGTACAATGTGGCTCCGCAGAGACTTATTGCTTATTTTGGATCAGTGTTTTGGTTTTCTGGTGCACAACTCCCAGAGGTATGAGAAGAGTAAATATTGGACTTGAATTCATCGAGAAACGAGAAATATGACTCCAAATAATGACCAATATTGCTTCAGTGTAAACAGGCAACTATTTGCTAACTTCTCACCAAGCCGAAATATATCCAAGATATCTCAAAGTCAAGACAAATAAAACTTAAACTATCCGCACGGCTAGGTAAGACCGGGTATAACTGAGAGAATGTGTCTTTTTAATAGTTGGTTCATCCAAATTAACACCGTCTATAAATACTGAGCATGTCAATCTTTCAGAAAGTATAATGAGATAAATGATTGGATTCTTGTACAAATCTTCTAAGGTAAATGTCAGTTTTTATAATTAATGCTGTACAGTGTGAATATATGAAAAATACAGGGAAAAAAGAGAGGCAGATGTGTCTCCACCACATATTGTGCACACTATTGACTGATCACTATCAGGGACTCTTCTCACATTCACACAAGTAATCAATCATGTTCAGTCAAGACAAAGAGGTGGTCTTTATAAAATGACAAGCTGTCACCCCTTCCTTGGATTATTATACCCCTGCTGCTGGCTGAAATACCCTCTCCTCTCCAGACTATACAAAGCTGTTACTGGTTGTGTTGATTAATTTCTTCTGCTTCCACCCTCGCCTCCCCCCTGTTCTGACTCTAACTTATTCCGATGCTTGACGATTACATCTCTTACCTTTAGCATTATGTGCGCCCATATCTCAGAGAAACGTCCGTATGCATCTTGGAGGTTTTATTGGTTTCTCTGCTGAAACTCTTACCGCTGCTCGGATTGCAGAGCAGAACCCTTTCCTCCAAATAAAAGTGTAACCATTCGTTACATTACACAAGTGTCATTGACAAATAGTGCAGCTGTGTCCTGGGGGAGTGCTGCTGGTGAATGATAAGGACACTGTCCACAGGTGTTGCAGAGGGTCTCTGGGACATAGGGATTGGCAGTCAGAGCAGGGTCATAATTGTTTAATGTGAGCAAAGCATATATTTGAGGATTAAATTTGCCTGCCTGGACAGCACTGCCAGGGGCATTCGTGACAAATCTGTTCAGCAGTAGTAAGATGATAAAATAAATAAATAAATAAAAAATGTTGGTTATCTGAATAGCAAATAAAACTCCCTTCCCGAATTTCCTGGCAGTGTCAGATTCCCTATGTTTAATGCTTGGCATTGCAACTGATTAGTGTTACTTTCAGCTTTCCATTATATGAGCAGGTATTTGAAGAATCTAGTAGTTTTAAAGAATTACATTCCTGAAATATGAATAAGGATTAGTATGTTATTATTTTGTTATATCTATCAACCACAGAGACACACAGAGGTCATCAGTGTGGATAGACGGTGTACAAAGCACAGGTCTGTGACATCCAGACTCGTGTCTATTTTTAGGTTTAGGTAATAAAAGCACTTCAAATAAAGTTAGAAAAGACTGTGATTGGAGTGAAACGTGAATAAGCACATGTGGACATTTTCCATATTAAACCAGACAATGATTTATCCCTAATCTTAACTCAGTGCTGCCAGTGTCTAAATATAACCATGTAAAAGTTTATTAATGCTGGAGACGTGCGACTTAACCCCGTTGGCAGTGAGTTTCGTTTCACATCTTAACTGTGGCAAATTTGTTGTTGTTGTTTGTAGAAACATGATTTTTAGGAGACAGAGTTGTGTGAACAAAATATAAAATAAAATCAGAAAGCACAAAAGCTAGGTTTGATACAGGGCTTCTCTACAAGAGGGTCAAAACACTAGCTATTAATGTAGGACCTGCCTTTGTTGATTTTACTTTTGTAGTGGAAATTCACAACAAATGTCAACAAATTTGCAATTAACCAAAGCTACACAGTAAATTTGGGGCTTTCGAGGTCCCTGGAGGTCTGGAGCCTCGGGATAGTAGCCAGCTCTGCCCTTTTAATTACTTGTACACATTTGCTTAAAAAATGAGAAGCTAATTTCTGGCACAACAAAGGTTTCATTGTCCCCTGAAGGAAAAAAAAAGAAAAGGACAAAAACCCACACTGTAGCCTTTTTAAAGGCTGTCACAAGACTCTTTGCTGTTGAGTCATAAAGATGAACTGAACTGGCAGTGCTCAAGCACATACGCATCAAGAGTCAGTGTGAGTCTTTTAATATAGTCTTTAGAGTTGTAATATAATGAAAACGTATTAGTAATTTCAGCCATCATATCAATATGATCCACATGGGCCGCAGAAATCATATTGTGTGACATAATGATGAGGATTAAAAACGGTGTCGTTTGAAAGTTAAGCATCTGGGTATTGTCTCATTAGTGTTGTTGTTTACCGTCTCTGGGGCGGATCCTGGATTAGTGCAGCCATCTTGCCTTGAATGTCAACGACGATATGCGGAGACACAAAAGCCTTCTTGAGCGAGAGGCAAATCTAAATCGTATCTTCTCTATATCTGTGCGCATACCTGCTCACCTATAACATTGTCAGTATACAAATATTATTCTGAATTGTATTGAAACCAGGTGTTAACAGTATGAAATTAAATATTCTCTTGTATATTTACTTAGTGATGTTGTGTAAAGGAAAGAGCTGATCTTGTGCTTCAGTGACGTACAGTATAGTACTGTGCCATGTTTCTAAGCAGCTTGTCCAGGCCGTAGGCTCATACGGGATGAATGGGGACCAAGGGTTTCAGAAGCATACAGGGACACATTTAGATTTACTGGAATGGTCACAGCTGACAGGCCACCATTGCCTTAAGTATGCTTTGAGTGTACAGTATCTGTTTGTGTGTGTGTGTGTGTGTGTGTGTGTGTGTGTATGTCCCCTCATACATTAACAGTAAATACATGAGTCACATGTGTTTGAGGGGATGAAAGCATTTGGCAGTGTTCTTTCTCCATCCATGGAAAAGAATATGGGCGATGGCGAGCACTCTTGATTCCTACATGTTCAGGGTTGGCTTGACATTGTGAAATGTCTCTGTGTAAATGCAAATGAAACAGGGCTTATTGCAACTATTGTACTTTCTGAAGCAGTGAGAACTTTGAGAAAACATTCTGTGAAAAATGTTCAATGTGATTTTCTTGGCTGTAGGTTTGTGCTGCTATTACGCTGTGAAGCCTTAGGTGTTTACTTGTGGTTTGGAATGTGCAGTTTTCCGTTCTGGTTTATGCTCTGGATGGAGGAGGTTCAACAGGTCTACCTCCCGTCTGACAGCGCAGATTCATTGCTATTATGATTGTTGTCACAGCCACCATTCATTGCTTCTCACTTGGCAGACAAGAGAGATGTGCTATCTCTTAGCACGAATATCATCTGGTTAGCATTTGTATATTCAGTGAATGAAAAGTGTGTGTGTGTGTGTGTGTGTGTGTGTGTGTGTGTGTGTGTCGGAGAAAGAGCCAGAATCACAAAGTATAGGCAGATTTTGTGGCATTTGTAATATGTGATCTTTGAGATTTTATGCTGGCTACTGTGAATTATAAAATGATTGATCCTAATGTCTGACAGATGTACATTATGTGTGTTTCCTGTCTACATCTCTCTCTCTCTCTCTCTCTCTCTCTCACAAACGCACACACACACACTTTTGCTTTTTTGTGTAATGTTATAATGTTTAATTCTAATAAAGTCTCTATGTCAAATTGTACCAAATCTCCTCCATTTAGTCTTTGAATGACTTTGACATTCTACTGCAATTAAAGTGAATATTTTAAGTGAGTTTTTCTGCACTTTAGATGCTTTTTGTGAATTTGAGAGAACTTTACCGTTTTCACTCAGCCAGGTTTAGCAGCTCCTCTGTGCACTTTTAGCTTTCAGCTTGAAGTAAGAGACAACGCTGAAATATGAGAAGGTAAAGTGCACGGACGTTGCCACTGACCCGTTCTCTTGCTTACTTGGTAGTTCTGCTTAGAGTGGTCCTAATGGAATGAAAAGGAAACTAAGTGTTGGCATATAGCTGCCCTTTACATAACTTCAGTATTGCCTCTCAAACATTAGCAGCACATAAAATGTAAATATATCTATATCACATACTTTAAAGTCATCCCTTGCCCTTAATGGACAATAAAACCCAGTTCCCTTCCAGTTATGGACTGCCATTACCTGACAGCATTTTAATTGTAATAAATGACTGAGAATGAGAAGGGATGACCAACGCAAATGGAATATATTTTATACGCTAAGGTTCTGCGTAATGGATGACTATTGATTAAGGGAGTACTTGTGATCAATGCTGTGGCTTGGATGAAGATAAGCACTGCCTGGCTAACTCATGGATGTCCACTCATCCCAAAAAAAAGTTAAAGGGATTTTATCATTTCTACCTGTGAATAATGACAAAAATTCTTTTTGGGTCCAAGTGAATAGAATGATAGTTTTCTTGTCACAGACAATAGTTATTACTTCTGCACACCCTCCAATCGCCACCCAGTGCAATCCAAGTATGGAAGGTCAGGGAGGTCACAGAGGCTCTCCTCCAATGTAAGTGGGGGTGTCACTGCACAGACACTGTCTACATGATAATATAATGTTATGGTTGATTGATGTAGCCCTCATAAGAACCAAATTTAACTATGGAAAATACCCATGTCTGATGTTATATGTAATTGTACACATATATATCAACCGACACACATGTAACATCTGGCTGGTGCATTCTGCTGCAGGTGTCAAAATACAATGTCTGGCCACGAGCAATGTCTCTTTTGCATTGTCACACAGTATGGGGTATAACCATTGCAAGCACATGTGGCTGCCCATTTATGCAAAAAGCAATGCCTTTTCCACCAAATCTGCATTTTTTGTAATGCTGGAATAGCCCTTCCCAGTTGCATCATTCAGCCAAAAACATTAACTTCAAACTGTTAATTTCAGGTCATTGTTCATGCAGATTGTTCTGGAGAGAGCTGCATTTATCACAACTGCAATGCTTTGTCACATCAGCAGATATTGGACGTCTTGCCGTGCGTGACCTGTAGCATCAACAATACGCGGAAATGGAAAATCAGGTTTTCATGCCAGTGTGAGTCATGTTTCATGTGTAATAGATCTCTCCTGAGTGTGAGCTTTTACTAGTGTGTGAAAAAAATATATAATAATAATGCAGACATCCATGATGTGGGTCTGAGATGTACTGGTTCACCCCTCAGACCTAGATGCAGCCAGATATTGTAAGAGCAGGTCAGTACTGATATTGATGATTTGTACATAACATGTTCTGTTATTCTAATGTTTATTTGGTCAATAAAATAAAAAAGTCAGCTTTGTGGACATCCCTACACACTTCTTACCCACAATCTTAATGCTATGGCATGCTATGGGTGTGTAGTGTGCGTCAATCTTTAGGGCTGCAGTTTAAGGCTTTCTCCTGTTTCAACATGACAGTGCACAGTCGACATCTAGAACTAAGTAGGGTAGTCCTGCTAACAGGTTCACATTGGCTCAATTTTTGCCACACCACAGTTCAATCTTATCGGAACACAGACCCTTGCGATGACTTTGTTAAGAGGCAGTCTAAATGAGGTCTTCATTCATTCATCTTCTATATCGCTTGATCCGTCGCGGGGGAGCTGGAGTCTATCCCAGCTGACTATGGGCGAGAGGCAGGGTACACCCTGGACTGGTCGCCAGTTTGTTTAGTCATTTACATGTAGAAAAACTCAACTGTCCGTTATTCAATGTGATAGGGGCTGATGAGCAACCATGTACCTTTTGTGACCCTGTGTGTCACAGGGAGCATGTTCTCTCAGCATAATGCATAGTATGAACTGAACAGAGATTCTGCCTTTGCCTCTCCTGAAAGAGAAAAGGAATTTCTGTTCTTAGGAAAATGTCAGCACGCTTGTGTACAGAACCAAAGCCAATAAAACAACTAAGCAGTGGAAGAAAGGTCTTCAAGCCCTCTTCTGAAGTGACATTTTTGCTCAAGAACCACTTGAGATCTGGACTTTGTGCCCCTGGGAACTCCTAAGTAACTGCTTTGTGAGGTACTAAGATTAATGACTCATTATCTACCTGACTGGCCCTCGGTTGACATAACTTTATTCAGCAAATTTAGGTTGCAAATATGAATGTTTTTTTATGAGAAGGAATGAAAGGAATTTACAGTATATAGATAAAAATAATAACATGGCATATCAAAGGCCATCAGCGGCAAATCAACACAAAATCTAACATTTCTTTTAATTTCATGAAAAAAGCGAATGCATTACATCCATGCTGCTGCTGTAGTATTGATATTGGCTACCAACACAACTCCGATACTGATACTGAACTGAGAGACAAGCATGCAGGCAGGTAGTCATGCTGATGGAATGACACTAACAGGCAGGCATGTAGAAGTACAGTAATACAGAGCAACATAATGACTCACATCACTTTTACACAGCAGCCTGCAGTTTAAGGAGGTAAGCACAACAAGACCCCCCCACCCCCCAGAAAACAAATAACACAGACAAAGCATTTGAGGGACTCTTTCTTTCAACAGACTTGTTTTTGAATGGAACATTTCATTAGTCAATTTAGTAACTTAGCAACTAACTCTGGGATAAAAAAGGGAAATGACATCTCTTGTTTGTGTCATGGTGGTGGGATGCAAGCCTCTCACCAGATATAGAGCATTATATGACAGCTTGGTCAAATACTCGCACATGTGAATTACGTCAAAGTGAATGCACATCACTGTTAAATGTATATAATTAATGCATGTATATAATCATTAAATGTATAAAATCAGGGCCTGCTTGCATACGCACATGCGCTTGTAGATAGATAAATAGACAGACAGAAAGGCAGACAGATAGATGGGTACTTCTTCATCCATATTTGGACTTGGGCAGCACAACTGTGTGTTTTCCCCTCTTGAAGATAGGAAGGCAGTCTGTTCTAGTGCTGGCTCAAAATGAACAGCAAAGTATTTTTACTGACATATATATATATATATATATTTCTTGGTTTTCTGACACCAAAACAGCTCTCGCCTTCTCAACCCTACTCAGCGTTTATATTACTTTACTATGTCTCTGCTGAGACTCTTTCATGTAACTGATTCTTGCTGCCAGCAGATTTTGGAGAGACTCGGTGCTTCAGTAAAGTCAACAACTTTCAGTGCCTGTTAACATTAATTATTTTTTCCCCTTTGATTTAAATATGTCCATTGCCTCCTGCTCCTGTCGTGATACATCACAAGTTGGAGGAGTTTTATTATACTGTACAACACACGCATCAACACAATTGTCATCATAAGTTAAGTAATAACACTTCTTGATTTCATAAGTTCTAAGCTTTATACAACCTGCTGCATAATATTTTGGGGGGATAATGAAACATATTGTTTTACCTCCACTTGATACCAGCATATCATGATAGAGTCTTGAGGTCTGACACACTGTATATGGGGAAACCTATATACCAAGTCACTCGAGTCATGAACTAATCTGCTCATGACTTGCATGGTAGAGCAAGAATAAATTCGAAGTACAACAAAATTGGTGAATTCCACAACTTCTCTTAAGTCTCTCATACATACTAAAGGACGGATTTGCTCATATGACTGCTCTTTGCATAAGGCCCGTTGACTTAATTTGGAACTATTTTTAGATAACTTTTATTTCATCTGCACTCAGCTGCTCGGGGGATGGAGATGACCATGTAAAACCTACAATAAAAGGACAGCAGAACTGTGAAAAGAAAGGGTTATTGGTCAGTGACGCTTCCATCTGCTCTTACTTAATTGCCACATTGAAAGACAGGATGTAAAAATGGACAGAGCCCCTCCAAGGGCCATGGAAATAGAGACAGGAGTGAGTTTTAATGCACAGTACAGCAATTCCACAGACATGATGGAGCTCGGTATAGATATCATTACCAAATGGCTAAAAGCCCACCTCTGAGAACACTGAGCTCTCTTATTTTCCAAACCTTCTACTTTAAATTCCATTAAGAGGCCCTTGCATTTCCTGCCAAGATTATAGGTGTACTCCAAAGACTAAAGTTAATTTGCAAAATTAGGCTGTTTGAGTAATTTTACAACTACTTCTCAAAAATCAGTGCTGAAATAAATGCAATGCTAGTAACTCTGTTATGCAAATGCATTTGAATCCAAATCTTAGCTTTCTAAGACTCTCAAATTAAGCCTTTAATTACCAAGCTCTTAAAGACAAATGGATCAGTTATTTGATCAGCACTTATTTTGAAGGAACATACCACAGGAAGAATATCAAAGATGTAATAGGTTTTTACTGACTCATGAGAACACTAGAAGTAGTTTTTGATTTGTGTTTAAGGCCTATCTTTACCTCTGAAAGACAGATAAAAGAAGCCCTCCAGGACTAGTTATGTTGCAGAGCAGAAGACAGTTGAACAGCAGCTAACTTTGGAAACCTGTACTTTGAGTTGTGTCACATTTTTACTACACTCATTCAGAAGTGGAGGGCACGTCCCACTGGTCTTGACAGCTTCAAAAGTGCATAGGAGCTTCAGAAGTCAGAATACATTATATAGGTTATTACAAAACTTCTGAGAACTATGAATGTCCAAACTGGAGGTACAAAGTTAAAAACAATACTCTCTCAGAAGTGGAGATATAAGTGGTCTGAAAAGAGAAGAATAAAGGAGCCTGAAAAGTCACAAAGTGTGTGTGTGCGCACGTGTGTGTGTGTGTGTGTATGATTTGAAAACTACATTAAGAGTATATAGGAGATATAGTAGATTTACCATATAGCCATGTAAAAATGGCCACATCTTGCAGAGCAAGACCACACTGAAGGCCCTGACTTCCAGGCAACAATAAGTACCCTTGTAACCCAGCACCAAGCTGGGGGAGAAGCAGTGTCTGAAGGACAGTGCAGTATAGTACACATAAAAGTCTCATAAAAGGATTATTATTACTGAGGCATTAATGTATACGTAGAGACCAGAGACTCAGAGACCAGACAGGTAAGACAGAAAGTTCACAGTTACTCTTAAAGCAAAGCAAAGGTCAAAAGGTAAACTTATACAAAAGGAAATTGGGCAGATGATGAGCTTCTCTCTCTCTCTCTCTCTCTCTCTCTCTCTCTACACAGCAGGCTGATGGAGAAATTGGAACGGTGTTTAGGTGGGCGGGGCAGGTCTTGTGATGGGAAACGACAAGAACACGGATTATTGCAGGGCAGGTGGGAGTGGCAGGATTTGAAATGAGGAGAATTAGTACATGGCAGGGGAAAAAAGGCAGGCAAGGCAAATCTGAAACTGGGAACTGGCTGACGTTGTGACTGGCTGATTAAAATGGTTGCATTATTTTGTATTTTGGAAAGAAAGCAAGCCATTTATTGATCAAACAAGTGGAAGCTTTTAAATCTGACAGATTAAAATGGCAATGAAATGCCTCTGAAAAAATGTAGACCTGGAAAGTTTTCTGAGAACAACACATTCAAAATTCTTAAATAAAATACAACAGCTTGCAGCACCGTAAGTGTCACTTATGGCAGTAAAACTGACCTATTCTCTGTGGGCACATTTGTGCTCTTCAATGCTGACCAGACAAACCTAAAGCAGCATTCATCTAAAAGAATTTGCTCGCTCAGGAAAACTGGACACATTGA
>JBBMJY010000007.1:9025023-9111509 GCA_037833715.1 Toxotes lorentzi | reverse complement strand
TAGATGATGTGATGAATCATTGTTGATTATCTTTTAGTTATTCTGAATATACTGACATAAATACTGACATGTTTTAAAAGCATGTGTTTGCATGTGTTTTGTGTATTTACTGCACACTTCTTATGGTGTGTGTTACGGTACCCACACTGCACAAACATTTACATATGAAAACAATCCAGAACAATTTTTTTGCGAAGGAAGTAAAGTGCTGCGGAAGGTAAACTTTTCCTACTGTGTGTAAAGTGGCACATCAAATCCGAGGAATATATAACTGGGCTGGCAGCAGCTGAATTCACTGTTTCATTTCCTCTGTCTGTGTTAGAACAGTTACGACAGGGTCAAGTTCCTTATTAAATAAGTCAGACTTTAAGGTTAAAAGATGAAAGATGACAAGTGGAACTTTGACTCTTCATCTAGATTATTCGATTATATGAGGCGAATACCAGCAAGCTGAATGGAGACTGAATTAATTAGTATCCAGAGAAGCACACTCACGGACAACAAAAATAGCATGCACACACACACACACACACACACACACACACACACAGGGAGGGTGTTAAAGGAAAGGAAGAGGGAGGATCGAGCAAGTGCAACACTGCTGCATCTTCTCTGTCTGCCTGTGGGATGCCGGTAAATTGCGACAACAGAGCTGAATTCTAACATGCTGATCAAAGAATGACACTGTTTCTTCCAAAGGGAAATCAGCAGTTAATTTAGCACTGTGCTAAACATGCACAGACACCATAAACTCAGGTAACACTCAAGCAGACCCCCTGGAACACAAGCACAGATTTGATAACACACTGAAATTTGTCTATTACCTGGTGTCAGACAGCTGATCCAAAAACTCTGCTTTACCAATCAAAAATGTTGTGTCTCCAAATTTGATATAGCATGTCAGTCCAATAGGCTGTGATTCAGTGCATATACAAGTGGCTCATAAAGCTATGTGGACTATCAGTGGCCAGATAAATTAACTCAGTCTGTTCTTCAGTAAACTGAACTGAAGAAGCCTCTTTGATGAAAGGTGAAACATCTTCAAGTATCCATAACCAAGTCCAGTTGCCCTTGATTCAACTTGGACAGCTAAGTCGGTGGGTACAGCAAACACCAGCCATGACTGAGCCACGGTTATGGCCAAGGTTTATTAAACATTAATATGTGCTTTCTGCCTCAAGCATGAAAGATCTCATCAACCTTCAATTAACCTTGCAGCTCTTTGCATCCTCTGCCCCTTTCCTCTTGTGCTTAGAGGTATGGATGACCGAAGGTTGTTTGTGTAGTCACACTGTGGGTCGACAACTCAGGTAATTAAATCCATCAGAGTTAATTGCTGGCTTCCCCTCGGTGTCTCACATTGGAGGTGGAATCAGTGCTCTTTCACACCCATGAAAAAGCAGCAAAGATGATGCCACCAGTTAAGGTGAAGGAGCTGTCTTTGTTTCTCATCCTTCTGCCTCTCTTTTGTACCTTTGGAGTGCTTCTTATTTGATTTCACTGCTGCAAGTTTACTCATTCTTACACTTGTCTTTTGTCTTATTTCCATTCTTGACAGCTTGCACATAGTCTGTTAGTTGAAAAATAAAAACACAAAAGTCATCCATTTAACTTAATGTCATTTATTTGCTTACTTGCTTTGTCAGGGTGTTGAGAGAACTGAAGGTTCTATAATGCACATTTAATGTATCTAAAGGTTTAATATGGGACGGAAATCAGAGATGGAAATGCCAATGAAGAGCACTTTAAGTGAATGTGGAAATATCATTACACTATAGTAAATGTATAGAGTTGTCAAGAAGCATTCAGTTTTGCTACTGTACACCCTGCTGGAAAAAGCAAAATCGACAGATCTGTCAACAATAGAAATAATGGTCAGTTTTTTTTCAGAAGGGTGAAAGGGTGATTAACCCCTTTACATTATGAGAGGAAAAGCTAGCATGGCTACCAAAAAGTATCCTACTGACACCTTCAGCCATCACACAACCCTTGTCATGCATGTCACAGCTGTCCTGCTGGTCTCACATCCTTGTTACCTTGACACAACCACATACAGCAGGCCAGGTTTCATCGTGGATGATGACAGATCTGGATGCATGCAGCCACTCACTTGGGCTAGTATTGTACATAGATTAGGCTATAAGTAATCCAATATAGAGCCGACACATTAAATTTAATCTGGACATCAGTGGGAAGGTATGTCAGATGCAGAGTAAGAATAATTACTCCAGAGGCTCCTTGCTACTCCTCTACATGAAGGAAAGAAAAAAGAAAAAAAAACACTAAGTAAGTGAGAAACATGCAAAGTCATTTTGTTCGTTTAATTATTTATAATAGACTTTAGTTTTGGGCATGCATCAAAGGACAATATAAGTGTGTACAAACGTGATCTGTACTGTGTTTTGCTTTTCATTTTTCCTTCCTTTCATTTGATCTTTGATTATGCAAGTAAAACGTTGTGAAAATACAGCGAAATAATTCGACATTTCTGTTTATATCTGGATAAGTGATAGATGGTTTTTTAACTGTTCAAATTGTCAAGGTTACTGGGGATGTCCCAGGTGATCCAGGCACCTGCCATGGAGACTAACAATAACACAGACTCTGATATCTGTCTTCTGCCCAACACATAACAATAGCCTGGCCTTGGAACCTCTCAATAGCCTCTCTGATGGTAAACACTGATGGTAACCCCACGGGCCTTGATAACAACTGGATAAGTGATAAAGTTTCCACTTCTAGGTGGACAAGTGTGTGACACAGACACCGCTCAGCCTTGATGGGTAGACATCCACCCACAGCAGCTTAACTGACTGGAATCCTCTGTTGACGCACTGATCTGGCAGGGCTTAACTGGTGACTCAATATAGCAAGTAGAAGAAAGAGGAACATGTCCAGGAGGCTTTACCCACTGTGTGCCCTTTGCGTTACACTCACAATCACACACACACAAGCAGCGTCCATACACACGTGTGTGTGCCCATATACAATTAAAGAAGACATTCACAGACTAGCAGAAAGAAAACGAGTGACTCAGACACAGACAAGCAAAGTACAGCTATTCATAATACACAAAAGGATGAGTAAGGCAGAAAGAGAGAGTTGATCGTCTTATCAAGCAAAAAAGGGGCATTCTCTGCCGCGGATTACTCAGAGCTGACTTGACCACGGCACTTGGATTTCTGATGTACTTCAATTAAGTCCAATTGACTGGCAAATAAAAGCAGTTGTTGTGGTTAATACAGATGCAAAGTAAAGATGTGTCATTCAGGAAAAAAAAGAAAACTAAATATTGACCCCATTTTGGCAGCAGAGAGTTTAAAATGCAAATGTTTTAAGTATCAAACAAAAAGCTAAAATGTAGCATTGGCATAATGAACTGAATGTTTTGAGTCTATGTGAAAAGCCCTTTTCGCAGTGTATGAAAACAGTGAGGAGAGAGCCAAAATTGTGTTGCCACTGATATTGATATATAACTGATATTTAGAAGGTCTGGGTCGGAGAGCACTGCACTTTGAGCACAGTAGGGGTCAAAGCAAACACTCTTGTTGCTATTTTTACTCACCAAGCCGCTTAGAAGTATTTTATAACATCAGTTCATATTTTTAAACCACTGAGCAACCATCTGTTTTAATTCACTTGGTTCTGAGAATGAGCAGTCTAAGCTGGGGGGGTCGTGTTTGATGTCCATTGCTTTTCAGCAACAATCTTACCACCTAGTGGGGTTTAATGATCAGCCTATAGGTGGCTAAATAAAAGACAGCTTAGAAGATTTCTGACATTCTGAGTCTATACTGAGAGCCCCCCTTCACTGCTGTGCTGATGAAAACACCAAATTAATCCCTGCTCTGCCATTCTGGTCCTTCAGCCTGAAAGCTTCCAAAATCCTCTTTTACAATCACATCAGCCCATCCAGCAGAGCAGACTGCAGGTTAAGCAACTAGGGGTTTGTAAAGGATCCAATGTGAACCCAAATATTTGCTTTGTGCTTTGTGTGTCTTACTAGATTTAGTGATCCAATAGATTTTCCATTGTTAATAAAGCACCGATTGCAGATCCAATGGTCTTGTTTTAAATGGTCTTGAAATTTGGGCGTGTGTCTTAATTCTGCTATTCAAAGGGAGAAATTACTCCTTAGTGACAATATATGAGCCATCAGGACTTGTAGGAGAATTTTACTTCTGACTAAAGTCAGTGCTGTGCACATGATACTTGCACTACTGTCATCTTCAGATGAGGTCAACTTTTATATTCATTCCTTCATCATCACTTGCACATTACTATTTTCTCCCAATTGCTGTCACAGCACTGTCTGATTAGATGTCACATAGAGAGACGCAGTGATTGGCTGTGCTAATCTACGTCATGTATATACACACTCACAAGATGCTGCAAACATCTCAATCTGAGTCAGAGCAAATGGCTGTAGATGCTCCAGA
Organism: Toxotes lorentzi; assembly: GCA_037833715.1. Taxonomy (NCBI): domain Eukaryota; kingdom Metazoa; phylum Chordata; class Actinopteri; family Toxotidae; genus Toxotes; species Toxotes lorentzi. Next base: position 9,107,070 of record JBBMJY010000007.1, on the reverse strand, counting down.
CTCTGCTCAAATTAAAACTGAATTCTGACAACAGCTTTGCAAAGTGTGAAAACATGTATAGATAATGTATGTGCTTAGAGTCATATTTTGAACGTCTCAATACTGCACATACCTGGCAGACCGGGATAAGTGTGTAACGTGTTTAAGATCCATGACATTAAGAGAGAAAAGCTAAACTAAAACAAGTTAAACTTAATATAACTGAGAGCAAAATGGTCCAGTATTTAACACATCATTGTGTTACATATGGTGTGTAGGGGCTGTAAACATAAATATAACAATAACATAATAACAATTGTTTATTTATTGAGCACATGATATTTTGTCATTTTACATGTTTTTCCTCTACTGGTTTATTTTATTTTACTTTAATTAATTAACCACTCTATTTATTTATTTATGTTTTTATTTATTCATTTATTTGGAAATTCAACTTGTTGGAAATTAGGCTTCAGAAAATAATTTCATGGTACATAAGAGCCTTGATTTTATAACTCTTTTGATTTCAACCAGTCAACGCCACTCTGATTGGCTGAGGCAGCACGTCATCATAAACCAACCAGTAAACGCCACTCTGATTGGCCGAGGCAACACGTCAAGCTTTTGGCGCGATTCGGCGAGTTTCAGCAAACCATCTCTGATTTCATCTCAACTGTGGAAGAAAGTGGCTATTCGCCTCTGTTCAGCGTATCAAAAACCACCGTTTTCCACTAAGTTGAAAGTAAGTTCGGTTAGGTTATTTTATGTTCATTTATGTATTTATAGTGTTAGCTGTTCTAGCTGTGTTGTTTTAAACTACCTAACCTGCTGTGGCTACAGTTGGCATTGCATGTCATCCCATCAGCTAACGTTAGCTAAACATTGGCCATAGCAAAAAATGTAATTGGAATTACTTTTGAAAACGACAGTAGTGCCTAAAAATATTCACGTTAGCTGAAGCTTTAACGTGAACAAGTATTGTTCGGTTGCCAAGTCACTATTCACTAACCAGAGCCAGGGTGGTAGCTAACCTAAGCTACATGCTAGCGTGCCACACAGTGTGTTCCATTCTTTTCAGTTGGAAGGCAGGCGGGTGGTGATGTAGATGTATTAATCCAGTATTGGTTGTGGATGCACAGTATAATTTTTAAAGTTCATACGTTAAAAGTGTAAAAGATGTATTTTCCTTTGGTTCATGGAACTTGTATCAGAGTGAGTGTTCTGTACTTTTCATTTTATGGCGACAGAGTGAGCGCTCTTTCTGTTAATATTCCAGTTCGCATCTTTGGCTCCGTTGTGTTGCTTCAGTCAATAAGTTTGGTCAGTAACATGGAGATGGGCTCGTCAAGTTGGTTAATGTGGTTGCAGACGTTTCAGCCAGGAAACTTAACTGTGTCTGTGTGTGTGTGGTCTTTCAAAGTGGTATGTTTATTGTGTTGTGTTGTTAGCATTCCATGTTAGCAGCTACGATACGAACAAGCTAACTTTATTTAGTGGAGTTCGTTTGCTAGCCGCATTACATTTTGCGTAATGTACGTTTGTTTAAGGTATTTGCGCATTCATGTAGTCACCATATTTGTGCGTAAGGGTACTGCAGATTGCCTTTGCATATTTCTAATAATTTGTCTTTTTGTACTGGTGCAGATGGAGTCAAGAAATTCGATGGCACAACCACAGAGGACTTCAATAAGGATGCATGCTTCAGAGCATCTGATGGCGCTGAAGCATGCACCGCAAAGAAGTGGAGGTGGAGGATACACAGCAGTCACTCAGGACTGATTATCCATTGTGGAGCATGTTGTCACAGCTTTTGTACATTGTCTTCTTCTCTGTATTCAGTATAATTGGTTCTTGTTGGATTTTACCTCAAAACACATTCAGTATAGCACTTTAATTTTTCAAATATACAACAATTTCTGTTGTATATTTGTTGTGGTGCAGACCCAAGCAAGGTGGGCTGTGCAATTTATTTTATTATTTTTGAATTTTCTATTACTAGTAGTTGTTGACTATCACTTTCATTTAGTTTTAGCAGACAATCAAAAGTAAAGCATGTTGGCTTCAACTGATGCACAACATTGAAGCAATGTCCACATGAGGGCCATTAAACTCGTGTCCCTTGTTTTTGCTGGTAGTTGGCAGGAAATTTAACAGAAGTCAAAGGCTTTATTAGTAACATGTTAGTGCCAGTGATTAACAAAAATAAAAATGGAAATAAATGAGTGGGGATTGAATTGTGATTTATTGTAAACCTGTGTCTAACTGTAGTCCCATATGTTTCCAAAAGGTGGAGGACCCGTTTCCTGTACCAGTTAATTTTCCTGTAGCTTAGCTGGCTCAGCAGCAGGTTTAAACTGGAAATGCATTACACCTTTGTATGCGTTTCCACTTGTCACCTGCTGCTGAGACAGTCAAATGAAGCTATAGGAAAACGAATTGGAGCAGTGTGCCATCTTCTAAAATGAGTTTAACTGTGACGTAGAAAAGACGTCCACAATGACCACATTTGGACTACAATTAGTCCTTATTCAGAGTCCTGTGGACGTCAGTACTGGACGTTCGGTAGACCTTCAGGGGACCAAAATTGGACATGCAGAAACGACTTCGAAATGACGTCGTTCGGACGTGTCTTTGCGCAGTGGGCTGTCTCTCTAAATTACAGAAGTGTCACACAACTCGGGATTCCCAGAGACGGCGACGACAACTTTACTCTCCATTTTTGAATTTCGGTGACGTCAGCAGAATCTCTGCGCTCGTAGGCTTTTGCAACGCAGCGTCACGCGAAGTTTTCGCTCGGGTTGGAATCATTGGTCGAAATATTTTCCAACTCTCGCGGACGCGTCGTGACATTGACTTTGTATGTAATCGCGTTGCGGGGAAAAATTCGCTTCGCGTTTGATCTTTGATAACACAGTTGGATGGCTTTCTGTTTTTGTCTTATGGTCAGACTGAAGATTAAAAACAACAGAGATTAATATATAATGTTATGCAGTGAGGCTGTTGATGTATAGGCCCAGATTTTTGTGCTACACCACTGGGCACATAGATGGACTTACGCATCCGTCATATATTCCCCACATTAAAGCTCACGTATCCTACTGTATGCTCACTGAATGCATTAGCTCTCACTGGTGTGCTTTGAATTGTATTTTGCTAAACCTTGATAGACATAATATTCATGACTTTGTTGTGGCCTGATATATAGCATTCTGTACAGCACCTGTGTGTGGTCTGACTTGCAGTAAGATGAAACGGGGGTGCATGTAATCGATGACAAATTTTGTCATGCCCTGAATGTCATGACCTAAATTATACATGGACACACTGTGTAGCATATTTTGAAACCATTTATACTCAGAACCCCCAACGCAAGCCAAAATGTGGATTTACTGATCATTTCCAAATAAATAAAGGGTTGCCGTAGACTTTGAAGACACCATACCTGCTGGAATCAGATATCACTCAAGTGATTGCCAATGTAACTGCCATTAGGTAATGCCACTAAAATAACAATGTCAAAACATAATATCCATAGCGGGAAAAAAATATATCAAAAATTGCTGCCTGCCAAGATGATGTATGGGAAGACAATCAAAAAACCCAATCAACCTGATTGAACCAAACATAAGAACTTTCTTTTACGCAGCTAAATTCAGGAGATCCTCTGCTGTTTTTCTATATTAGATTTTGTTTGCATTAAGAAAACACTAATGCCTCGCTACCATTCCTCTTGACGTCAGGGACGCAAGTGAAGCAGAATAACTAGGTTAAGGGTATCTAACTGTATGATGTCATTTTATTTCTTTGTCCTTGAATTATTCTGCCACTGATGGTTGGTTTCAGTCAATCTTCTTTTTCTTTTTGTTTTTTGTTTTTTTTTTTGCTAGCAGCAACTGTTAAACTGACATTGTTACATCCTCAGTTTAGTCACATCTATGACCAAACAAGTATTCAAAAGCCTCTTTTATTCTCTTCATTACGCTGGCAATGCTAAATTAATTTTTCCACAATTAGTTTAGTCACACCTAAACTTGAACTATTACTTCACTATTCGGCTGTTACATTAGTCGTTATTGCAACATAATTTACTAATACAAACTGGAAAATGAACAAAAAACATTAACAAATTTTACACAAATTTTGCTTTTCACCCTGCCAATAAGATGCACATCATGTGCAGATAAACATCCACAGTATATGTGAATTTCTTGGTACATATTGTGATATATTCCTTGTCATGCTCCTTATTTCCTGCATACCTTTCATGACTCAGTGTAAGGTGAACATTTAACCTTTGCTAATGACTTAATCAGGATTCGTCGTACCACCCCACGATTAGGTTAATGTCTTGTTATCAACTGTGTGAAGTGCATACATTTGTTGCATGTAAGTGTATGGGTTTCTGCAGAGGAGGGTCATGCTGAAAGGAAGTCCTATGGCAGATGAGTGATAAACACCCTCATCATGAACATTCATGACAGAGCGGCAATTAGTTTCATGACTGATTGTTTCATTTCCCATTATAATGGCTACTCACACCCTTGATGTGGTATGTTATTTACAGTATGTGATTTGTTGTTAGAAGCAGTTCCCCTGAGGCCACGAGTACTGATTACTTCTGAGGCAGCAGTCCCTTAGGTGTGTTGCTGGGCCGATACAGTGTTTAGCCCACACAGTATGAGAATTGTGACTTGTCTAATGAACACCAGGCATGCAATCTAGCTTCCTGCTATCAGTGATTCATATGTACTGACCAGTACATTTAAACAAATTCAGTTTTGAGGTTTCCTCAGGTCATCATCTGTATTTGTGCGCAATTCCCTGAGAGGAAAACATGTCACCATCTACGCTGCTAAACGCAGATACTGTCACAGTACCTCAGAATATGGAGTGAGTCACACTGTTGCTATTGCAGGGGAAGGAAACTAGTTGAGAGCAGCTGTTGTGGGACTCAGAGTGGAGGCTTATTTATTACACCAATGCAGGCCCACTATGTATCAGACAGCTCAGACCTTTTCTGTGCAAAAGATGTGTTTTTTCTGATTATCTATGGCAAACATTAATTTTTCAAACATTTGTTATAAGTACTTTTTTTAAAGCTCTTGTCAAAGGTTGCCCATTCAGTGATGGTTTAGTCAGTGTTTCAAGAATTTATTTCCTGAAATGAAAATTAATATAAGAATCAAGCAAAAATATTGACATTAAGGCAGTAATAAAGTAGCACAGTGATGCATCAGCCAGGTGGGAAGTGGATAAGGCTGCTTTTAAAAAAATAAATAAATAAAAAAGCAAAAATAGCTCTATGCTGAATGAGCCAGAGAGTCCAACTTATTAGATGTAAAAAACACTGCAGTGAGGCAGGATTTTCTAACTCTGGAAAAAGCTCTAACTGCTCTGACCACATTGCTAGTTGCAAATAGTTAATTATATACAATTATAGGTATTGAAAGAGATGTTTTCTCTTTTGTGTACTAAATTTTTTTCCGCTGATGATTATGGTGATTTGTGAAATTTACCGTATTAAAAAAAAAACTCTTCATGTGGATTTACTCGTAACTTTAACAAAAACAAATATTCATTCATATTTTACTGCACTGCGGAAACAATGTTACGCAAGTCTCACTGTGAATGCTCCTGGTCTATTTATTGTAGACACAGTCAGCCAGTGGCTGATGTCTGCGGCAGATGGCATTAGAAACAGACGCTATCAGTCATAGTTCAACTCCATTTGGAGTTGATGCTCTATGTGACCTGTGCACATGTGTGCATGTGTTAATGCATGTATATGTGTGTGTGAGAGAAAGAGACAGACAGACAGACATTTGAGTTTGTGTGAGTGAGTCACACAAACTCAAAAAATACTTGTTACTTTGACATGGTGATGTATGTTTGTTTGTTTGCTGATACACATGCGTGTGTGTGCTTCAGGATTAGGGAGTCCTAAACGTAGCCATCCCGAAGCAGAGAGCTAGACAGATGACAATATTTTACCCCATTACACACTAACTCTTAAATCATCATCCCATCTGTCTGGTCTGTGACCTCTACAGTGAGCATGATACAGAGTGCACGTTCACTTGTGTACTAGCTTAGCTACGGTGTAACAGCAAAAATAAAATTTACTCCATCATCAATCTTAAAACTTTTTCATTAAGCATTGTCCACGTTAGAAAAAGTCAAGAGACACTTAAAAGAAGAAAATTTGATTCAGTGGTCTCCCTCTGTAATTCTTCACGTTTATGTATTCATTTGTCACCAAAAGTGACAGAAAGTAAGAGAGTGAGAGATCAAAATAGGGATGTCTACTACATCTCAGTAATTGGACAGAGCTTTTTGTCTGAGCTTTGAAGATTTTAACTCTCAGGAGGCACACAGCCTTACTGGGGAGAAGAATTTGATGGTATGTGGCTCCACTCTCCATTTTGCCACAATGAAATGCAAATTTTTATAAGAATGGCATCAAAACTCAGCCGTGCATTTCTACAATTGAAGTACGACAGAAAGGGTTAACATTGGTCACATTTCAAACCTATGAGAGAGTGCAGTTTCTGAACTGTTAGCTGAAAATGTGTTCAGCCGCAGTGTATATTATCAGATGCAAAACAATAAAGCCGACTTTTCGGTGTGCATTCATGCATGATTCATCCGTTCTCAGTTCAGAACTGCAGCAAGTGGAAACAGGGTGAGCTAAGAATGCCTTTTTTTTTTTTCTCCTGGGCCTTGCCCAGTTCCTTCACTTCAACACAAGCTTCGAGATTTCTTCCCACCAGTCTTGTCTCCAAATGGACCAGGTTGGAAGAATATAAAATAAAAGCAGTGCTCATTTACTTGTAATGTTGTCTCTGATCAAAAAAACGTACGATTTCTGAAGTGAAATGACACCAAAAAAAGAGACACATTATGTATGTGTGGCCCATCTTCGAGACAAGTCCATAAGAAGCTCTCGCATTCGAGCTTCGGACAAGTCCTTTGAAGTGCTACCATGGTGATGAGATGATGGGAATGAGGAATGGCACCCAGTGCTGTGTGTCTGTCTGTGTGTGCCTGCATGCATGTGTATGTACGGTATTTGAAAGACTTGTTTGAACCCCACCATTACCTCAACGGTACAGTATTCCAACAGGCACCACACCTCTGTTAGTGGAGTTGTAGAATTTTGTTTTTGTGTGAAAAAGGAGGACAGCTCAAATATTTCTGATGGGATTTGCATTTATATTTGCAGCTACATTGATTGGAAGGAAATAGGTGATTTTTACCCAATGTTCTGCACAGTCCATATTTATTTATGCATCTTCAAGCTATTCGCCAGTGGATTCCACAAATAGCATCATTAATATTACCACAGACTCTCAGTGCGTCTGTGTCACCTTCTGATAATCGCATCAGATCAACTGAACTATCAGGTTATAAAACAGATTTCCAGCCCATGAGACCAGCTGATGAGTAATACTAACTGGAGCAGAAGGTAAGCTCTTAGTTTTATGGTGAGGTGTTCCTGTTGTGTTTCCAACAGTAGTGGATGTGAGGAAAGAGAATTTATATTCTCACTCTTCCAACAAAAGATGTAAGCTAACTGCACCCTTAACTATAATATCGTACTTATAAAAAACAGAAAATAAACATAGTCGGTCACAGCTACATCTGCGGTAGTCATGGGAGACAAGAACTGTGATTGGAAAAAATTGTTCCATTCATCTGATTGACACCTAGACTGAATGCAAACATACCCTAATAAACTCTTTAACAGCACAAACAAATTGTTGGCAAGAATGTCTCATACACATATCTGAGTGCAAGTACCAACTACACCTTTTGCTGACTGAGTGCAGCCAAGTTTTATTGGCGCTGTATTGAGTTTAAAGTTATGACATTATTCTCCTTGCTGTTTATTGCACAGTTTGTTTTCTTATTGCTTTGCCTCAAATGCAAAACACTCAGAGAAAAACTCCTGACAAAAATATAACTCTATACATCTTATATGACCAGAGACAGTGTGATGGAAATTGTATGAGCTGCTGGAATAAGTGTCTAAGTGTTTAAGCAGAAGGACAAGGACAAGAGACATAAGCAATTCGAGTTGACACATATAATGTCATGCAGTCGCGAAGCTGATCCCATTTAACTCTATAACTACCTCATACTTACTACCTGTCTAAATAAGATTATTCTTCCTGGGGCCACAATAACACTTTTTACCTAATTCACATTGTATATCTCAATTACATCTGTCCCACTAAGAGAGACCTTTCATCCCTAACTGACCGAGAGACACAGAGACACAAACACCCTCAACCCGGTCACCCTGTCCATTTTCTGCTATGTTAGTTATCTTCTGTGGGCCCCCACAATAACCTTGGTTGCTATGGCCACTAAGAGCTTGTGAGCAAAAGTTGTGACAGGTTAAACTTTTTTGCCTGATGGCCCTGTGTGCTTCATCTTTAGTTTCTTCCTGACCACAGTATGCAACCCAACACAGATGCTCGTTAGACTCTGTTTCTGTGAACCTTTTATTCCTATCCAGACTGGCACAGTTCAAATACAACGTTTGTTTGATTTGGTTTGACTGTGAAATTTGGTGAGTACAGCGCACAATACAAACAAGCACACACAGACATGAAAACACACATCAGCACCATCCATGCAAGCATCCCCTGTGATGTCAAAGTAAGCTTGTGCCAGTGTGGTCGCAGGGAAATGGTTAAATAGGATGCCGGCTCCTTTCAGGTTGATAGTTCTAATGAGCAGTGTATATTCATGAAGCTGGTGTTATTCAATTGAATAACATCAATATTGGGGATACTGTCTATTCCCATCTCAACCAAGCAGTTACTGTAATTCATTTAATTGTGTGACTGTCATTCTGAGGTTGCACATCAACTTGTAAATTCCATGTTTTCCCTCATACAAACGTTCACTGATCAAATGTTTAAATCTTTACAGCATGTATTATATACATTTTTTATATATATTATTTCTTTACCATTAGTATTGTCTGTTTTGTACCATGAGGAAAAACTATCTTGTGTTCAGATTATGCCACCAAAGAGAAGACATCATAACTTGTTTGCTTTGATGTGAATCAGATGGATGATTAGAACAGAAATAGAGTGAAAGAATATTGTGCGGGAATGAGAGTCAAAGGGAGGAGAACAGAAAACTGGAGTGAGATCACATTAAAAGCTCCAAGTGGGTTCTTCTCATTATTTCTTCCCATATGCCAAAGGATGTAAGTGGAGTGGGGGTGTGAATACAGGAGGCACATGAGGTGTGAGGAATCTACGCAGATTATGTGAGGAGAAATGCAAGACATGTAAATGTCTTCAGAATTATATTACCTCTTGACAGTCTAGGACAAGCCAGAGATAACTGTATAGTCCCCCCTTTGTAAAATCCAGGGAGACCTACAGATTAGATGCACCCCATCAGTAACTGAGGGGCGAAAAGAAACCATCAGTGTGTAATTAGGCTTCTCTGTCTGTGAATGACACTCATTCTCTCGTAAGGAACATTTACAACCCAGTGCCCAACTCTGCTCCTCTAATCAACTATGCTCAAGCATCTGTTTAATTATGCCTCATCCATTAAGCTCTTTACACTGTCCAAACTGATGATTGTGGATTGGGAACAGTGCAGCACAATAAATAGCTTCATTCTTTTTTTCCTATGTCAGCAACGATGTGAATGGCACTGGTCTGTCTGGTGTGTTTGACTTTCCACTGAGGCAGATCATCTCCTTAAATCCGTGTAGTCCTAATGTTGCTTTTCTGCCCTCCCTCTTGTTATAAAACCTGAATACACACAGTACACACACTCTGCTGCAAAAAAAAAAAAAAACAAGTGGGAAAAAAACAGGAGGATGTGCCAGAGACTTGGCTTAAAAACTGTTACGAGGGACTGTTACATAAGGACTTCAGAAGCTTTAACTTTGTAAAATATTAAAAGAGGCTGACATTTCTCAACTCTTCTCTTAAGAGAAGCCTACACAGGCAAACACATCAGTCGCAACACCTCCATGAGAGATACAGTAAGTAGCTGATGCGAAATTAAAACTGGGGGTGGTGAGAGAGTGATTTGAGGCTGTGTCAGAAATGTATTAATTTCTGTTATTCCTGCAGTTTCTGTCACATCTGCAAAGCTCCCAGCAAAACTGACAAATGTCTGTTCTCTCGTGATTATCCAACAACCAATCAGCAGCATGCAGGCTGGTGGCTAAGTTGAGCCAAGCTCAGCTCAGCTTGGTTCAGTGGTTTGGTTTGCTATGCAGCCCAGTTTTTGCTTTTTGATTCAAAGATTGTTTGGGATTAAGCAAAAACACACATGCATAGGGTTTCTGTTAGTTATGAAAAGCAATTCTGCATTTTTGCTTCCAGGGGCCATGCTGTCTGTATAAGACGTTTTCCTTTTAAAAACTGAAATCAATCAAAATTTCTGTCATATTTTCGTTAATGCCTGTATACTACTGACCTCTGTTGGTGAGTGTAAGGCAGTACAGAGCTGAACCACCACACTAACATTCAAGATCTCCAGACCTACAATACGTAAACCAATTCCTTTTAACGTCATTAAAATGAAAATACCTGTACAGTGCTATAGGAGGATTTCAAAAGTAGCATCAAGACCTACTACTCTTTACTACTCTTTATATTTATATATCAGAAATGCTGCACGAAAGCATCATAACAATCAATAATGCCTATAGAAAACACATGGCCTTTTCATAGTCCACATGCATATACACACACACTGGTCTGAGTGAAAGGTGGAATATTGGATGCTGACTATTGGCGGGCTAGCTGAGGATTAGTCAGCTGAGCACTTCATCCCCCCAACAAGCTGAAATAGAAATGAGGACTTAATCCGAGGTGGAAGGGCCACTGGCGCAGAGCGGAAGACAAACGAGAATACCCAATACGGTATTGTTCTTCGGTTTTATAATACAACAATAGCACCGAGCTTCGATCCTGCCACAGAGCTCCACCAGTGAAAAAGAATCTCACTGACCCACAGCAGTTTAATCTGTACAGGGTGTAACATAGTACATGGTCCACAAAAAGTATGAGTCATTCCATAATCTCAGTGATGCTTGATAAGCAGCTGAATAAATGGTGTGTATATGCTGTGGCATTAAATATTAACATGTGAGGATGTATGCAATTGACCCAGCCGTCCTCAGCAGGTCTTGGTCAGCGGTTTTGTAATGCATGACTGGAAGATGTATGCAGCCGCCTGTCTTAACTGTCAGCTCAAACTGAAGGTACAATACCATGGTATATATTCAATGACAAGCAGCCAGTGGATATTGTGTAAACAAATTCCTCTGCTGATGTGAAAATATGTTGACTTCAGCTAAAAATGGAGTCAATAAAAGTAAAACAGTATTCATTCATGATCCTTGTGGATGTGCTGTCTGTATGATTTTTTTTTTATGGTCTATTTTTATCCTCTGGAGTTACGCCAGCACTGGCTCCATCTAATATGCGAATCCTGCCATCCCATGGTTTCAAATGGAACAACATGTTGTCGCTTTTACTGTGCTAGATACTAAGAATCACCATCAGTGGAGTTTCATTTGGCTTTGTGAACTGACTTTCGTTTAGGAAATATCTGAAAGTCACTTTGTTTGCCTGTTGAAAATTTAAACCATACATCTCCACCAATTGAATATTTAACCAACGTTGTTGCACATGAGTATCTTCTGCATCACCTGATCAGTTGCACATGTTCAGTGCCTGTGGAGGGAGCTTTCTAAAGACTAAATAACCTTAGTGACATCACCAGGTTTATCTCAGTTTGGTCTGGAGACTTAAGTTTCCCTCTCCATTCTCCTGTCAGCCAGACAGGGAATGTAGACTGAAAGACATGGACGTTTACTGAGCAATCCAAAATATCAATTTTGCTTCCAAGATTGACTAAGGAAAAAGCGATAAAATATAAACAGAAATGCTAAATTCATCTTAACTTTCATGCTTTTCAGTTGACTATACTGAAAATGATGTAACTGTTGATCTACTTATACGTCATGAGTCATATTATACTGAAAACTGAAAGATCTTTTTTTAAAAGTTAGGTTCTTTTAACTTGTTCTCTTGCACTCAGGCAGATGACAACATACATTACGTCTGCCGAGTACAACATCATTGTTATCCACCAGCAGGGTGATTCATTAGGGATTTTTTGAGCTGTTGTCAGCACCAGCACCTCTGAAGAAAATATGTAACGCGGTTGCACTTCATGTCATCATCATGGTTTGGAAAATGGAAACTGCCAATTCAGACATTGTTATATTGTTATATGTTCTGAGGCTTGCTCTGTTCTTCTGCACACTAGTTAAATCACTTCTTGGAAGTATGAATGTTCACCCTTTTATTATCAGCTTATGAAAGCCTGATGTCAGTTTGAATATCAGTCCTGCATCTAAAAAGATTTCTTTATATAGACATGAAAACACAAGTTGTTGTTGTTGTTGTTTTTTATCTATCCTGACACATTATTGTTTTCAGTGCTGTTTTTGAGTTTTATGCATCCTGGCATCAAATAATGTCACATCATACAAGAACACAACAGAGGAACAGATTATATGTCTGTATTTATTTTCATCAGAACACAATTTTAATCATTGTAGCAGTAGTTTTCATACTTTTCGAAAAGATCATGACTTGTGAGACTGTTTTATAAATCATTTCATCAAAGTTGTTTGTAAAAAAATTAAAGAAGTTACTTGAACTAAAGCATCTATAATATTACAATATACTGGTAGTATAATAGTAATCATAATAATCATAATCGCAATGATACTTCTATATGCCTTTGAACCTTTTTCATTTCTATAATCATAAATCTTTCGCTTTCACACACACAGAACCACAACCTTTCACAATAAGGTTGTGAAGCTGAGGACAAGTCTATTGGTTAATTCTCACCACATTCTCTTTTAACATCAATGATTTCAGACGCTCAAAATACAAAAAGAATTAGAGAAGAAGAAGAAAGAAACAGCGTGACATCAACTCAAAATACACAAGAAAACCTGGACGAAAAGACATACATTGTTCAGCATACTAGGGAACGTATTTACAACCAAAAAAGGAATGGGCTTCTGCATAGATCCACAGGATAGAGAACGGAACTATTGTGAAAACAGAGAGGCTGAGAAGGAGTGAAGGAGGGAAATATTTGTGAACATACCATTTGATGGTGGGTGCACAGGGGGTAGGGGCAAGAGTCATACATCGTCTATATGTGCAAGGGTAAAAGACAAAACATTTTTGTAGGTTGGTGTGTTATGGAATGTGACAGGCCATACCCTATGACTGCTACAGACCACTGTCGGGGATCTAGACGGAATCTACTGTATAGGACCCTATACAATTTCTTCAGTATAATGCAGTAAGAAATTGACAAACCAAATACACACAAATAAAATAAAGTTATCACAGCAGAGTAACTGTTGCGTGCATGCCTGCATTACCAACAAAAGTCAAATCAGAGATTTACATAAGTCAGATCTAATTCTATTATTGTTTGGAAGAAATCTTGCACACAAAAATGTCCATCCTTGGTGCAAACATTTCATGTCTGAAGGGGCATGAAGGACAACACATGTGCACAGCATTCGCACCCATGCAACCACAATAAGGATGCACTACTAAAGCAGACATGACCTCTGCATGACTTTGAATGCAGGTTTATTGAATGATCGCATGTCCAACAGTTGGCTTGTGATGGTTGTTACATCACAGCATGACCGCTGACATGCGCTTGTGGCGGTGAGGATTGCATGGCACATTTCTATGACACTGACAGCCCGTTTGCCTCCAGTTGCCCGTCGAAAAAGCAGCGTGTCATATCAGATATGAACCAGGTTTATTTTACTCAGTACAAGGTAAGCTTTGGCACCAGTTTCACATCATTGTCCACTTCATTCACCCTGGCCTTCTCTGCGCTGCCTCTGACATCTTTTGCTTCATTTCAGATAAGGGTTGGGGAAATATTCTATTAGACATTTTATTGAAAACACAGATTTACTCTAGTTTGTTATGGGTCTTGGGGCAGTGACACAGTTATTACACATTGTACGGGACAATGGTTTCACACTACAGTCCATGCAGCTTTAGGGCTGCAGTGAATATTAATTGGACAACTAGTGTAGCAGATCCCTGTCTTGGTCTAAAGACAGTGGAGGTTTGCCACTCCTGTCCTGCAGGCACCAAGGTCATGGCAACGCTAATGAGCTCTCCAGAGAACACACGGCAATTAGCGACAGACACATACACATCTCTGCATATGCACGTACGCAGACGCACACACATATACAGTACAACAGCACACTTTTACCCCACAGGTCCATCGCTTTTACTTCCAGAGCTCAGCCTTCTGGATTCCTATGTATCTGTAAGTCCTTGTGTGGTAGGTCCTCAGCAGCAGTAGCAGTATAAAAGAATAAAAACATCTCCATCTACTGGCGGCCAATAGTATAGCAGCATTTTTATGTCAGTTAATGTGGTCATCCAAGATGGGCATGAGTGTGCTGTGCTGAATGACACTGAGCAGTTATGTATTTCATGCAAGCAAGAATGGTAGAATGTAGAGTGGGGCAGGGTCTAAACAGCATTAAGTGTCAAAATAAGCCTGGTTATACAGAAATGGTGTGAATAAGGATGAATTTTAAATTCTCATATAAGCTGTATAATAAAATTCTTGACATCAGATATTGGATTGGACATCTCGTTTAAGTAATCAACATACTCAAGAGTGGAAAAAAAATGCATCCATCTACGTCTGTTTGTCTTTGAATACCTGATCTCACAGCCTTGTTCATCAAAGAGACACAAAATAAAAAGTAGAAACTAAAGAAGAAGTCAGCCCTTAAGGTCACACCATTCCTTTCTCTTCACACGCTGGTCAACATTTGAAAGCTAAACATAAGTTTCAGCTGACTTAGATGATTATCAGGTTTTGCCATTAGTGCTTACACAAACAATGACGTGCTCCTCTCTCTGGATTTGTTTCTGTTCGTGTTCTCCGGTAACAGCCAGTGCCTCTGAACTGTGGGAGTGTGAGCTAAATAAAACAGGATATGAGCCATGTTTTTACCCTTTGTCTGCTAACAATTTGGAGTGTTTGAATGCGTCTGACTGTGTTGATGATAATGTACTGTAATATCTTAATAAGCCCTTTACTTGATGAGACATTAGTTTGATGTTTTGAGGAGAAAAGTACAAGACAGTGGGCACGCTACAGGAGCTGATCTGGTGCTTAAACAGGAAGTGGAGCTGAGGACAATCAACAAAAACAGGCTGTCATAACCTTGCAGAGAGTCTCCACATGCAGTTAATGACAATAGATTACACACTTTGATTCAACAAAAACAAACTGAACATTATGAACAAATCGTCTCTGCGTTGGTGAGATGTTGAATGTCATTCTATTTGTTTTGTTTGGCCAAGTGATGGGATTAAAATGTCATATGTCTATTAGTGGGTCAGGGCATTTTTCTTAACACTACTGCAGGTAGCACGCTACCTTTCTTAGTGACATTTTCTGTTCATCATAGCTGCATGTGAATTACAGTTTACCAATTATGAAACGTCCTTAAAGGTAACATCCAGTCAGCATGTTTCCTGGGATTTAAAAAGCCTCAGGCTAAAGAAATTGTGCCACTGACATATTTGGAGGGAGAAAAACAGTAAATTGAGTTTTTGTTTTAAAATAGTGGTGATATAGTGGGATGTAGTCATTTCTTACTCATACTACTGTCACATTGTTGTAGATTATTAACCCAGAGCAGGAAAATAACCAGAGCTCTTGAGGCAGAGGGGACAGAGGAACTCTCAGTACACATCATTTTTATGTCACAGACATCATTTTGACTGGATAGTACCTTTAAAATCTAAAATAACAGAAGCTTCTACGTCTGGAGCAACAGTAATAAATATATTGATCCGGTGTTAAAATTCCAACGTCAGTTAACTTTGCTGGCCCACGTGGCTGAAAAGTGACCAGAATCTGAATGGGATTTTGGTTAAATGCCTGAAATAACATCTTTGGTTAAGACAAGCTTAAGACAGTTTCATGTTTTGTTTTGTGAGATAAAATGCTGACAAGTGGCTAACTGTTTTAAAACTGAAGTCCAGGGAACTATGGCAAGAATTTAATGTTATTACCCTGCCTTAAACCGTTGGATGTTATTCCATGTATAATATTTTATCAACTAGCATCATTAGTGGGTGATGAGTAAAATGTTTATATATCAGTGTAGTTCATTTCATCATTTAGTTCACTTTCATTCAAAACGCAACAGTGTGCAACATAACGAGTCCTTATTCTGATGGTTTACTTTAGCATCTCTAAACCATGAAGACTCAGCACATGTAGTCTACAAAGAATCCAGATGGAAGCTAAAATTATTTTTAAAGATATATTGGCTCATTTCTATAAGTTATGATAACATTTTACCCAGCAAAGTAATTGCTCAGATCTGGGAACATGTCGACATTGGCTTACAGTTAAGGGACAAGAAAAACAAGAGGTCAGATGATCAGGCATATATTATAAACAAGCTAATTCATTATTTATGAATAATAATTTATTTGGTGGAAAAACTAAAGCTGAGTGCACCTGCAATGTTCCTTATAATTCTTCATCGCACAGGGGAACTGTGCACACACCGAGCCTTCGTGTTATCCTCCAAATCGGTCAGGCTAACCTGGGGTTTGTTTAAACTGTCTGCTCAGGTTTCTTCCCGTGTCAGACTTCATTTAATCACTGTCACTGCTTTCATGATGAGTACAGTGCTGTGATAGGAACTGTTGGTCAAAACAAAGTGAGGACCCAAGTTGTAATAAAAACGGAGGTATCCTTTGAGACTCTGAGTGCTGGTGACATTGGAGGAATGTATCGTGTTTGTTTCCTGATGTTTTTCACAGTTCAGCCAGGTGTCAGCTTTTTACTGATGCTAGTTACAGAAATGGTTTGATCCTTGGGGGGAAAAAAAAAACAGTGTTAATAGGGGGATATTATCTCACAAAACAAACTGATGGGAAACCATTAACCTGTGTTAAACACAGAGCTTATTATGGACACCAGAGCCACATTCAAAACCCAGTTAAGTTTTAATAAGATTGTGGCCAACAAACCAGCATGGCAGAGCTAAGTGACACCTTGGAGGGGAGGGGCTCCATAAAAACATCATCGCTGCACCAGTCTGTTAGGTAGACTTTTAGGGTACTTGTCAGCAACACACACTCATTCTCTCATACACAAGCATACATACATACATGTGTAAAGACATGCATGCAAGCACACACCCACCCACACATGCCTGCGCACATTCAGTCTTGAAACACAAACCATCACGCACGCATAAACTTGCAGCTAATTTTCTTTTTTTTTTTTTTTACACATTATCTGTCTTATTTAGAGACCACATTTTCTTCCTGTATGAGAGACCCAGAAACAAACACAAAGGATGAACATTAGAAAGAGAATATGATTGTGTTATTCCATAGTCAGCCAGTGCAACAGAAACCAATAATTGGAACACAGTGTAAAAAAGCGTAGTGAGAGAAACTCAGCCATGAAGAAGCCGACCTTCCCACTCAACAAAGGCTGTGGCATTGTCCCCTTTTCCCTAGTTAAGGGACTGGTCAAGTCCCTTAGTATGTCTGTTTGTTTACTTATTTATTTGTTTTGATTGATTTGTGTCTTTCATCTCAAAGCGTCCCACATTTTCCATTTGCCAGAAAGCGTTGCAGAATGTCCACAGGCACACAGCTCCTGTGGCTGTATTTTTCCACATCGGTTGCCATGGTGAGGGAATCCCCCACCCCAACAACCTCACCTCCTTCTGGCAGCTCTATCACTCCTCATTGGCAGGGCTCTCCTCCAGAGGTGTGATGGCGGGGAGGCCCAGTCCTGTTGCATTGTGGGATGCAGTGAGGCTGGCAACAGTGTGTAGGAGGACGAGGACCAGCAGGCAGAGTTTGAGCCGGCTGTTACACAGTCTGCAGGCTGCCGAGGAGCTGAGGGAGGTACGATGCTGGCATGGCGGGTGAGTTCTTTTCAGGGTCCCCCGGGATCGGTTGTCCACTTTCAAGTCCCACCGCACGTCACAGCACTCTGCATCTGGGTCCACACCTGATGGATAGTCCTCCAGCAGCCCTGGGGGTTGTTTTTTTACGGGGTGGGTGATGGTGATGGAGATAAAAACAGTTAGGTCACAGCTCACTTGTCTTAAAGATGTAGCATGTACCCTTTTTTTATACACCGTACTTGCTTCCATTCACAATAAAAGTAATGCTGCTGGTCCAGCTTCCCCAACAAGCACAGAAAATATATAAAACCTAGTAACTACAACAGAATTCAGTGGGATTTAATTGCATGCTTTTATATGCTACAGGTCATTGTAATGAATGTGTGAATTCAATGATACTGAAATGCTGTACCACCTGACATATCTATTCTATTCTGCTTTGATGTATGGACAAATGTCCAAAAATATGCTGCATTTTGTATGTCTGTGTTTTGTTTTTAAAGGAACATGGAATAAAAAAGAATAACAACAAAAGTATAATGTGACACAATGTAAATCCATCCATCCATCCATTTTCTACCGCTTAATCCGTCAGGGTCGCGGGGGAGCTGGAGCCTATCTCAGCTGACTGTGGGCGAGGGACAGGGTACACCCTGGACTGGTCGCCAGTCAATCATAGGGCTGACACACAAAGACAGACATCCACACGCACACACTCACACATATGGGCAATTTAGAGTAGCCAATTAACCTAACCCATGCATGTTTTTGTGATTGTGGGAGGAAGCCGGAGTACCCGGAGAAAACCCACGCAAGCACAGGGAAAACGTGCAAACTGTGAGGCGACAGTGCTAACCACTGCACCACCGTGCCGCCCCAATGGAAGTCTGAAATCACAAATAGTGACACATTTTCCACTGACATCATTAGAAAAATGGGGTTTGTCATGTTCCATGTGCATGCCAACGTGAGGGAGTGAACTCTGAAAGACGCCTGTGCCCACTCAGCACAGTTTGACTGTGATGAGAGGGACCATGTAATTATTGCAAGTTTCTGACAAAATCTGCATTTAGAGTGACCCTGTTTGTGAGTGAGTGAGTTATTGACAATATACATACACATACATACATATAGATTAGATATATTATGCAGAAGTGACAGAAATAGCTACAGTCATCTCACTCACTGTACACATTCAACTAAATGCTTGATCAGTCTTGCTCAGTGCATCAGTATGTGTTCCCACATGGTTGGATCTTCCTACTGCATAAAAATGCCTAAGAAAACAAGCTGATGTTGTCTTGGCTGTAGTGGACACCTGTGGATAGGTGAGATAATATGATTTGTGATATTCTGTTTGTCTTGTTGTCAAAAAAAGTCAATGAAAAGACCAAAACCAATTAATTAATGCAACTAAAAGCTTGCCAGAGTTTATAGTTTATTCCTCTGTGCATAGACCTTCGTTATTGTCTTGGAACTATTAAAAAATAATCACTGAGCTGCTCCATTACACTGACTGACATGTTCTTTCATTACAGTGAACAAGGGCACTGTTGTTTATTCTACGTCAATCCCTCAATCGCTCTCCTTCAGCCGTAAAGACAAACTAGTGCACCAAATGTTGGTGAAAATAGTCCCCCAACAAATGCACTAACTCCTGAGTGTTACTGAAACTACAGTGCCCATCTGTTTTAGGAAATCCTTTTTTAATTACTTTAAAAAAAAAAAAAAAGAAAAAGAAAGGAAGTTGACATCCATGACCCATTTTTAAAGATTCCTTCGGATTAAACAAATGGGCTTTGGGCTTAGAGCCACAGACAGGCTGGGGAAATCAGAATCTGTTGGGAGACTGACGACCACTTTGTTGGTTGGTTTGTTTTGGTCTTTTCACGTGACTTTTTGATTGTAGAAAAAAAATATAGAATATCACCAGCAGTTTAATTTCAGTGACCAAAATAACAAATGAGTAAAAACAAAAAAAGCAATGTAAACATTGTGCTTTAAATTGTGTCATATTTGAAATGACTATAACCTGATGTTCAACATGGCCACCAGAGGGCAGCATCAACATGTGATGTGAAATGTGTGCCTTTGCATTAATTATATTCCAGGGACAAAAAATCTGCTCGCACAGTCATATTGTGGGGGGACTCACCTCTCATGTATATGGAGATGAAAATGTGGTCCTAACAAGGTTAACCACTTATTCAGACTTGCTGTCACAGCGCTCCACTGTGCAGCTGATTCTTGGTGCTGTGAATAATCGGCAACACTAAATTGTTGTGGTGTCTCTCCCTTGGCAGACTGCTGATTGGACAGAACATCCTGTAACTGTAAAGTGTTCGCTGTGTCTCCATCAGCAGTTGTGTGTCCTTCTGAAGTATCGTTGAAGAAGACACTACACTCCCTACATGCTCATTAAGTGTTCGCCCATCGTACAGTAAGTTACGAGAGCCAAGAGCATGATCTCCAGTACACAGGGTGGGCAGAGGCAGTGGAGGTTAGAGAAGCTTGTTACTCATAGCTTTGGATTTGGATGGATTGAGGAAGTAATGCTCTTTTATCCCTCAAATAGTCAACAAAGCACTTGAGCCCAACTCCTCAGTGCCTTCTGGTTGAGCACTAACGTTGCACTAGGCAGCTGCATGTACTGATGCTACTCTGTAAAATAAGGTTGGGGGAAAAAACCCAAACAAACACAGGAGATAAAAACAAATACACAAAAACTGTACAATTATTTATTTTTATTTATTTATTTTTTTGTAGAAGATTATTTTTTTTTTACCTGTGCATATAAAACTGGGGCTGCCTCCATGAATGAGATCATCATTGTCAGGCAGGACGAAGGGGCACCGCTGCTGCACCTCCAGGCAGTACTGACCACAGGGGATTCGCTTGCTGCAGTGCATCTGGGTGGTCTGGAAGTACTGAGAACACAGCCAGGGCTTATAAACCATCTAGGTGGGAGACAGAGAGGTGGAGGCAAGGGAGAGAGGGAGATGCAGAGAGAGGATATCGATGAGTTAGGAATGGTTGCTTTGGATGACGCACTTACACACTTGCAGGCTCTCACGTGTACGTGCATCATCCATGACCTCTACAGCTATTGATTCACACAGGACTGAGCAGATATCCTGGTGATCCTCATATCTACTGTTTAATGAATGTGGCTGTTGCTGGGCAGTCATCCTTTTGTCAGTCAATGTACAGTGTTACCCAACCTCCTCCTCAGAACAGCTGAGTACTTCTGTTTACTGTGCCTGCATTTCTATAGTTTTCAGAAGGATTGTTTTTATAAGCAGTGGTCTTCAAATGGTGGACTGCATGGCAAGTCACACCACACCCAGTATGAGTTCAAATTTAAAGCACGAGAGGACCTGCAAAATTGGATGACTTATTACTGCCAAACTGACTAACAGCTCTTTTAATACTAAATCAACAGTAGACAAGAGTTTCGGTTATTAATGTTGCTGTTAGCCTTGTTTACATCAGTGATGTTTGTAAACACATCTTATATTTTGAATTATCATCAATTCACAAATATTCACTAACACAAATATATGGTCAGAACAGGACCTGTTTTACATAATGTAGATGTTTGTATGCAGCAATTCGTTCATTTTTTTCTCACCCATTTTCTCAACTCTACAAGTGCACAAGTGGGGACAAATGATTTATTTAACACCTTATTTTTCTTTCTCTCATGTGACAAGGTGGTTGCCTCATTGCGTGGTATTATCACCCGCAGCAATTAGCTGGTATTTCCTGTGAACCACTCCAGCGACTGCATGGCAAGCTTGCACCTCCTGTGAGCTAATCATCACGCCTAAGAACAGTGAGTCAAACCCCACATCATATCACTCCTAAATGTAGACACTTACATGTCTCTTGCAGAACTTTGTAATCTAATATTCTTGGTCCCTTAAACATCCTTTCTCTCTCTCTCTCTCTCTCTCTCTCTTTTTTTTTTTTACCTTGGAAAGATGTTTGCCAGTTTGTCCTTGAGTCTTCTTTGTAACATCGTTACAGTATATGCTTTTGTTTTATTTTAGAAATTAGACTGAAACTAAAAAAGCAAAACTGAATGCAATATGTGATTCAACTGAGGACAAAAAATTGAATACAATGCATTAGGAAACTATTCTTTTGTCATTGATTTGTGTTTGCAAATTATTCCGAATTATACAAAATTACCCTAGGTTAAAATATTAGAAGTACCTATTGTGTGGTACTCAGTTATCCTTTGTGCTCATAATGGCCTGAGTGACATGTCCTACTGCAGCATCTGAAATGTTTTATTGATGTAGCATCATGTACAATTGAGGGTCATGCATCATCTGTCATAGATGTTGTACACAAACACTACATGCATGACTGAACATGTGCACATAGGGAGACTATGCACAGATTCAGATACTGTACAGTAAATTGCTGTGTGCTAATAATTAGATTTCCAGCTGAAGATAAGGCTGGTTCCTGAGAACACCACACACACACACACACACACACACACACACACACACACACACACACACACACACACACACACACACACACACACTGCCCTTCTCTCTAATCTGCTATCACTATGTAAATGTCACAGATGAAATGTGGTCACATGACCCCCTGTCACATCTTGTACACATTAAATTACTAACACAACCTGTGTACACTTGTGTGTTTGTGTGTGAATATGATTTCCCAAGTATATGTGAGAGTACACAGTTGTCTGCTTGTGCAACACATTTTCCATTTCATGTCCTGCTGTTCTCAGTGTTTAGACAACTGCTCATCCTGTAGCTGTCAGCATGGGGAGATAAAGACAAACAGGGCAAAACGCTGGCTTTTCTCTCTTTCAGCAACATATCACATTACACTAAGTCACTGGCAATGAGTGTGAAGTCTGTCTTGGTATTTATCAGACATTTCTCCTACTCAGCAGAATCTCAGGAAACACTGTTAAAGTCAAGGTCTGTCCAGTGATTTGTACCGAGACGCGGACATGAATCAAAAAAATAAAAGTTGAAAAATCAATAAGATCATAACTGAAGAGGTTATCTTTAAATGGCACCTACAGCAACTGATTTAGCTTTGACATGAGCCTGGAAGAAAAGGTCTCATACAAGTGACAACCATTTTCCAATCAGTTTCACGTTTCCTTACATCAGAAATCAAGTCAAAGTTCAGTAGTTCTTATTTACAAGGACAAAGAACTACGTTCTACCTCATTTACACCTAACCATGCAACTATTATAAAAGAGGGCAAGCGCGCCCTGTGAGCCTGGCAGTCAGCGTAACATCTGTCTGAAGTGCAACAGATGCGGTGTAAAAACCACAGATCTTCTTGGCCCTTTGCCACACAGTTGTGTCCTTTTGCACTCAGCCGCAGTTAGTGAAGTGCACTGCTGCTGCTGCATACCAGATCTCTACTCCCTCAACCATCAGTCTACTGTGGACCCATGACCAGTAATTTATCATCCTGCTGTCAAATTTCAGAGAGGGAGAACGAGGAAGCAAGTGAGAGAGACAGGGAGAGGAGTGTCATCATAGAGATAGTGGTAGGATGGACTCTTTCTCTCGTTTATATATTTTTTCCCTATCTGGTGTGTTCTTTCAACCCCTTGAGGAAAGCGTAAAATATTGCCTTCTCCTCAGTCACAGACTCAGTGTGTTAGAGGTCAGCCAGCTGGCGCTCAAATTTCTGTTCTCCTTTTGCTGTCACCTTTCACTTCCTGTTACATTTCTCATTTGCTTTTGCTGTTTTTCAGCAACTTCTGTCATCGTGTTATCTCTCCCATTGAGGTCGTTGAGGATCCCAATACAGGCCTTGTGGTTTAAGGAGCTAATCATGCTCTGTGCATGAACTGTCAGACTTAAGAAAAAATCAACCAGCAAAATGTGGAGCCTGAATACCAGTTGTGGTGCTGCACTAATTCTTTACTTTAGTTATTTATTTATCACGGACATGATGGTCTCACTAATTAGTAACAATCACTTCTTCTTTGCAGCTGTTTCAGATTAAAAACCTTCCAGGAAAGGGAAGAAGGCTTTTCATCTGAAATATCAATGCAGGAAGGCAATGTTCAACCAAATGGATTTTATTAGTGAGTGAAAAGAGAAACTAGTGATGGGACTGGAGGTATGTGTAATGTACTTAATCTAAATTTATCAAGACACCAGGTAAATGTGAAAGAGGTTTTGAGATTATATTATATTATGTTTGTTATGTCTTTTGCTTTACCAGTGTTAGGTTTTTCTGCAAAATGGCTGTTAATCATAGGGTTGGTAGATTTCTGACTTCTCTCGTCCACATGTTGAAGTGTCCTCGACAAATCCCAAATTTTGCTGAATGAATGAATGTAAATGTAAATAATATACATGAATAGATGTAATGTATAAGAATGTCCTTACTGACAAATGTATGGACTCAATTGAACGTTCTCCAAGTGCCCCAGATGGCCAGATGGCCACAAACCCCATTTTTCAAAGCAAGTGCTTCAGTTCAGTTGCAATTTATAATGCAACAGGGTATTTAGAGGTGGAGTGAATGTAAACAAATGGAAAGAAGAGAAAAGAGATGAACAGATGCAGATGTGTTAGAGTGAATGGGACTTTAGGTGAAAACACGTCTGCTGAAGTTGAAAATAACCAGAATTTGCATATTTCTGCTGTGGATGACTACATGTAGTGTACAGAGACCATGTAGTGTAGAAAGAGAGAAATCAGCAGACGGGGGAAAGTCTTGAAGAAAATTAGAGAAAGTGGAGCTCCTAATTAACCTGAAAATCAGTCTGTCTGCTCTCAGGCGTCTCTCTCTCTCTCACACACACACACACACACACACACACACACACACACACAGTGCTGGTGCCTGTTGTCACAGCAAAAATCAGTCGGGGAAGTTCATTGTTCATCGTTTGTTGCCACAAGACTAAAAACACTTCAGTGGTGAAAGAGAGAGGAAAATTTGCTTTAGAAATTCGAAAATAAGCCAATTTAAAAAGATTCAGCTGAGACTGTGATCCACTCTTCAGCTCTACAATGAATACCATGTTTAAAAATCGCAAAATATAATGCCACAATATGTTGTTAAACCCCGTTCCCATCCTTATTCTCCACTGGTTTGCTTGCCTGCCAGTGATCTTGAGACTTGAGACTCAGCTGTCTCCTGAATTGGATTATTTCATTACAATTAGGCTATTAAGGTTGTAATTGATGGAAGGCCTTACTCTGCCCTGTAGTATTGGTTTTAAGTGGCCCCAGATGGCCCTGCCCTGTCAGTGCCTCGTCCTTAATGCTTTATCTGGACTTGTGGTTGTGGCTTAGCTGCTGACAGAGACATACCAGATTATTGCAACTCATTCCTCTTCAACATGCTGTACAGTACAGCGGCGCTACAGGGAGACGCGGACACATGAACACTGAGTCTCATGAGCCATCTTGTCAATTAACTAACACAGCCATTCACCGCTCCACTGCATTAAGGGTGTCCTCTTTTCTTTTATCCTCTTTTCTGCTCTGTTTATTTAAATGATCCCGGGCTTCAATAGTGGACCAGGACATCTGTGCAACACAACAGCCTGGTGTTAGCGTAGTTTCAATTTGTGTCAGACTGGTGCATTGGATTTAAAACAACAGTAATAACTGAGTGAATTCTAGTTAAGACTCACAGTTTCAGGTTTTTACAGATTTTCACAGGGAAACTCTCATTTTCTTTTTGAGTCTTTGACTTTAACACTGGTTTAGAATGAGTATCATTCCGATTTTGAAGCTGACGTGCATTCCTGCTGCAAAACGTGTTTGTTTTTTTCCAGTCAAACGGCACAGTCAAACACTCTAGTTTCTGACTATGTATAAGAGCTACTAATGGTTATGATCTTGGATTTATTTTATGTATCTTGTAAATTATTCTTGCAATTTTAATGTTTTCTTTTTCTAAAATATGTTAAATAAAGAGGAACATAAGAATGTGTACATATAAGAATGTGAACAGATCTGAACTGATTGGACCCTATGCACTGTATACTGTCCAGTGAAGAAAAAATGTAATTCCTAATTACGCTGTCCACAGAAACCCAGATTATCATTCTGCATGCGCTCCACAGTGTGACACTAAGGCTGTCTGAGATGTAAAGGGGCATATAGAGGGTGTTCTTTGGTAGGAGCCAGCATGTAAACTTCCCCTTTATCCCTGCAGCAGCAGCAATGCCCCATGGGAGCTCCACTACAAGAGGTTAAAGCAAAGCAAAGGTTACACTAAATATAATCGGGAAAAGGACATACACATTCACATATGCAAACAAACGAGTGCACACGGCTAAACATATCGGTAAGTCAATGAATGTGACCAAGCGTGAACTCAAACACGAAGAAAAAACAAACCACTGGTCTCTGCAAAGAAAGTGAGCGAATAATCAATTCAATATCACTGCAGAACGATCACGCAGACTTAAGCAGATAACGTTTAACTGGCTATGATGTAAGTATGTACATTTCCGTGTGTGTACTGTACAGTGAATGAATGAGTGTATATTCAGTAGCCTGGGGGCAGCACCTGGCAAGCATGCAAACCGTGTCAACAGCAGTTATACAGAGAAAATGTAACGTAACTAATGATCTGAACAACAAGAAAGACACGAAATAAACAAGCAGGTCTAGCCAAGATGGTGAGAGGAGCCAATGAGGATGTAATAGTAAAACAAAAGGACGAGCGGGGCTGCCTGCAGACTGAAGCCACAACACAATACACTGATTGAAACTGAAGTGAAGCAGAAAGCATTCATGCAACTCCCTGAGAGGCAGCTATTCAATTACATTCATGTTACATTTGAATAACTGTGTGGACACATAAGGCCTGTTTCTCAATAATGGCCCACCTGCTGTTTGCGGCGGATACACAACAGAAACATTCGTGCGTACAGCAAACACACACACACACACACACACACACACACACACACACACACACATGCGCATAGACACACTCAATCACTGACATCTAAACATCACCTCATATCTTTTAATATGAGCTGCTCATTTGGCAAACAAAAGCTGTGCTAATGTAATTACCACATGCTAAGGACATGCAGTATTATATTGAGTGAGGTTATAAAATGGAAAATGGAAACATCCAAACAAACAGAGAGAAAGAGAGAGGGTCATACGTGTAAAACAGAACAACCCCAGACCACAGACAGTACAAAGTCCACCAGACTGCTATGCAAAGACATTTGACAGGCCATGCTTCAGTGTAGCGTGATTCTCGGTGAAAAGGAAAACATACAAGTATTATGAGCGCTGAATCGCAAAATAGCAGCAGTACAGGGTTACATGAAAAATGTAGGAATGAAAGATGCGGTCATGGCAGTGTTTGAATTAATAATGAAAGAATGAATTTCCTCTGTGCTGGAGGTGTTCACTGCCTCCAAGAGTGTGTCGGGCGGTGCTCTGCGCTGTTGTCCTGTCAGGATGTCATTCTGTCCGGACCACTTGATAAAACTATCACCAAACTTCCATCACATACACATTCAGAGAGAAAAATGGTCCAGTTTTTGGATAAAGTGTTTTGTTTTGTTTTTTACAGAACTATATCAAGGAAATGATTGTGTTAGTGTGCAAAATTAACCAAATATCAGTGTGAGGTTCCCCTTGTCTGTAAAACTGTCCCAATGTCAAGTCTATGGGCCAAGCAGGAACAGTACAATAGATGCTGAAGGAAATCTCATCATGCAGTAAGAACAGTGAACAGTAGACAGTCCAAGCAGAAAAGCGTGAAAAAAAAAAAGTGTGAACAAGACTAAGAGTCCACGTGCGAGAGCTCTCTGAGGCTGGACTTTGACACAGTGCTTTGTGCTTTAAGCAAAATGCCAACATTAGTGCGCTATCATACTGATGTTTAGCAGGTATGACATTTACCATGTCCACCATCTTAGTTTAGGAAAGCATCCTCTGGGCACCATGAATATCTGGAGATCCAGTGGTTGTGAGATGTTTGACTAAAATATCAACAGAAACACATGGATGCTGCTCTACTATCATCCTCGGCTCACAGCTGTACTACATGTCCATTCTACCTACTGTTCTCTAGGCAGACAGCTTTGATTTCAGACTAAGATAAGAGAAACAAAAAACCCCTCTATGAGAATAGAGAGACAAAGAGAGACAGAGACAGTGGTGGAGAGACATATGAAAATGAGGAATTATGGACGTGAGGATGGAGATGGATGGAGATGTATGGAGAGGACATTTTCTACAGGGAGCACGCCCATACGCACAAAACGTTTGCCCTAAAACTCATTTTGTTGATTAATCAAGGTTATCTGGATGTAATCCATCGGCACTGTCATGCTGACACTTACACTGATAATTAATTTGGCAAAGATAATTATCAGCAAGATGAGCCTACTGTGAGTGAGAGTGATGAATCAACACCCACTGCAGCCACTCTGCTGCTAGCTCTACCAGGCCGATGCTTTTTATGCATGTGCGTGTACCTGCGGCTCACTTATCAACTCTCTCTGTCCCTGTGGGGTCCAGTACCTCCATCCCCAGCCATGCAAACCTGTTAAATAATGTAACTAATCCCAGCAATAGAGTGAAGTGTTCACCATAACCACACAGTCTCACAGCAAAATCCCTTCTCTCTCACGGTACTGCTGTCTCTCCTGCTGCTATCCATGCCACCCCCCACCCATCCCACCTCACCCCCACTGCTACCACCCCCAACCCCCACTTGTCTCCCTCTGCAGTATGTACTGCAGCAGTTGGATGAAAAATGGCCTGAAAGTGGGGGCTGGTGCAAGGTTGCCAGCAGAGACATAACAGATATACACGCTCACCTTCAGACACACACCGTGCTTGTTCTCTGTCTAGCTTTCCTGTGCTATTTCTCTAGCTTGCTCTCTTTCTGTCTCTTTTGCAGGTAAAGAATGCACATGCACACACAAATACACACACACACACACAGGCATATAGAGAGAAAGAGTTAGAGACAGAAGAGAAGGGACGGGTGGTGTCAGAAGGGCTTTACAGTATTAATAACTTACAGTTGGCAGTAGCTTGTTATCGGAGGGTTTTCCTCCCATCGGTGCCACTGACCCAGCCAGGCCAGCCCTGTCTGACCTTGTGGAGCCTCTTAAAGGCGGATTGCTAGAAACCGAATCCATGTCCTAAATTGGTTTCTTAGTTTTTCAGCTGAACACCTTTTTGTTTTAAAGGCACATAATGCAAATGGGCATAGTGTGTTTAGTAGTAGTGGTTGTATGAACAGGTTAGAGATGTGAGATCCACATAGCATTTACCTGATTAAAAATGTTTACCATTTAACAAATATACACACGTGCATACATGTGCAAACCATACACAAAACTGTTCCTTTAATAACTTCTCTCAGATGTTTTGCCATACGCCTCTTCATAAAAAGGAAGTCGTTCCATCCATGTTAATCTGGCACAAGCATGAAAGATAAAGTCAAAGAGAAAGGAGAGAGGAATCTTCAAAGGGGTGCCACTGAAATTTATCTCTTCATTTGGTTGGGGGAGGGGAATCAAAGCTTCTTCCAGCACAACAGAGGGGGAAAACATTTTTTAAATTATAAGGTAATGCAAACATGAGGTCAACAGAAAGCAGAGAAGAAGAAGGTAGAGGGACAGGTAAAGGAAAAAGCTAATCGAATGTCCACAAGACTTAGAGGAAATTCTGGCTATTCCTCTGCAACACTGTAAAATGATATGTACACCAAGTCTAAGTAGAGAGTATGAGAAAATAAAAAACCCCACCTTATCTAAAAATGAGCATACCCTGCTCCCGCTGTTAAATATGCCCATTATAGGACATAGCTCCCACTGGACCTACGGAGCCACACAGACTGAAGGAGACTAAGATAGAAACAAAACACACCACCTGTACTTCCAATCTGTCACCTAGAAATTAAGTTTATGTACAACTGATCTGCAACAGCATGAAATGTAATTTCAACGTTAATGCAATGAGAAATGTATCTGAAAAGTCACAAATATATTGATACTGAACACATCAGAAGGGTGTTCACAGAAAACATATTTTTTTGCCACCAAAATATCTGATCTTGGAGTACAATGTGTGCTCGTAGTGACTACAACATTATTAAACTTATGGTTATGTTAAGGCACTGGCAGCGCTTGGGCAAAGTTAGGGAAAGATCGTAATCTGGTTCAATCCAGGGAAAGGTCTTCAGTTCCTTCAGACACAGTGTGTTTACGTGTAACCAAAACCACGACTTTCCCCCAACCTTAACCAAAGTCCTTTTCTTGAAGAAACCTAACCAGCAGCAGGAATCAGGTGCAGTTCATAAATACAGCGCTTCATTCACTTAAAAACATGTTTCCTCTGAACATAATCCTGCCAGCGATTATCTTAGCCGCCGCAGCGCAACTGGGAAAAAAACTTAAGTGAACGGAATTTCTAGGTGACAGGGATGGCTCTGCACATCTCTGAGTGCAGAAAAGAGAGAGAGCGGTGTAAAAGTTTAAAACCCATGAATCTTATAAAAATCAATGACAAGACGTCACAGAATCTATAGTGCTTTATAAAGTATGCACAGTAACTGCTTGTCAGTCCTATTTTTGATTCAATTGTTTCTGCTAGTTGGCAAATCATTCACGCTGTTGCTACAATGTGACATGAAATCTTAAGCATGATGTTCTTAAACCTGGTGTAACTTAATCTTTTGGTCAACAGGGGGCAGCTGTGAACACAACACTGAAATACAAGCTGAAATGGTGAATTTGTTTGCAAGGAGTTGCTTATTTACACATCAAGTGCTTACAGAGCAACATTATCATTCAACTGGAGTTGTGTTTCTGGTCATTTGATGAATTTAAGTCCAATATTCACTCTCCTTTTGGTCCACTTTTGGTCTACACTAACTCCTGAGGGAAATATCTGGCTCTTTAGCTGTTAAATGCTCCACTATGTTCACTAGTTAGTCACCTGTCTGTCTGTCATTTTGTATGCACCTGGTAGAATTCAGTGGCTTTTTACAGCTTTTATGCTGAAAACTATAGTGTCCTTGAGAGCTGAAGGCACTACAACTTAACAAATCACCTGAAAATAGGCAAAACAAATGGCATCCAAGAAAGCACACACACAACATTTAGGAAAAGTGAGAAAGCACAAACAAGTACTGAGCGGTGAGAGTGAACCAAACCAGCAATGGTTTTGGCCTGACAGCTAAACAATGAGCTGAAACTTTAGCTATAAAGTGTTGTAGATTTGTGAAAACTCTCTTTGGGCTCATCATTATAAGCTGCATCTCTCATATAACACATGCAAATGAAAATAGGTGTGTACCAGCCTTGTAGGTGACTGGCTCCTTCCCGATGCCACATGACTACATATGAGGGAAAGATGGCCGCAGTGCTGCACAGGTCAGGACTCATCTCCCTCTCTTCCAGACTAGCTGCACTTGCTCCTGCTGCAAACATGGTTGCCATGCTGATGGCTTTTGTTCACAGGAGTTTACAGTGGTGGGCTGGTGTTTCTGATCATCTCGTTTTCCTCTGTTTTTTTTTTTTTTTTCAGACAGAAAGGCAAGTTTTTGTAATTTGATTTACTTTGATTTTATTTTTTTTATATTGTTCGCCTGAAGTCAATTCTTAGCTCCATCTATTTTAAAACACATTGTAAATAAACACCCCATTGTTAAATTTCAGCAGTCTCTCCCTGTGGCTGCTTGGGGCTTAAGGAAGATGGGTCTTTTTAATGTTCTGTCTCAGCCACCCTTAAATGAGGCACAACAATAACGTAGTCACAACGTCTTCTATCAGGACATATTTTCCATTTTTACAATGGTGTTTTGCTACATTGTTATTTGCTATCCTGTGGGCGTCCATAAATGGAGTTATAGTTGTTGACAAATGTATTAATAAAAAAACAATATCTGTATTCATCTACATTTTACAGTTTACAGTTTAAACAGTTTACAGTTTATATAAATGTATCTGTTTATATAGTTTATATAAATGTATCTGTTCTGCATTTGGGTCGACCCTCATCTGCACAATCTACAGCAATAGGATTTCATAGCTGAAAAATGTAAGGCCAGGACAAGGGAAAAAAAACACACACGCACAGAGGTTACTGGAAATGTAAAAATAAGCAGCCAAGAGGAGGGTCACATGTCCCCACAAGACGAGGAATTTGTTTGAAAAGGTGACATTATCATCCTGTTATTATCATCCCAGTATAGAGGAGGTAAACGTCTACGGTCTCAAACTGCTAGCACTAGCACCCAAGCTCATAAACAGTAAAATCTGTTAAAACCCCAGCAGCACCTGCTCCTATCTGCCTTTTCAAGCATTATTGAGTCTTTGATAGGAACCAGGCCAATAGCTGTTTTATCACTTTATAAGTCATTTTTCAAATATATGTATTTTTATTTTCATGTGGCACATAAAAATAAATACAATAATGGAATAGCATTGCCTTTTTATATAATGGCTCTAAAGTTTTTAAAGACATTTATCAATATATGAGAAGTGGAACAGACACTACAAACAAATATGTAACAGTTTATAATGGGATGAATGGTGTTTTGCACTTTTGCACTGAGGCTATTAGATCTGGATTGACATGGATAAAAATTAGGTGCTGTGGACACATGGAACCTGGAACATGTGAGATACTAAAACACACAGTAATTTCTGTGAAAATCCTGAGGGCACATGCGAGTACATACAAACACATACATGTAGACACAAGAACATGCCCAGTCTCTTGGTACACGCAAGAAAATCTGCACTATCCACTGTTTAATTATCAGATGAGGAGCCACAAGCGCCGAGGAGGTATTGATAATGGAAGTTTTGTCTGGGCTGGTCCAGCCACAGTCAGGTGTGAACCCAAGACCAGCTGCTAAAACACATTACACATGAACACACACACACACACACATACTGTGCTGAGGCCAGCTCCACTGACAAGACCTTTGACTCTGAACCTCACTAATCAAAATATACGGTAGTGGAAGTGGAAGTAAAGCTGCACAAATGTGGAGATAAATTTAGCCGCCTGTGTCCTCGGACTTGGTTGGAGGTGACAAAAATGATCAATTAAACACTGACTCACTAAAAAAAGAAAAAATAGCAAATTTAATGGTGAACTGAATAAATGTTGATTTAGATTAAATGCAATTAAATTAAATAGTGAAGTGTTGGAACCAATTACCCAAATTACATGATTTCACAGTGTTAAAATGAAATTGTCAGCAAATCATTTTATGATTCTATTTGATCTGCCTGACATGTCTTCATCAAAAAGGAATTTACAGAAGCTGGTTTAGCGCAAGTTAACTTGCCACTGATTCCTTAAACTAACTATAGCACTTAATTTGATATGGGTTTCAGCAACATCTCAGTCGATTCAATATCAGGTGAACTGGGTTTCAGTCAATTGACATTTTACTACCCAATCAGTGAGCTGTATCTATACATGAATCTATGTATGAAGACATTTTGCTATGGAAAATGTCATGCCAGCGGGATGGTGCACATGCAGATTTACATGTACACACAGGGCACAGATGGTGATGGTCCCCGACTGAAACTATGGAATCAATGAGAAGTCTCAGTGAAACGTTTGTCATCTTTGTTGCTAGCTACATGGCAAACACCGGGGACAAACCCGTGACATGTAAGTCACATGTGAATACATGTGCTATGAGGGTTGTGAGGATAAGCATTGTCACATACATGATTTATCAGATCTAATGTGTTAATTTCCCATAGTTGGCAGGACAGATGTTTAACCAAAACATGATGGAGGTGCTGCTGAGTTAATAATGTGACCTTAAAAGCAGCTTGTAATTAAAGGTGGCAGTGATTGTAAAAATTAAATTAATCATGAATGTACCGTATCATTCGATAGCTATCAATTCCAGCCCTCGTGTGAGATTATAAGGTACCATGGTGCACAATTACAGTGGCTGTGTTTAACGACTGAGACTGAATGACTGACTGTTTAGGAAATTTTATGCTCTCAAGCCAAAACTATTGTAAAGGAAAGACAGTCCTGGTCCATCAAACCAGTTAAAATAGGTGTGTGTTCACATTCATTAATGGGTAATTGCTTCTGGATTAACACAATTTGTAACTGTGACAAAACGGAGCGATACGTGAACACAGCATGAGCAGGGTTTTGTGAATTGTGTGCATACATGTTTCTAATTTTGCGCATGCATAAATATATAGTCTTGTGTTTACACAGTGTGAAATACATTTTGCCCGCCAGTCCTACATTAATACACTCTGGAAATGCTTTGCGAGTTTAGTCAGTCGGTGTTGCTTTCTAGACAGAGGATGAGAAAATGTGTGTATGACAGTTTAGGGGAAATATTTCCTGATCAAAGGTAAAAGAGTGGAGCTGCTATGACACGGCTCATGTCTGGGAAGCTGCTCTTCGAACCAAGATTTCACTATATTCTGAAAATATTTCCAGCAAACAAATATTCTGAGTGTGTTAAGGGAGCTCGTTTTAGATGGGCTAAACAGAACAAGTCAAGATAGGACAATTTTTACCCGACTTCCCATTATAGCTTTCCATCTTTTCATGTTCTCTCTGATGTTATCTCTTTATCTCACATATGGACGGGAAAGTGGGCCAGGATTTGGCCAGTGTTTGAAATGCAGGACAAAATTAGAAAGGAATAGCAGAATCGGATGGGGTCACATCGTCTGGGCCAAACCTGAGACACAGCCGCTTTGCTGCTCCCAATTAGACTAAAAACTACAGGCAGAAAGTCTGAGTCTGATATATTCAACCAGGCCACATTCCGCCCCTGTGCTTCTATCTGTCAGAGAAAGAAAAGGAAGTGGGAGAGCAAGAGAGAAATGGGGAGATGCAAACATTAGAAGAGGAGGAAGGAGAGACTGAAGATAAATTGGTCAGCCCTCCCCCCCACCTCTCTCCCTCCCTCTCCCTCTCTCTCTCTCAGGCCTGCTGTGTGAGACTGCAGATAGATTCTGATGTTCTCATTTATGTCTTAATGATTGGGTTAGTATGCAACTTGTGCTCTGCAATGCTGCGCTTAGACAGAAAGCAAGATCACAGAGGCGCGCAAGCATACATGGGCCCTCGTACACACATACACAGCAAAATGAAGGGATTAACACAGAGATCTGATGCATGCAGTGGCACAGATGTAGATATATATTTCGGTGAAACCACAAACATTACACCATATTTTGCAAACCACACTTCAAGTACATTTGATCAGAATTAAGTCATGAATCAGCCATAACTGACAAGAAAGTATATGCATGTTATACAGCCGGCCTTCGAGCGCACTTGTATGCAAAGGGCGGACGAGGTAAGAGAGTGGGATGCAGAGAGAGACAGTACTTGTGATGACATGTCAAATTATCATGGGTGGTTAATGCTTGAAATTCCAGGATGAGTATCCCTTTAGTAAACAGCCGTATCGTTTGAATATTTCATTGAGGCCAATTACTAGCTTGTTTACTTATTAATCTGATTGCTGCTGCCAGAATAATCTACAGCCCTGTATCATGGAGAGAATGAGAGTTTGTGCAAGCAGAGGAGAGGAGAACATAGCAGCCCCCACACTGCTGGTAGGCCTACTGCAGGGAAAAGCATCAAGTTGACACTGAATTATAATGATAGGTTGGAGAATATTATCATTATTGAGTAAAGCATTCGATCTGTACTAGATTTGAGGAAGTTTCCCTGTGATGACTTTGCCAAATTGTTGAGCACTCAAACCTCCTCTCATGGAAAATGAAACGTATTACTAGTAAAGCGTAAGTCTAACCTTTGTGTTGCATATCCAAGTAACTAACATGTTTCTCTAGTATTTGCACTATGCTGTATGTTTTCTTACTTCTGTAGCTAAACAAGCGCTACACTGCAATACGGTGACAATACTGCTTCCCATATCTTCACCGTGCATCATCAGCTGGTGAGGATGTGTACTGTTGTCTAGGACCAGTCAGCCTGTAGTCTTACACGGCACTGAGTTAGCATCAGATGTATGTAGCCATCAAATTAATATTAAGACCCCCAGTGATAGCACAGGTTCTGCCTGTGCTATCACTGCAAACTGCATGCACCCAGTGCTAGATTGGAAAGATTAAAAGACATAGCAACAGTTACTATGGGGTGCGAGATTTAACAGGCTTACAGAGGTAACAAGTATTTAGTAGGACAAGATGCTATTTTCCAAAAACAACTTTGTAGATTAGTCAAAATAAAAGTAACTGCTTCTACACATTAGCAGGGAATTTGTAAAACAAAAAAAAAAATAAAACAAAAATAAAAATTGTACAAATGCTTGTACTTTTTCTGCTGATCTGCTGGAAAATGGATTTGAACTGTATATACTCTAAAATTTAATAAATGCTTCTGGACCATATGTTCAGACAAGGCAATGACAGGTCCATTAATCTAAGCTATATCCAATTACAACAGGCTGTGTAGGAACACAGTTGCGCTCCTTTCCCTGCTGGCTTATTACAGCTCAAGGACCCACTCAAACCACCTCGCCTGTCATCTCCTATCATTGATCTACACTGTGGTATAACATGTAACAGAATGCATATTGTAATCTCACATTAAGGGCTCATGACAGAAAACACAGATACTGGATGTGGGTGGCAGAGAAAGGTGCACCAGCGTGTGTTCTTTCAAGGCTTCCTTCTTCACATCCAATATTTATCCTAACAGGAAAATGGCAGTAATTCCATAGGGCTATGATGACAAAATGGACCATCTAATAGCATCATTGGGTGGAAGAGAGCTACCCTCGGGGCCCAGCTCACCACTGCTTAGGGGAGTTGATGTATGAGAGGATGAGAGGAGAGCAGGCGGGAGGAAGAGCAGTTTTAGGGGCAGCAGCAGTTTCCCATAATAGCAACACTGCAATACCTGCAAAACCCATGATCACTATGCTGTGTGTTTAGCACAGGTGCACAGGCGTAGCAGAGTTTTACATAAGTGGGGTGGGTGGAGCATGTGTGCAGTGGTGTGTGTGTGTGTGTGTGTGTGTGTGTGTGTGTGTGTGTGTGTGTGTGTGTGTGTGTGTGTGTGTGTGTGTGCATGTCCCTGGGTCAGGCTCTTCATAATCCAGCGATTTTCCACTCTGTTGCCTCCATTGTGAGGAGCAGAGAACACAGGAACTCTTGGTGCACTCTGCTCCGCTTCCAAACACGCGCTCCATGTAACAAAGGCTAATACTACACTTCAGCCTCATCACGTATATGTGTCCTCTTCAGCACTAATCACTGGTCACCCACTCATAGAGGGCCTGCTTAATGAGGAACATTTCCACCGACTGTCTGCTGTGATGAAAGTACAATATTCTTTTCTGCGAACAGCAATAATAGATAGCCCATATATCGCTTCAATAATTGATAGCCTCTATCTCCCCGCAGTTCAGTGTCTGCTCAGCCGGACGTTTGAGCTCAGGGCCCTTTCACATAAATCTTCTAAGAAGGGTGGGGGGGGTTAGTGCCAAGCTATAGTAGGATCACAAGTCCAGTCAGACGATCAGATTGATTACCATGAAAAGACCAAAACCAATAAAATGTTAGTCTGTGTTTCAGTGCTTTCTCACATACTGTGACTGTGGCTCTCAGCTCTAAGCCCATTCATCTGTAATGATGCCATAAATCTTTAAATACGGGTCTGAACACCGCATATACTTTCATTTTTAAGAGCACTGTAGTTTTTAACAAATGTCGCTTAAACTTGGGTGAACAGTGCATTTGTTTCAGGCTATTTTCAGCTGCGGTTTTGACGCACAAATGTGTATTTGAAGCTGCAGGATGGTGTTGGTAGAATTAACCTCAAATAAACTGGCAATGATGGAACATGCCACTGAGCGCAATGGTGTGGCTTACTGATGTGCTGTAAATAGTCTATAACACAGGGAAATAAACTACACCAGGCTTTGGCTACACAGGCAACACTACATTGTAAGTACAATTGTTGACAATAGGGAAAATATAGACCAGGCTTATCCAGGTATGTGACAACATTCTTCCATGCCCAGATTTTTTTTTCTTTTTTTAAAGTTAAGGTCTTTAGTCACACTGAACTGCTGGTGGATGAAAATTCTGCCCTCTCTTTCCCATTTCAGTTCAACCTCTCTCACCATTTGTCATGTCCTTGATTCTCCTGTGTTCCCTTTGCTCACTCATTCCCATAATCTGCTACTCCATTCGATTCAAAAAATAAAGGTAGGCATAAGTATGACAGATTCTGTGTGGCAGAGAAGTGCCTGAGTATCGAGGCATGGTTTGCTGAGCCACGACACTGTGTTTTGTGAAATTGAAAATTTGGAACATGTTTCTGCATAGTCACAATCCCCGGTGAGTCTGTTCTATTCCATTATGTAAACGAGTCTGTTACTCCGGAGAATTTCTGAAAGCACGGCAGACATTTATAAAGACACTGCATATGCTGCATCCGCCATTAGGCTGACTGCAGTGGCTGGACCTGTAGCTCACCGAGATACCATGGAATTATGAATGGACACTAACCTACGGCTTTTGAAAATGTGACAAAGCTGCACATGCTGTTCATGACACAAAGAGTATGCTGACCTTCTTCAGGTCATTCTCTGGGAGATGTAATGATCCCCCCACGTCTTGCCCTTGGTGATCTTACTCACAGCCAATCATCGATAATACACACAGGCCTTTAAACATGCCTGTACTGTACACACATACTATAGCCCACTTTACTCTCCTCTCCTGCTGTCTATACACTCTTCTAGGAACTAACATTCCCAACATTTGCATTTAAATCGAAAACACAGTAAGTAATTCCTTAATTCCCTAAGTATCCACAGTCCCAGATGACCCCACTCCACGGTGTCCTCCCACACACATCTACAAGAACAGAACAGTCTTTTCCTGGATACCACTGTGTGCTTGACACCTCCTCTTCCTCCCCCACATACTATGCACAAAAGGGTGCACATGCATGAACACAAACAGATTGAATGCACTAGAACACACGCACAGAGCCAGGTCAGCGCCAGAGGAGGACATTTGAGGATTTGTGTTGTCATTGGGGAGGGAGGGGGACACAATGACTCCTGCTCTGCTTTGAGCTCTTCTTAGTGATGACTCTATTATGTGGCCAGTGGCTGTGTTCTGAGGACACCCTTTGTCTGCTGCGTTCCATCAATCAGGGAAACGATGCTTAGGGAGGCACAATTAACTGACACAAAATGTGGGGAGTCCCTTTCTACCACACTGACATCATTTTGAATGGATTCAAATTCAGTTCACAGTCCCAGGCTACTACTTTTCACAATCTGCTGAAACACATACAGTAGATGCGTCACCCCTGCCAAAACACATCCTAACTCTGTTTCATAAACAGCTTGCTGTTCTTTAGGCCTGATACCTATTTACAGATCTTAAAGCCCTGTGAGGGTTACGACAAAAAAAATGTCTGGAATTTATTAAACAGACCCAAAGGACCAAAAGAAGAAATCTGAACTGAAGTGTCAGCAGTGCTGTGACCTTCGTTTAAACCTGTGGTGTGCCGAAATAATATAAAGTTCCATGGTCTGTTCAGTAATCATTTTCATATCTGGTATCTAGTTTGTAGTAAGTGTAACTACTCTGTATACTGTTTATACTTCAGTCAGCCAACTCAGATTTTATGTGAATGTGTACAGCATTAAAGTTGGCCTCTGGCTTCTGACCTTGTCCACATGTAAATATTAAGTTCAACATGGCAGGAAGTGGGAAGCGATGACACTAACTTCCCCCTGTGTACAACAGGTTACAAGGGATAGCCTCACGGGACCATGATACACAGTATTTGGTCCTGGATCAGGTGAAGAGCAACCACTTCAGGCTTGCTTTCACGTGACACGTGACATGATACTTTCATTGCTCACTGGGACACTAAAAACATTTTGGGTGCTTGAAAACATGTGTGTCCACTGCCTCAGGTGCAGCATGGCCTTAAATGTTCCACAGTACACAAGCGGTTACATAACACCAAAATGCCAGGATGCGTATTGCCCGCGCAGC
The DNA here is from genome assembly GCA_037833715.1 of Toxotes lorentzi. Taxonomy (NCBI): domain Eukaryota; kingdom Metazoa; phylum Chordata; class Actinopteri; family Toxotidae; genus Toxotes; species Toxotes lorentzi. The sequence continues at coordinate 9,067,014 of JBBMJY010000007.1, read as the reverse complement.
GCTGTGGCATCACAGTGGATCTGTCATATGTATGTGACCTGCAGTCCTGCCGAACAGCAAGCGGGAGCAGAAACGCCAGCAGGCTTCACTTTTCTTATCATTTAACTATCATTAGAATTATCTTATTTAATAGAAGCCGGGTGTAAAAGCCCTCTATCAACTCTGAAAAACTATACACAGCAGGCACTGATGTGCAGTCATTTTCACTGCTGGTTCGCTCTGAGAGTACCTCTGTAAAAGATGCAGTGATTGCAAATATATATGATAACAGAGCAAACAAGCACGTCTTATGGGGACTCACTCTACTTCTCCACATTATTCGGTTTGATAGTATGACTTCAGTCTACCAGCTTACAACCATGTCTTAATGTCTCCATCATTTAAATAAGGTCCCCTGACTCCCTGCTTAGTTAAATGTCATCAGCATGCGAATGCAGTAGCCGCAAACCTCCCGTAAGTGGCTTCTGCCTCTAAGCCTTGAAGGAAAAGGTTCCTGCCTTAATATGCTAAGTAAAGATGAGCGCCCCAGTGCTCTCCTGGCCTGTATCACTTATTAATAAAAGAGCTAAGAAGTCCACTCTCTGGGGTTCTGATCAATGCTGAATCGCTTAATGTAGTTCAGTGGCTCTGTGTGTGTGTGCATGTTAATGTGTAAATATCAACGCCTGTTTATGTGGTCCACATTTGTTTACATCTTACAGGAACGTGATAGGTGAGTGCGTGTGGCACAAATATTTACACAATATATACTGTAATTACTCTATGTGCGATGCAAGCAATCTACGCCTTACGGATTTTACTGTAGAGATTAGTCATAAAAAATTTAAATATTACAGATAATCTGAAGTGTTATAGGGACTGAGTTGTTTAAAACACATAACGTGTAACTGCTCCCAAGGCAAGGCAGTTTTTCAGCTTGGGGGTATTAACATTCTTCATTCTTTAAATAATACATATTTAATAGGCTGGTTCTAGTACTGTGAACTCAGTTTATTTCATTTTGACAAATTTTACACGAGCACACTGGAGAAATAAGTAAATGATTCAGTGTTTCACCATCAGAATTTTACATCAGAATAGAGCCGTCTTTGAAACAGTGTTTCGTCTAAATAAACTGGACTGTTAAAAAATTAAAAAAAAAAAAAAAAAAAAAGCACACTTCTGACTGTACCAGGGTGTGGCCAGGGAGGGCAGTGAAGCACTGCTTTTAAATGTGGTGTTAAGTTACTCTTTAAATACTTTACATTTGATATCTTGGGCCCACCAAGGGCGGCAGTCACCCCCGCGACCTGGGCCCCGACCCAGATAAGCTGCAGATGATGATGACATGACATTTGATATCTGGTCAAATATAAGATAAGCAAGTGAACTGCAGAGGGGGTAAGAATAATTAATTCAACCCATTTTCATAGACTAAATTTAATTTGATGCTGAACAGATGGGTACATGATTTGGCAGGGAGGACTTCTACAGTATAAGCACAAAGGGCTCTGTAAGGAATTTTATACTCTTTACTGTAAATTTGCGTGATATATGCGTGTGTTTGTCTGTGTGTGAGTCTGTACATGCATTTACAGCGGCTTATCCGACTTCTTGGCAATGGCTGATCATATTCCAGCTGACAGTTTAATATTCTTTTGACATTTAACAGACTATATTTCATCCCCCTCCCGCATATTTTACTCTGTGAGTTATGTCCTTTACGTATCTTGTGTTTTTCCAACTGTCCTGCTCTATCATCAAAGCTCTTCTGCTTCTCTTGTATTATTTTTCTCTAGACACAAAGGTAAGTTTCAACTTGTTATCTAATTTCTTTTTTTTAGTCAAGGCTTTCTATTTTGGCATTGTTTGAAGTAAATGTGAAAAATGTGTTAGTTTCTAAGTAAAATGTCCTTAATTGAAGCTGTTTTAGAATCGGGAGCCCCAGTTAAAACAGTAGTTGCTCAATTCTCATTTCAGTTCTAGACTTTTACTACACAGCACCATCAAAACAAAAAGTATAAAGCAAGCAAAGCAATGGGGTCCTGAGGTGATGTTGAAGCAACTCAAAACAAAAGAACATGTCTCCTAACCACTGGTTGAGATAACAACTTTTGACAACTGGTGAGAGGTATGATGTGGATGGGAAGAGGATAAGGATGCAGCAAGGTCAAGATAAATAAACCCTTAGGTGTTTTTAGCTGACAAAGAGACAAACAGCTGCATCAAACTCTAACTCAGGTGAAATCTGCCCATTCATTTTCTCAGTGCGAGCTGCCACTGGAGCTGTTGTTGCTGTTGTTAGCTACAGTAGCAGGTTATCACTCCCTCAGCACACGTAAACAAACCAACATCACAGGCCAGTGTGATACGAGTAAGCTACATTGCTTCCAGCTCCTGAAGGTGTGCACAGACTAGGACTGTTTATATGGTAAAGTGTGTGTAATGCTTATGAGCCCTACTTTCTATTTTGGTCCTTTTCAATACATATCGTCATCTGATTCACTGTTTTTACATGTATATTTATATATTCCGTTTTGTTTTTCCTTATTATTTTTTTTTTTCGCCTATTCTCCTTTTTTCACTATTTTGTGGATTTCTTTCTGGATACAAAACACATAATTAAGGAATAAACTGCCAGTTCCTGTGTTGTTAGCGGAACATATATTTATAAGTGTACCTGCATGTCATCCCTTACAGCACATGTAGCACAGAGATACACAGGCAGAAGATGAGCCACCACTTAGAGATGTATGCTCTGCACCGCATGTTCTGTCTTTGTGTTGTTTTGTGTCTTCTTGACCATGTGTCATTGTTCAGCACAGCTACAAAGACTATGGCTGCAGTATCACTTTATATTTACTATTTGTTTGCTGCACCAGCTCCTGAGGTCTGTGATCCTGAGACTAAATATGGCTCTTACAATGCATCACGCTTTTTGATATTTCTTTGTTTTCTTTTGGAATGACCTTTGGTGATGAGGGGCCATTGCTTTGATGCACTGTTTGCCTCTTCTACTTGAGCGCTCTTAAACAGCGTCTACAGTACATTTACATCACTGGAGTTCAATAGAGCAGCAACCAAACAAGCATGGGCTGTTCTTCTCATACTGTAGCCAGTATACTCTATTGTAAATTATGTTATTTGCTCGTTAAACATGTGGCCTGCACACAGTTTATCTTCCTGAAGACATGGCAGTTGACTCTCTTTGAACAGTGCCACAGTCATCCATCCATTTTCTACCGTTTAATCCGTCAGGGTCGCGGGGGAGCTGGAGCCTATCCCAGCTGACTATGGGCGAGAGGTGGGGTACACCCTGGACTGGTCGCCAGTCAATCGCAGGGCTGACACACAGACAACCACAACTAAAGCTTAAAGTACTTAGAGGAAGATGGTGTTTGCTGTCAGCGGGTACAGAATGGGTAACTATATGACTCTAAACCAGAAGTTACCGGAGCGACCAAATACGAGATTTATTAAGCTATAGCACAGGTTTGTGAGGTATGGAGGGAGAGACGTGACGTGAGACAAAGTTCCTGCTTGAAGTGAAAGACAATTAAGGTTATTTAATATAACCCTTATTGCCTGATTGTTGCAATTTACATCATTTGCATCATCATTTACATACCCTCTCTGAGTCATAACTCGTTCTAATCTGAACACAGACATGATACACAAAGTTTTAGACTCAGTGTGGCTTACACTTTCGGAGGATATCATTATCGAATAAATGTCTATAAATTTGCTCAGAGATCATAGAAAAACAAGCTCCTTATCATCATGTTTTCAAGTTTTCTTCAGCCCCAAAGTACTTCATAGTTGACAGTGACAGTCATCTGTATATCTGTTCTTTTTACATCCCCCAAACCATTATGGGAACTGTAGTTGCAAAAGTTAAGAGAGCATTATTATTCCCCAAATGTAAGACAAAGAACAATAATAGCAATAAGCTACCAATATTTTTTATTTTGGACACTGGTGTAGTAGATGGTGGGTGTTGGGGAGGATGCAGTTGTGTGAGTGGTATTTTGTCTGAGTGGGTTCCCACTGTGCAGGCTTTAAAAACCTCTGTGCAGTAATAGGTGCTGGTGGCAATTTGAAGCCTCTTCAGCATTTTTTTTTTTCAAATGCTTCAGCATGATTGTAGAATGCCATTAAATTTTCATAAGGCTAAGAAATAAAGAAACAAAAGCCTATAAAGTTACAACAGACTGTTCCCACCATACACAGAACAAAAAAATCTATGCAACAAAACAAAGTCATAACCAGCAAGTCTTTTGAGACCTCATGTGTATGAGTGTAAGGACACAAAAAAAGCCTTTTTTGTTGTTTAACAAAATAAGTAAAAATCTCTAATTGGCAGCCATGTTTAAGGAAGGATTTAAGGTTTCTGGTTGACTTTTTTTTATCTTCACATCAATTCAATAGAATGCTATGAAATTTGGTACGGATATCCACAGTGCTCACAGAGTGAATCCTAATGACTTGCTGACTCTAAAAGTTAATGACATTCCCAACAGCACTGCACAACAGGTGACCGGCATAGGGTACGTAGCTACGCCGTACCAACAGCCCTCCCTTCAGTTTTGTTGAAGGTGAGACTGATATTGCTATTAACTGACATGCTAACAAATCAGTAAACAGGTCACATGAATAAGGTCACTAAATCAAATTTTTCAAACACTGTCTGGGTATAGTAATCACTGTTTGGATACGCGTGCGTTTGTATGTGTGTCTGTGCCTGTTTTGATGCATGCGTTGTCTTGCTGTGCTCCGAAGCTGAGAGTAAGTGAGGACAATAAGTGTGATGCTCTGTAAAGCGAGAAAGAGATGGAGAGAGAGAGAGAAATGGGGGGCTTAGCTCTCACAGAATGCACAATGGAGCAAGCAATGAGACAGGAATGTCAATACACCCTGTGAGCGAAGCCTGAAATACGCAAACGTGCTGCCAAGCAGAGACACAGTAGGACAGTCTCAGCCTTTAGGTGGTGTGTGTGTGTGTTACAGTCGTGCAGTAGTGTTTCCACTCTGTGTGTAATATCAACAGCTACCAGCATGGATGGTGCGACCCAGACACACACAAATCAACTGCACACACATACTCACACAAGACAGAGTGACATCTAAAACTCTCCTAGTGCCTGACGAGGTCAACTCACAATTTCCTTTTCATCAAGAACCTAATAGATTCAAACTGTGGGAGGGCAGTAGGACAAACAACCACTAAAAACAATCACAGTTTACACACACACACACATAAACCAAAAACACGCATGTGCAGTGCTTGTGTAATGACTGAGTGAGGGAGACAGATGGTGACTCATACCCTACTTAAGATTGCCAGCACTACATTTCCCATGAGACCACTCGTAACGCCTGCTGTCAGAGGCAATGTTCTTCCTGTTTTTCTGTGATTGGAGTGCAGCCTCATGGGAGAAGGTCAGATGTCAGAGCAAAAGAGGGTGAAAGATTACGAACAGCATCAGTTATGTTCTGTTTAATAACTGGACTCCAGAAGTTACTTACAAATTAAATGGTCTATATTATTTCTTTATTTTAATTCTTTAGTAAGGAGTATTAAAGTCAGATACTATTGTCTGAGCATATATTTTCTGAACATCATTTTTAGTTTTTCTTCAAAGTATTAATTATTTCATTCATTATTCACTATATTTCTATTCACTATATATAAATAATTGCCAATTAATTTTCAGTCTATTGACAATTTGATTGATAAACTCACTGTCACTTTGCATAAAGAAGTTGCCAAATGAACGTAATGTAAAACACCACTACCCTGCTTTTTCTGTGACTGGACACACAGATACAAACCTTCAGAAGTCATGAGCAACATGCCTAATATAAATAATGTCTATTTAAAGAAGACATAAATCCTCTCAAAAACTGTCCGCCTTAAATTTGACACCTATAGAATGATTTCATACGCACCAAAAATTACCTTGAAATCACTTTGTGATGGTTTTATCTGTCTTTATTTGTCTGTCCCCTCTTTTGTCCCGTTCCAACTTTTATCTAGTCATTCTGAAAGTGTCTTTCACCTCAATAACCTACTTTTATTCTTCTGTACTCTCTTCATTGTATTGTGCTGTTGTGTTATCGGGTGAAAATCCGTTCAATCACTGTTATTTCATCTGTATTTTCCTGTTATGCATGAGAATCCAGCCAACAACAGTGCTGTAGAGGCTGTTTGTTTAACAGTTATAATTTTGAGGGTAAATTTAGTCCTTTCAGATCACTTATGTTCTCATATGTTAGCTGCTGAAGTCATACTGGCATGTTGGCTATAGAGGAGACATGACTGAAAGGTCTCTTCAGCCACCTTGTAATGCCTTAAGGCTATCGCTTAGAGCTCTTTTGCATTTTCCTTTAAAGGAGAGTAGGATTGATGCCCCCGGGAACATGTGGAAAGTGTGTGTGTGGAAGTGTGTATATGTGTCAAATATGTCTACAGGGACACACAGATCCTCACTTTCAGAACAGTAAGAGCTGACAGCTGCTGGTCAGAGGCTGTGAGCTCTGGAGAAGACTTCACTCTTCCTCCATAAAGGAAGGTGAGTCAGCTAGAGCTCAGAGAAATTATTTCGACAATAACACGGTCAGAGGTTGAGCTACACCACTACAACTCATCCAAATTCACATATGTATACCCTCCACAGCTGCAGGAGGAAGAGTCAAACAAGCGCACATACATTCAGTTTGTTTTACAATTAGTCCATGATGCCATGTTTTCTTCATATTTTCATATTTGGCCTGTTTCCAGTCGACTGAGCTGAAATGTCCAATGGGAGAGCAAACAGGAAGCAGTCGTACATCACCCGGCATTAATAGAGCGGTTTCCATGCCAACTGCACTTGGAAGCAAGAGTGGTGAAAAGTGCAACCATGTTTTCCATGGTTACATTTTATCTACAAGGCTAAATTTATAATCTATTAGAGAGAATTACAGCGAGTTCATGAAGCATTAATTACACCATTTTCTAAAGAGTATACATGATGAAGGCATTTTTATAGAATGAGTATTCAAAAGAGTTTTCAGTCGAGCGGTGAGTAACACTTTTAAATACATGATAGTTTAAAGTTAAAAAAAGGTTCCTCCTTTTTTATCATTGTTACTCAGAAATTGCACTGGTCATCCAACTCATTTTTGTTTTATCAACATTTGAACATCCAGAAAGTAAATGTGTGTGCTAACACTCAGTGGAAAGGATTAGGTAAAGAAAGGCTGGCCCAATCCTACAAACAAACAATTATATGACAAATTTCTAACCGATTTACAGAATGCAGAACAGGTTCCTAATTATATTTCTTCTTTGTACTGTAAATCGGACATAGCCAGCCATGTGCCACGGAGCGCCCACAGTCAGCTCTTTATTCCACCTCAACAGGTGATTTTTCTTCTTACCCTTATCTTAAAAATGTGGTTGAGGTTTTGGTTGGAATGAAAAACTGCAGCTGCTGGCTCCCCAATGGTGCCACATGGTTGGCCACCCCTGCTTTAAATTATTGAAAAGTTTAAAGCATTTGAGTGCTAAAAAATATAGTTTTTAATTCAGCTCTCTCAGAAAGTTAAGAGCATGCATATATGAACATTTGTGATCATTTAAAAACCACACAAAAGGTCCAAATTATGGAACATATAAAAGGTATGGATATAGCATCAGTGATGACAGCCAAAGATATTTATAGCTGTGGGTTTATTGCTAGCCATTGTTTTAACAGCTACTGAAGCCAGAAAATCCATATGTGGACAAAACATGAGAAGCCTGTGCAGGACTGAGGCAAGATGAGCAAGTGGCAACACGTCAAAACACCCGATGTGATGCTTAATCAAACTGGCATGTACCTCCAACACTGGCCATGAGAGTCATGGCTGACAGTATATGACAGAAAAGCTCCAAGACACGTATCGATGCACCAGCAAAAGGCAGGGAAGATGAAGGCTGCTAGGCAATGTAAACGTGGATGTTCACAGTGCAGGATTCAGAGCATACAAATAATTGGTTCTGCAAAAGTTTCATGAGGAATGAAATGCATTCAACACATTTGTAAAGACCTACAAGACACACACAGTCTGTTCTGTTCTGAAACACAGACCGTTTGTTTACGAGAAAACTCCACAGGGTACCTTAAATGGAACAACTCTTAAAACTCCACCAGAACACAAATAAAAAGGTGATAGTTAAGAGATATTTTTTGACTTTTAAAGAAAGAAACGGTTGGATTTTCAAAAATATAAACTCTGCTCTACTTTGTAAGATGTTACACCTTTTACTTTTGTTCATAAAAAGCCCAAAAAAACCCAAAACAAAACACAGACTCGTGATCCAGGATGCTTCAGTAACAGAGTCAGTAACAGAACTATACGTATCTCTACACTATTTTCCTGTTATGGTGTAATTGTTGACCCATACCATTATTGATAGTGTGTGACGCCAGCACAGGAAAAGTAATGAGGCACATTTTCCATTAAATATTAAAACTGAAAAAGTCTTTATTCATTGTTCTGTAAGTAAAGGTATGTTTTTCTAATGCTTCTTAGGATAAAATATGTTTTCTACAGTGTTGACTGAGTTGCAACCTGCCTGCAGGATGAGCTGTTTACAGTTGCAGAGGGATTATGTATAAGGTTAAAATAAAATGAATATTCTTAACATATTAAATAACCAAACTTTTCATGTTTGGATTATTTTTGGAGTTTTTTTCATGCATGTTATTCATTGGACAAGCGTTACCGCTCCACTGGGAGAATGACCCAGCTGCTTGTTTTACCGGCCTACATGTGCCTGTAGCTCTCGCTGATAAACGAGCAGAGTGATATTTATGAACATGTGATCAATCAGTGTATTAAGCTTATCTGATAACATGGTTCCTCTGAAACACAAGTACACACGCAGACACAAACAGACGCATAACGCTGGTCACGATGTTACCAGCAATCTCCTCTTAGATCAGTCTTGATTCTTGTACTGCAGTCCCATTTAATATCTGTTAACAAACTGAACCCAAACAAATGCACAAAGGCGTGTGTGTGTGTGATTTCAGAGGGAAGAAAGACAGAAAGACTTTTTTTTTTGTACGCTATATTTTACTTTGTTTTTTGGGGTTTTTTTTACAACTAGCATGACTGAAGATCGCTAATATTGCCAGCTGACTGATGTCCACTCATGGCTTTATTCAAAATGTATGCAGTGACGATGTAAAATTCATGTAAGAGTTAATTATTCATATAAATACTTTGTTTTAGATTCACTTTATAGAATTTTGCTGTATTGAAGAGCAGAGCTTATTGAGAGAGAGGAAACAAGGGACAAAAAGTCAAACTGGGAAAATACCAGTATATGCGGCAGACAACCATTCACCTATAAACACTTTATGCACACAGCTACAACCTGTTGTTTGTTTTTTCTTTCTCACAGAATCCTAGAACTGCACTGATGAAACACACATGATTTAAAAGGTTTTCTACATACTTGCACAGACAACTTCCTGGAATTTACGTTTACATGCATCTTATTAGCAACAGCAAATACATTTTGTAGGAAACGAAATTGTGATTGGATTACACTTTCCGTTGACGTAATGAAAGGCTGTTAAATGGGCTGTTACACATCTGGCAAGTCGCAAATACGTTGAGACTCAATGTATCAGTAATATGTTCACAGACAACGTATTTTTTTTTTCCGTCAAAACCTCAGAGTGACTTCAGACACACTGTGATCTTTCTATAACCTTAACCAAAGTGTTTTTGTTGCCTAAGCCTAGCCTCACATGCGACTGTGGATGTGTAACCTGGTCTGTGGTGAGACAGGTGTGCACCTCCTGGTGACTTCACTGCTGTTAATAAATGAAGCAATTTATTAATAAAAAAAAAATTGCCTCTGAACATAATCCAGACAGTAATTACGCTGCTACCACAACGTAATTGGAAAAATAGTTTAGCTGTACATGAGTGTCATTTATAGGAGACATGGTTGGCACAATGCTGATGAGCCTCGAAAACCTGCAATTATGACGGTCATTCATTTAAACTGTGGCCAGATATAATTTACATAATATGTCACACTTGATGTAAGACACCTGTTCAGAGGCAAGTAATCAATGCACCAAACACTGATCTGCTACATCAAGTCATTAAACCAGCTATAAGAATAATATTTTTATAATAACAAATGGCTGGTGTGTAATGGGAAAGGGGGCGCTTGTAATGACAAACCAGAGAACTATGACTTGACTCTGCAGGTCCCCTCAACTTTGCTATTTATAACATCTTTTAACTCACTGCTTGCTGGCATCTTTACTGACTTGGTTCACTCTCACCACTCTCATAATGTTGTTTAAAAAAAAAAAAAATCCACTGTACGCTACCTGCTCAGAACCAAGCCGCTAACAAGCATAGTTAGCTTCTAGCTGGTAAACACAGAGTAGCATCCTAACTGTTAAACATATTTCTCAAGAGTCAGTAGAAAGCCAAAACAAGAGCTAATAGAAGAATGAATATTGGAGTTACAAATATGCCAGGTGCCAGGTGGTTAAAAAACATGACAAATAAATACTAATGTGACTTGGAATCTGCTGGGTGCATAAATAGGAAAGCTAACAAGTTTGCCATGTCAGGTTAATGTGAGTGATGCGTTCACAGCTAGCCTTCTGGCTAACATTCTAGCATACATGTACTTACAGTTGTTAAAAGCATCACCACAGTTTTATCTGCTGTCCTCTCGCTCACACAAGACTGTGGTTGGATGTGTTGGGCAGCTTCCAGGTGTGTGTGTGTGTGTGTGTGTGTGTGTGTGTGTGTGTGTGTGTGTGTGTGCCTGCATGACTGTTTCAACACTACTTTGGTGACAGCTAAAAGCTGCACAGAGTGACAAAGGAAGACTTAGATACTAACTCAGTGGGACGCACTGAGTGAGAAGCACTGTCAGATCAACAGAAGCTATTTTTATTCGGTTTGTATCAAATAAAGGCTTGATTGAACCTTTCTTCTATGAAATAATTCTGTTCAAAGTGAGCAGTTAAAAACAGAGTGAGTCAGATCACAATGACGCTTGAAATGAAAACTTAGAAGCACCCACAATATGCAGATTTTTACATATTAGAAAACTTTAACACTCACTGCTTGACTGAAGTTCTTTGTTTAGTGCAACAACACACAAACACACACAGTGATAAACTACACACAGACAAATACATATGCACCCAAGTGCACACAGGTGCTCTAACTTGTAACTGATTGAATTTACGGCAGCCTAAGCCTGGTGAGCGGAGCCTAGAGATCACCCATGGCGTGTGTTTAGAGGTCCCCCAGGACCGTTAAATCAGCCCAGAGTGGATCAGGAAGTCATTGCCATAGCGACGGGGGAAAAGAAGGGTCCTGATTTATAGGGGCCCCACAAAATGCTGTAAACACACGCTACTACCACAATCAATCACACACCATTGTCACACACACATACACAAATACACACATCCAGGTCTTCCTTCTTTTCCTCCCCCTAGCCATTTAATCCTAGGGTTGATGGTGTGAAGCTGGGTTCTGTTGGCTGAGGAGAGCCGGTATAACGGTGGTGCACCTTTTGGGCCTATTTCATTGAAGTGGCTCAACTTACTTACGCACACTGCTACGTAAACATTTACCGGTAACATTCAGGTACCATAGTTATTTCCAAAATCATGTAAGATTTCCAGTACACTACTTTTTCTTCTTATTAGCATAACAGCACAAAGAAACGCTCCGACACTGTATCTTATTTTCTCCTAAAGAAAAAAAAAAAACTCAGCATGTAAATGTGAAACAAAACCATTGTTTGTTGTCTGTGCCACGACTACACTCACTCACCAAACGGCACATAAAAATGATGACGTTTGTCCTCATTACAATTTTCATCCCCTCTTTTTATGATGCTATTTATAGGCGTATTATATATATATATATATATATATATATATATATATATAGGCGTAGTTTTTAGTAATAGTAATTCAATGTATTTACAATCTGTAATGACCTCTCAGTAGTTTTTATTTTAAATGGTAGAGTCAGCCATTTCAGTGCTGGATTCAAATTGCCCCAATAAGAGGGATTCACAGGAAACAAGGCATGGATGTAGTCCAGCTCTGTGCTTCATTTCATCTCACTGATTAGATCCATACTGGCCATTATCCTACAGCCATAAAATGAGCTGTGTTAAGTTACTGCTAATGAAAACAGAGTAGCATTTGCAGAAAAGTCTAGGTATTTATCACTGTAATTAGTGCTGACATGGCTGATGAGTTTTAAATATTGCAAGGGGTAATAGAACAAGAAGGAGCAGCCACAGACAGCTCTTAAATGAAGAGCTGCAGGTGTCAGGCTGCACACCTTCAACTCTCCAACTGACTGACTTCTTTATTTTTTTTTTAAAAAAAAAGTATTTGTTTGGCTGCACTGTAAACAGATACAAAAGTTTCTTTTTTCTGACAAAGTAGCTGCTCAACCAGTTACCACTTGCTGTGGTATTAAACCTCCTGTAAACCCAGGTGTCGCCATATCATTCAAGACTGAAATATTAAGCACAATAATTGTAATGGAGGCTATCTAAAACATTCTGATTTGTGAAACACAACAGAAATCTAAGTCAGAACCTAGAATCTAAATCATACACGTTCTTAAGCGTTCGGATTTTGGGAGGCCCCACGTTATGGTTATTTCCTTCATGGCAGATGTGTGTATTATAGAATCAAGGGGATTATCAACCTTCATTTGCCCTGAAAGCAGCCTGCACCGGAGCACATGTGAATGAAACCCTGCAGTGTTTACCAGGAGAGAGACAGAAGGACAGAGGGGGAGAGGCGGGAGGACTCCAGAGCACTGAATCTATAGGACAGGAGATGTTAAGTTGGAGGTGAGAAATAACTGGTGCAATGCAGGTAAGGGAAGAAGAGGTTTAGCAGGGGGGGGGGGGGGTAGAAGGGGGCGAGCGTCAGGCCTCTGCAGTGCTTTGCTGTAGGAGAACATCAATCCAGAGCCCACTTAACTGCCATCACTCCCTTCAGACTCCAATGGGAACCCCGTATTCAGAGAACAGGAAGGACATGAGCCAGCCCTGCAGCACTGTACACAACTAAGCTATGCAACCACATTATTCACTCTTATTACTGACCCCGTGTGTGCTCTGCAATAAGTATAATCATCTTGTAGTTGTTCAGTCCCTCAATCATGCTTCAGTTTTATGCAAGCACTATGAAATCTGCCGGTCTCTAACAAGGGTAAAAAAACAAAAAGGTGAGGCTCATATTTTCTGTCAGTATGTCGCCATACAGTTTACAAATCATCCTGCTAACTGACCTTTTGTTTATTCTGTTCTTAACAGTTTCTGTCGCAACGACCCTCTAAACCCTGCCTTCCTCCTGTGACCCAGCTGCAGCATTTCTAATCGCTTTACAACTGAGACAGCGTCTTTTCACTGGCACAAGGAAGAGTCAACTCCAGCTGTCCAATGCAGAACATCTGAAACACGATCCATTATCAGCTACATTCTCACAATGCTCCGATCTGTAAAACGCCAGCCCAGTCTCCATTTATATCTGTGTAGTTTGTGTATATTCTAGTCCCCTTCCCTCTGTGTTGTTTGGTTTGCCTCCCATTAGAGTGTTGACAGACAGTGGATGCTCCATGCTGTGGAGATGCAGAGAGCGTGGGAGTTGATGGCCAGGATTATGCCACACAGCGCAGTAGATGCCTGCTTCATCACATTCAGCCATTATCAGAATCCATGTCTAAGAATCTGTATGAAGCAAAATGTATTTTCTTTCAATACTGTGTTGTTTAATTCAAATTTGAGGTGGTTTAAAAGCATTTAGCCTGTACATTTAGCAATTTTATTTGTATTTCCCAATAACTGAAGACTGTGGTGCATCCAGTGGAAAACAGATTATAGCATGTGATTTTTATTTTTTATTATTATTATTTTTTGGACGATAATGATTATTATTATTTTAATGTCAATGTTTATGGATCCTATGATATGATCCCAACCTGGGTCTGTTTTTACTTTTTCACATGAATCTGCCTTGAATTCAAAATTTCATTCAAAGAGTTTTCATTTTCACATTTGCTTACCTGCAGTATGATTTAACGCACAGAAACATATGTGTTAATGCCTTACTCAGTTTAGCTTCATACACCTACAGTACATCTCTCCGTTTCTCTTTATCTCCCACACTGCAGATTAACTGAAGCTGTTTTTCTTAACCTATCCGTCCTTTCTACTTTGCCTCCTTTCTGCTTCCGTTCTAATTTTCTTCTCTCCTCTCTCTAAATCTATTTTCTGTTTCTATCTGATTCTCTTAAAGAGCACTCTGAAAATACAGAGCGTCAAACTGTTGATAAATCATGAATTTCTTTATCGAAGGCAGCTCAACCAAAAATAGATGGCCTTCGGTAATGCAGACTCACAAAGAATATAACCTATTCAGACATGCAATCTCTAACATGGCTGGTTTGATGCATCTGTGAAAAGTTGCTGCATAAATGCTCTGTACTGGAAGTATTCAGCTGTGACAGGACCATAAACAGATAGAGCTGAAATGCCCATGCAGTGAAGTTGCTGCTGGAGAGCAGCGGTGAGCATTTAAGTATAAGATGGGCACATTCTGCTGCACGCCATTCCACTGATCAACACTTACTAATGCACCAAGAAACGTAGTAATGCACCAACAAAAACAGTGAAGAATAAGACTTTAACTAATTTCTTAGCTCTCATGGATCCGCACAATGTCCATGTGATGGACATAGCATCCAACTGAACTCACAAGCTACTAGAAGAAGTTCACATGAGTGAAAGATAAAAGTTACACTGACGGCCTGACAATGAACGTGGTTATCGGAAGAGGAAATGGAAATGAAAACAAATTCTGACTGATTTTATAGCGCTCCTAAAAAGAGGAACAAGACTATATTATATTAAACCTTGACTGTATCAAATTTGTGCTGTGCTGGGAGTGTCACTGCTGTTGGTCTCATCCAGCAATATTGCCATTACGACACTTGACGAAAGCTAACATCAAATTGCCAACAAATTTGAGGGAGCAGAGACAGACAGAGGAATTGTCTGAAAGGGGCTTTAAATTCTAAAATGCTTTTTCTCTGCAGCACTGTAAAAAGGACAGCTCATCTAACTGATGCCTTCTTCTCCTCATTGCCAAAACCCAGGCAGTTTTCCTTCTCCTAACTGGATTATCAGTAATCAATAGTGATTATGGGGAGGAACTGCCTTGGCCTATAGATGGTGTATGTGTGCCAGGAGTCAGGAGTCAGTAATCACTACAGCAGAGGGTTGGAGAGAGCCAGGGCCTTTTCTCAGCCAAAAAACACTTGTGCCAGGTCAGCACAGTTACGCTAGTCTACACACACACACACACACACACACACACACAGGTGAAGAAATGCTAACCGCAACGTTAGGAACATTTTGATATGTAGACATACTGTATGTTCTGTAGAGAAATGTGTATCCAAAAATATCTGCACACACACATTCACAGACACCTACAGTAATACACACACATGCTGTAGATCATATGATACACCTGGAAGCAGATGACTGTTCAACGTGAGTTATCACTCAGGGTTATTTTCTGATACCCCTGAGGGTTCCTTCATGCCATGAAGACAATTAGTAGTCCTGAATCATAGCTGGCTAGAACCAGGAGTGTAGGAGTGAAAGCTGCTAAAAACAGCAGTAACAACACCCTGATGTGAGGGTGAAAGCTACTGTCGAATGCTAATTTTCCAACGTGAAACACATTCTGCTCAGTGAAACACTGCAGCTAGAGACTGCAAACTTGCCGGCCTAGATCTGAGCGGTAATTCATTTGAAGTGCAAAAGGTGCTCGGTCTCACACAGTTGCAGCTGTTTAAAAGGGTGAAGTGCTTTCATATGTGTTGCATATGAAAGCATATGAAAGCACTGCCTCGGATACTGTAACAGTATGGTGGCTCAGTTGCATAATGTCCTCAAACTTCTCACAGGAATAAATGCACTTTCTTTGTAGATACGCTTTAGGCTCACATCATATGCATGTAAATACACATAATAAACTGGCTCAAGGCCAATAAGATGCTCACTAATCCATATAAAAAACCATGTAAGGTTATAGAAAATCATTCTGCTGACTGGAAACGTGAATATTGAATTCTCTTATACAGAAATCCTTTTTTGTTTTTTGTTTTTTACAACAAATAATTCCCACCAGATTTTCGAAATGTATAGCTTAAACTGAGAGAAAAAATCACAAGTCCATTTCTTCTCTCTGTTTAATGCTTAATAACTTCTCACGTGAACATCGCAGAATCACGGTTAATGGATTAAATCAAAGAAAACACAATTGTAGTGTTTTAAATTACTTGGTTTATCTCAATGGAAATATATAGGACTTTGAACATACTTTTTTTTGTGTGTTTTTCACTGATTTTTATGCTAACATTAGCAAATCATAATAATTGTTTCCTTGTGTTACAGCACGTTGTTAATGGAAAATATGCCCCACAATGCAAAGCATTGTGAAAAGGGATGAGTGAAGAAATGAGCAGGAGTGATGTGACTGTCACAGCTCAGAAAACAAATGAATTAAGAAGTCTGTCAAAACACATTTTGCAAGCTATTTATGGTGTTTGGTGCAAGAGTTCTCTGAAGTAGAACATTCATTTTCTATTAGTTTGAATAGAAAATGAATGAAACTGTGGCACATTTTTGGTCTTATGAGCTAAAGAAAGAAAAGAAAGAGAGAAAGGGAAATATATTAATTTAAAAAAATGTTTTCTTTACACTGTGGTAAGGAAATGTTACCTGCATTGACATGTTAAGTCCTTTTATAATGATACATTTCATTTTGAATGGGTGATTTCCTTTGGCTTCAAACCTCTAATTCTGGTAGCATTGGTGGTAATTACTGAGTACACACACACACACACACACACAGTGCACTGGGGTTTATCTTATACATTTGCAATTAACATGCAGACCTTGGTCCCTGCTCTCTTTGTTTTTTCCTATGGTCTTGCAGTGAGAACACAAGAGTTGGAGAATTAGGTTTTCTGTTCCCCTCTGGGTTGATAAGCTCAATAAAGCATCAATCACAGCTCATGTGCATCAGTCTCTCTCTGCTCTGCTCTCTACGGAAAACTTAATTCATGGATTGGCAAGACGTTGTTGCACAGGGGACTCGCAAAAACAAGACAAAGCTTTTCATGTGCATTCCTGGATATATTTCTGTGTGTGTGTACTTGTGAGATCTATCTTTGTGAGGACCAATTTGAGCATAAATGTTACAGAGTGAGGACATTTTGGGAAAGTGAGAACATTTTGGTCAGTACTCACAAGTTTAAAGGGCTGTTTGTGGTTTCAGGCTTCAGGTTAGGATTATGTTTCCATTGGGGTTAGGGTAAGGAGCCAGGGAATGTATTATATTATGTCCTAACAAAGATATAAGTATGTACGTGTGTGTGTGTGTGCATGCGTCTGTGCATCTGTCTGTGTGATTATTAATTTCTAGAATGTTTTGCTGCCAAATCTACAGGAAAAAACACAATTGTATAGAGACCTGATCACATATATTATGAGCTATTTATTCCAACAACACACACACACACACACACACAGATTCTTTATTGTGATATCTATGACTCACCATTGAGACATCTGAATCTGAATTGGACCCAGTGTGACATTCTCACATCACAACATGCTCGTTAAAAAGAGAAGACACATTCTCACCTCTGTCTTAACATCTATGCCTGAAATAGTAATCAGACTTATTTAAGGAGTTGCTAATTCTCAGCCGAAAAGAGACGTCTAAATTGTCATTTTTTGCAACAATGAGAAAAAAAAAGTCTCCTTTTCCAAATGTCCTCTCTGTCTCTTATACACAAACAACACACACGCTGTCTTCTCGCTCTCAGCGCTCTTCCCCAGAAGCCCGAGGTAACTGGCATTTCTGTGGTTCCTCTCTGAGGAAGCCAACACCTCCCGCTGCTTTCCTCAATCCTGCCCTTCTGTCCTCGATTATTCTTACCTCATGTCCTCACCTTGGGTCTCTAGGCGCTATTTTTGCAGAAAAAGTGGAATTTTGGCTGGCAAACTTGTACATTCCCTTGCCTTTTCTTTTTTTTATAAGGCTTTGCTTTGCACTGAAGTGGGACAACAGCTGCAGCAGGGGTGTATCAATCACAATCCAGCGGCATTTCTGGCTGTGCTTTGCATTGTGTGCCACCCACCTGCTCTAACCAGACAAACAATGCACTTAGCAAAGCACAAACGTGTTTGGATACATTAAAGTCAAAATCACCCAATCCCTTCATGCATTTTTGTTTCACTTTGACTATAAATCAGTAAACACATTCAAATGTACAGCAGAAATGCAAAGTAAATTCAGTTATGCCAGCACTGTAGATTTAAGATAAATAGAAGATGGAAGATTAAATCTTGTGCTTCCATCACCAGACTGCTATAAAGTAATTACACAAACATATGTGCTCTTGTGCGCAGCAAACTATTGTTAATTTTCAGATACACAAGAGAGGGAGATGTTCCCAGTGGTAACACACAGAGGTAACACAATTTCACCTCTGAAAACACAATTTCTGGAGAAATTTTAAAATAATCAAAACTTTTCTCTCTTCTCCACATAGCTGAAACTTAGTATAGGAAAATGTGATACTGCAAAGTAGCACAGTTGTACTTAAAGTTTGTTCTAACATTTCTGTGATGGTAAAATGGGTCAGTTTGGGCTGCTCTGACATATGGCTTCATCCTGTTTCTGCATCTAGAAAAAGTATGTTTTATGGCTTTAAGGGTCGTGGAGACACTTGCTTTGCTTAAATATGAAAGACAGCTTTAAGTGCACACAAAAACACAATGTGACACAGTTGGCAGCCCAACATGACTCAGATCGGTTCATCTCTACATAAAGCTTAAAATGTATGTGTGTGTGTCCACATTATGACTCTGAACATCCTGTGTTTTCTTATAGAAAAAGCTGTGCTGTACTTTCATTACACTTATCAAACTTTTGCAAAGTCATGGTATGAGGCAGCTGCTTTTAAAGGAGCCGATATAAATGGCATTGACTGATACCAGACTGCAACTAACCTCTAAAACATGACAAAGTTTAATCATGGACTACATCAAATTCCACACTCCAAGTTTACCTGGGTACATTATATACCTCTCTCACCACAGAGACACCAAAACAACAATACTTTGGCTCTTTGGTTTTTTTTCTTTCTGCGTCCACTTTCTCTTGGTCTGTGCAACTGCAAAAGAACTGCTCTGCTCCTGGTACTGTATTTGTTGTGAAGTGGAGGCCATCGGAAATAGGCTGGTACAGTAAGTGATGACTGTGCCGGCCACAATGACACCCATGAGCCTAGAGCTACAGCACACTCGCTCAGAAAGTAGCACAGTCTCTAATTAACTAATGAAATATTAACCACCTCTTCATTCTCCTTCTATTCTGTCTGCCTCCTTATACACTTTTTCTCTCCGTGTTTCTTATTACCCATCCAATTTACCCCCATTTTTCATAAGCGTTTCATGTCTTAATATGCTGTGTAGATGAAGTCAGACCTCTGTAAAATGGGGCAGAGATATAAGATGAGATATACATGTGCATTCCCTCCTCTCGTTTTACGTGATTGATTTAACACCACGGTGCCATTTTTTTAATGGAATAAATCAGGACATTTAAAAATGAGAGGCTGCAGTGTAAAGAAAAACAGATGGAGGCCGAGCAAAGCAAGTCTAATAACATGTGCACGTTTTACCCTATGACTATCTACTTTTGCAATCCCAATTTCCTTACATGCCCATAAAGAATGTTTTAGAAGAGATGGGAGAAAGCAAAAGCATAAAAAACCTTAAGTGGCACAATACAGATGCACACATACAGTACACAAAGCAGCCAAACACACACGCTAAAGGACAGCCACTGGGTCCATGTGCTGCTGTGATATTGGCAGCCCGGCTCAGTGCCTATCAATAAAGCTCTGGAACAGGCCAGAGAGCCAGGACCCCATGCTGTTCTCCCAGGTGCCTGATCTATATTAAGGTGGGTTTCCAGACCAGCTGAGCCAGCAGGGGGTGCACAGCGAGGGGAGATGGAGCGGCCTGAACAGTGTTTGGCTACCTCCTGCCAGGACTCTCAAAGGAAAGCACTTATCAGCCACACAAACACAAAAGAGCAAACAGGTTAACACATATAGTACGAAAATTAAATTTCTTGACAGTGACAGTGGTAGTAGCAGCGCGAAGTGAAGCATCACTTTTCTACCACAAGTTAGTGTGTTCATTACAGAAATTGGAAAAAAATACAGTATTGTAATTTAATTTCTTATTGGTTTGTTTCTGGATTATGTTTATTAGCTTAATATTTAACTTGAACACAGTTTTTAATTATCAAATATATTTTTCCAGCATAATGGAATTATTTCAGTTATTTGAGGGACAGTCTACTTTCTGGGGTTGATACCAATCACTGTTTCCGTGTCATTAGAATCAGACAGTCTGATACAGATCGCTGATCAGCTCCTGCTGTTAAATCTGTTTACAAAGAGTGCCTGCAAAAGCCACCCCTCTGGTTAATGTCTGTCATCCATACTATGTTCAAAACTAACTCTAAAATATATTCCTATATACCTTAAAGTATCAAGCTCTCTTCATCATCTTCCTGCTTCTTTTATCCTTAGAAAACCTGCATGTCGCCGTGTTCCCTCCGCCCCACTCAATGCTTTTTACTCTCTCAACATCTTGCTGCATCGATGTGTGACGCTGAGCGCTACCAGGTAGACCAAGGAACAACTAATACTCAGGCTCCCTGCTACCTTTCAGGGCACTGGGTTTATATTAGGTGACAAAGCTCTTTCCTCAAAGGGAGCGAGAGCACAACCTTCATCTGAAACAGGCTTATATTAGAGACAGGCTTATTCATAATGCTTTTTTATTTACTCATTTCAGGTGCTTCTACTTTTCATTCAGGGTTAAGCGACTGTCCATGAAACTCAACACTTCCAGCAAAGACATTTCACATTAAAAGTCTCAAAGCAGTTCAGAGGCCATAATTCCTATCTTTCCTGGAAAGCTTTTATCTAAAGAGTTTGATTCACTGATAGTAGCGAAAAATATAAAACAAAAGTTTAAGTGTCAGCAGTTGTTGTGCTGATGGAATTTATGCTATCTGCATGTACATTTAATGCTAAATTTACCATTCGACACAATGTACATGACACTAAGTTTACATTTATCATGTCAATGAATTTCACACATTTTTTTCTGTCTGTGCTTGACATGGATATTATGTGAGACGATTACTTATTTATTACATTCATTACTGTATATTCTATTATAGCACATGCAGCAACTGTGTCCTTCATACCTTCCACATTTTGGAGAGGTTTTTTCTATCCTGATAAAACATTTCTTTCACACACTTTGTAAAACCACATACCAGGAGACAGCCGCCAACATCAACAGTTCATCTAGACTTTGACAGTCATAGCAACTTGGTTCCCCACCTTTTGCATCTCAAAAAAAAGCAAAAAAAAAAGAAAAGAAAAGAAAAAGAGACAAAATTACTAAATTTCATAAAATGAAAAGGAAAAAAATTAACTGTAGTGCATCCATGTTTCTAGTCAAAATCTTATGTTTATTCACAAACAGTATGTTCGGGTACTACACAGTGACATTTGGACTGTTTCTTCCTCACAGCTTTCTCATTTCAAGAATGATCCTTTCCAGTAGCAGGGCGGTATCACTGAAATATTCAGCAGGGGCTTTGTCACCTAATATAAAGTCTGTGTCCTTAAAGGTGGCTGAGAGAGTGAGTATTGTGTTGTTCCCTGGCCAGCCCAGTTGTTTTCACCGTCACACACAAATGCAGCATTAGAAAACACGCAGGTTTTCTAAGGATAAAAATGAAAATGAAGATCTTGAGGAGGATGACTCATTTGAGGACAAGAAGAGGAAAGACAACACAGAGTCTTTCCTCTTCTTGTCCTCAAATGATGCTTTGTTTGAAGTCACTGACTCTGCCCAAGAACCATTAACACTGCAAATGAAATTCTCGCAGTAATTTTTTTTTTTTTTTGTTTTACCTCACCAAGAACAGCCTCACTGTTTATTGTTAACTCTCCAGTTGCACCAGAGGAGTTGTTAGAATAACAGCAAAAACAAACCGAAAATTTTCTTCTGCTGCTGCTTCACATTAAAAGCTCTTGTACAACACAGGGTGGTTTTTGGAGTGAAGCAGTAACACCATGTATTTGTCACTGAGATTAGCACTGACTATGATTGTTCATCAAAAATGCATCTACAAACCAAGACGTGGTCATTTTCTACATTTTTCATTAGTGGTCGATTTGAAGGTTTAAATTCACAAATTCACATAATGTGTTTGTTTTATGTCTTTGTGCTTGTATTGTGTTTTTTTATTGTTGTTGTTTTTCATGATACTTTTGTTTGCACCCTATTTATCCTGTTGTGTAATCAATTCATTTCTCACTAATTTTCTGTCAAATACTTTCTTATGTATTCTTATGTGTTCGTTTTTATTTTCTCATTACACTAAAACAAGAAGAAAAAAAGTTCACATAATTTAATATCTCCAGCAGTGCTGCCAACTTAATGAATTTCTTGTTAAATTTTATTGCATTGTACAGAGTGCTGTTTCTGCTATTTATATTTATATTTATAGACTACGGCCTTCAAATAAACCACTGAATCAACATCTCTCCAAAATGAAACATTATAGCCTTAATGAAAGGATGGATTTGCTGCATAGCTGCTGTATTAGACTGCATTAGTTTTAGCCTGGTGTTTCTAATAAAGTGGCAACTGGTATTATGTTCCACAAGTTCCACCATATAAACTCTAATTAGACAGAAGTCTAAAATAGATGCTATGTGGCCAATGAAGGCTACATTATTCAGTCTTCAGCCACAAGATGTCATTCATTATCGTCTCTTATTCCTGTGATAGATTATACAAAAGGCTGACAGGCTGAAAGGCTGATTCAGGCCCATGACTGGACTTGAAACACGACACGGATTTGCTTGAAATAGCTTATAACAAGCCAATCATTAAATGTTCAGTAAGGCCCATGGTGGGCTTGAAGAAACCTCTCTTACTCTCTTCTCCCTCCCTCCCAGCCTCGACCAGGGACACCTGGAAAGGACAAAATCTACCTTTCATCACCAGAGGTCAATAACATCGGGCTTCAGAGAGGCCACGCTGACACGGGACAAAACATACACAGGTGTTCAGCTGACGCTGACTCTCTCTCTGTGTTTGTGAGTGAGCAAAGCAACAAACACAAGCACACACTGCACACAAACATACACACACACAGGCACTTACATGGGCAAACCTCTGATAGCTAAGGGGCAAACCTTACAGAAGCTGCAGGTGTGATATGTACAGCTGCTCTAATATCATCTTTCACTGAAATCTGTGCATACACTGTGGAATAGTATGACCTTAAATCAAATAACAATGGCTGCAATACTGGCAGCTCTAAATTATGGATGGATGGTATATACGGGATATAAAGTACACCATTACGAATTTGATCTACAAAATGGATTTTAACCTCGTAGGTTTAAGAAAGACAATAACATAACTCAACCAGTGGGAGGTAGCAATGCATTAAACCGTGCCTAGTCTACCGCAAAGAAGAAGAAGAAGAAGAAATTTTCCGCAGGCTTCATCGTCATCGTCCTGCGCCAGAAAATTGTCTGGAAAATGTGAGACCCCATTCTGGTTTGTTTGCAAATGAAGACACGGCTGAACGCTCTGCACACAACAAAGAGAAGGAGGAGTCAGTAAAAAAAAAAAAGAAAAAAAGAAAGAAAGAAAGAAAAAAAAACCTCCATTATATGGACATGGTTCTGGTTTAAAAAGCCAGACAGGGAGAATACGATAATCTGCAAATTATGTCGGATGAAAGTGGTTGGAATGGGAGATAATACAAGAAATCTTTTTTATCACCTCAAATTAAAACACGTTCTGAAAAATGAGGGGGGAAGAAAGAATGCGTCCTCCTAAGAAAAACCAATATGCTGTAATACTGTTACCATCAGTGCTTTAAATTATACTGTGATACAAATTTTAGGCCATACCTCCCAGCCTTACTCTGAAAAAAACTGAGGGCCATTAAAGCCGTACATTACATACATTAAAGCTTTATTTCAGCTACAAAAAATGCTTCATAAATGGGGTCCCCAATATGTCCAGACAGACAGGCTTTTGTTTAACATGCTGAAGAGGGTTTAATTTCATATGGACCATGTATCTTGGCCATAAAATATCAATATGCACCATTCTCACACCAGCTTTCCAACTGTCACTCATCGGAATACTATCAGTTTGATCTCTATCTTCGTATATGGCTGATATCATGTCATGAATCACAAAACTGACGTTTCTGTAACAGTGTCACTTGTATCTTAAGTTTTTGTAAACAGTGTTGTCAAACCCTGTTGGTTTCCCCATCTCTCTTCCATCCAGATAAGCCACATAAATAATGCTTTTTACATTTTTTTCTTCCCTCTTTACTCAAAGTACCTGACATCTAGATCATCTTAAAAGTTTATAATGTAATGAAGCTTAGACCTGTATTATCTATAAAAAAAAAAAAAACACACTAGCTAGTTTTTGTGAATGTTATTTCCACACCTGCAAAGCGCACACTCTGTATAAGCTCCTGCACACTCTGTTGTGTAGACCCGCTGGCCCAGTGTTTTTGAATGGGGACTATGGCTGTGTCCGAAATCACCCCCTTGTTCATTCATTCACAACTCCCTGTATAACAGACACTCAGTAGCGGCGCAGACTTGGTGGCGTTACTCGCTAACAACCAGAACCTGCTGGACGCGTGTCACTGCAGAGCTAATCCATTCCCCCGTCTTCCTCTGACAACTTAATCGCAACGTGCCACCACTCACCTCCCCATCCAGGTGTGACAGGTGTCTCCACTTAAGGGACAGATCTCCACTCTCTACCACATCAGGGAGACTCCATGGTAACAACGGGTGCTGCTGCCATCAGCCCAGCTGAAGAGGAGCTGGAGCTTAAACTTTTTTCCTCATTGCAAATCCATGAGATTCATGATAGCATTTGTATAAAGCACTTTGTGCTACAATGTATTTGTACGAAAAGTGCTATACAAATAAAGTCTGATTGATTGATTGATTGAGTAGTTTACTCAATAGTGAGCAGGAAATGGAGAACAGTAGTCTGACATATTCAGTGTTCCAATGTGGGGTCGTCAGCAGAGAGTAGTGTACGCCATGTACGCTGTTTATTGTTTTATCTTTGTAATTTTTCCCATAATGGATAAATGTACTTGTAGATTGCAGTCGCAACACAAAGACACGACTTGTATAATATTTTGAATACCCTTCAGCTTCGTGATCATTGGCTGATAGGAATACCTAGTGAATTCACTGGCTAGTTAATGAGAGGTTGAAACCCAGTGTGATGAGGATCTTAGGACAGAACTCACACTAAAAGCTCACACATTCAGTGAGTGTGTTAATTAGGTACATCGGTACGTTGTGTAAGGAAATGAAGGAAGCAGTATTCCAGAAGCATTATGACACTATCGTGGTTATTTTTACTTTGTTAATGTACAGCTGTTCCCATATAAATCTGAAAGTTACCTAGCTATGATTCTTACTACTGCTCCAGAGCTATGTTTCCAAATTTATTTAGTTTGCTTTGTGATGAGGAGCTTTCACTTCCCACACAGAGCCACAATGGGATTCCTCACTGGTTTCACAGGGTTAATACGACCATGTCAAATTTTTACTGGAGTGATCACAACAGGTAGAAACACTGGGCACCTGGAATTGTGGGGAAATACGGTTCCTATTGAATCAGAGAGCAATTTTCCCATTTTCACCTGTGCTCATTGTGAGGAAATTCAGAATCTAGAGAGTAAACATTTGTCACATGCTTTCTGTGAGCGTGCTTGCATTACTAAAGTAAGCAGAGGAGCAAGAACAAAATCCTTTATTCCTTGGAAGACGGTAAGGGCCCAAAAAGACCATTTAAATTTTAACTTGATTTTTCACATTAAATATTGACGAAACTGATATCAAACATACTGAAAGTGAATGTTCAGCCAAATGCCCTTGTATTGCAGGATTAAGCGTTCCATCTTAAATGAATTAACCTTTATTAATTAAGAAAAAGTTTTCTGTGGTCCATTTATAGCACCGCTCTGACTGCATCAGCTTAAAGATGGCTGGTTAAAATTTTAAAAAGGCAGTGAGAAAGCATACATTTAATGAACTCCTGTGTGCCCTTTCTGTAAAACATCTTCCTTCTTTTATTTGACGTATTATAACTTAGTCCACCTCTTGTACAAACAAACTTCTGTTGCGCTGGGATCTATATCTTCAACACAGACACTTTTCTTAGTGCTGCTATATTTGTACCTATGCTACTCAGAAGTTAATAATGCACTTACCTCATAAACCATCAAATAATAACAGTAAAAAGCATCAATATTGGTATTGATGAGCCTGGCCCAGGTTATTACTTGGCATTATACCAAAAACTTAAATTTTGTGGTATCACTAGTCCTTCAAACAATTCCAAAATACTTTATATTGTAGAAATGTTTTCTAATGTTTTCCTTTGTGCAGTAAAAGTGGTGAGGTAGGTTTACGTAACTCAATTAGTTATAAACTATTACTGGAAATAACATGTATGGGAAACTGTGTCAGTCAGCGTCTGCATGCTTAAATGAAACTATAGCTGAAGTGGTAAAATGCTGCTGTATCAAGAGCACCACTTAGCAGGTAAGCATAGTAATAAAACACTGTGGTTGTCATCAAGCTAACTCTGCATGACTAAGTGAACCTGCTTGCTCCGTCATTTACCTTTACAAAAGGAGAATACTATTGCCTCTATTATATCATTAAGCTGGCCGCTAGTAAGAGCCCTCTCCGTTTGATAACCGTATAGAGGGGCCAATTTAGTATCACACAGCCCAAAATAATAGAGCTATGTGTTAATAAAGTCAGTGTACTTCAGATTTCTATATTCACTCTTTAATTTCAGCCAAAACTCTATACTCAACTCCAAAACTGCAGCCCTGCACTTGTACCTCGCACACACACACACACACACACACACACACACACACACACACACAACAACAACAACAACAAAAACTATGTAATCTCAGCCCGAGGGCCAAATAAGAAATCTGTCTGTTTCAACACCAACTTTGTACTTTGCAGTAGAGCTGGCATGGCATCTAGGATGCTACATAATGCAAACCAGAGACCCCATTTTCTCCAGAAAAAAAATTGAATAACTGTAGCAGCCAAGTCCCACTGCAGGTGCTGAATGTTCATTCCCTGAGCTTCTGTTTGTCTCAGCCCCTGACCCTCGAAATGTATTCTCTCTCTCTCTCTCTCTCTCTCTCTCCCTCTCTGTTGTTCCTACTGCAGAAAAACTGCAGATCTGCGTCACCAAAGACACAAGAGACAGGTCTGATGGATCTGCTATCACTGGGATTCTTTTTCTTGCGTTCATTTTTTGCTGCCTTTTTCACTAAACCGGTCTTTTTAATAAAATCATTCAATCATTCATTCAGCGAAAACCACCTCGAACCAGGAAATCTAGTCTGTTTCAAATCAAAGCTACTACCCACAGCTATCAACACAGACACCTGACTCTTCACATTAGCATGCTAATGTTACATCCAGGCCGTCCAGACCAGTGTGACACTCTCGAACAGTAACAAGAGCATGCTGGATCATAATATCAGCCACAGGACATAATTCCTGTGCACAACAGAGTTGATTAGCTCTGTGTTAGCGTGTTAGCATCATCCTCTCCCCCTATAAGAAACTAGTAGGGCAGCTTCCATTAGCATGCCAGAGGCAGCGAGGACGCTAAGTGTGATATCAGACAGAACCAGTCTGAGCGCAGATGCCCTTATCCTCCACTGACCCACTTCACTCGCTCGCTCGCTCTGGTTCTTTTACTTAATATGCTTGCTGCAAACAACTCGGTCTAACTTGGTGCAGAGCGCTCATAGCCATGCTTATTCACACAGCATTCAGAGGTGGGTCAAGGGGTGGGGATAGAAATAGGATGCCAATATCTGGATGACGAGAGAAAGGAAGATGGAAACAGCAGCGCAGGCAGCATCTCTGGTTACAATTGCACTGGTAGACCTTGTATTGTACAGTAACTCATTTACTGTGGTTTCAACTCAGTAAAACGGTCTGCACCACATCTTTTACTCAATTCCAGCCCGTTTCCTGTTACCATAGCAACCTGTCTCTTCCTTCTTCCCAACTATTCCTTCTTTCCACCTCTTCTTTCTCCTTCTTCCCGCCTTACTTCAGCATAAGCTGCATCAAATAGTGTGTCTATAAACAGAACTGTTAAGTTATTTAATGAAAATGTGGTGCAGCAAGAGATGATTCATCTCATCCGGCACATCACACGACATTACTTATTATTCCTCAACTTTTTAATACTGCATGCTACTAAACGAAGCACTCGTGTACTGTTTTATCTAATTTTGCCTACATGAGCAATGAAATTGACAGCACATTAACAATGACTAAGAAAAAATGAGGAGAATGGGGCGCAAGAAATCATCCGTAGTGTTAACTTAAGAAGCTTTCACCCTCTCTCTCACAAACACATATATACACACAGACATGGTGGGTAGATTTTGCTGCAGTGGATGTGTCGCTGGTGTCTTCACAGTGACACTGGTGCTGAGTTACAGTGCTAATGAGAACTTTAATGTCACCCACACACAGATTCCTAGCAGACAGATTAGAGCTGTGATTACACTGAGCCCCAAGAACACACGGGAACACAATGATACACACACACACACACACACACACCACATGCATGCCCAAATCACATTCACACATGTCGACAAACATAAATTAATTTGAGGTTTCTCAAAGACTTATAAAAGCATCATGTGCTCCACCTGCGATCTTTTTCCTCTGCTGCACTGTGCTACTGTTTATGCAGAGCAAGAGACTCATAGAAAGACAGAGAGAGAGAGAAACCGAGCTAAAGAAATCCAGTCAGGCAATGGAAAAGAATAGAGATGCACCAATTCAACTTTTGGATGGGTTTCCACGCTGATCCCGACCTAATTAAGCAAATCAGGTGTCAGCTTGACATCAGCGATCCACATGAAACACACATAGTTGATGAAATGTTGCTACTCCCTGTATGTGCTCCACTATACATTATAATATGAAGTCAGTGGTAGGCCTTTTTTGTGAAACCGGAAATGACAGCGGCATTAGTTACCTACCATTACCAAACATTTACTCCAGATTTTTTTTACTGTAGATTTAAAAATTTTCTGCACTTTTTGCCTCAAAATCTTATTGAAACTTTGCACGTATTCAACACATTTTATTACAAACAAACGTTTTAGCAACTGGAGTAAAAAGTACCACGGGATGAGCCACGCACAGGTGAAGTGGTTTTCTTGAAGAGATGTAGAAGGATGTACTTATGTTGAGGGAAGCCTATTCCTGCAGTCGGTCACAAAAGGAGTCACTGTAAAGCATGAACTCTGTGAGGTAGACTAGGACAGGATGATGTCTCTGTCCTGTCAGGAGGTTGATGCACTGGGTGACACAATTTCATAACCCTGCTAAAAGTATAAACATTTCCAAGGCCAGCAGTTATGGAATAACATTATTGTTCATCTTGAGTCGTGTTTGTGGCCACCTGGCAAATGTAAGTCCAATATTCACTTTCTTTTAACTCTGATTTTGGTCTCTACTAATTTCTAATCTTTAGCTGGTAAATGTTCCACAGTGTTCACCAGCTAGTCGCTAACTCTGTCTGTCTCCATTTGGTGCTAAACACATAATGTACTGTGGGTTTTTAGAGGTAACAACCCTGGGAAAGTCGTGATGGCTAATAAGCTCTGTAAAGCCGAAGGGAGCTGCAGATTTGGATGAGGTGCTGGTTTTGGATTGGTTCTCAGAATCAGGAGATACCCCAAGGTCGCGTATCAGCATCAGTAGTGGGGTCGAAAAAGGTGAGAACAGAACATCCCTAAGAAGAGAGAGCCAGAGAGAGAGAAAGATTCTGAGTTGATGGTATGGTGGGTTGGGTGAGGTGGATGTGGATGTAGGACTGACAGAAACAGGGGGAGAGATGAAAGAGAGAAAAAGAGAGACAAAGTGTTTCAGTCCTGCTGTCCTCTGTACAGGATATGACCCTCATCATCCCCTATCAATCAATCCCAATCATTTCCTATGCCAGAGTTGTGCTACCACCATCTGTGCCTTGACTCAAAGAATCAATCTGAGAGAGAGGGGGGTGTAAGGTCAAGCCCCTATACTTCCCACCACCAGCCATCCCCGTTTGTCCACTCTCATTCTACATGTGTATCCAGCTCAGTACATTTCAAATCATCAGTTTTATTTTGTTGTCAACCTCAGACCCACCCCCCTTCTCTTTTTTTCTCTTTTCTTTCCACTTCATTTCTTCTTTTTTCTTAACGACTCCACCTCCCAATCTCCCCCGTCCGAAACCTCACCCCTGCTTTCAAATGGGAAATCAATAAGTCAGTTTGTGAGCGTCGCGCTCGTTCTCTCACTCTCTCTTTTGATTTACTCACTCACACACACACACACACAGTCACATACGCAGTAATGTGCCTTCCCTCTTAGTCCACCAACACTGCTACTAACGCAAAACAAATACTAAATTTTGGAAATTTTTAAAAGTTGTCTGACAAATTGACATCTCCTTTTCATCTTGTCCTATTATTAGAAGACGCTGCAGAAATGAAATAACACACACCGCGGATCATAGTGTAGGAATTATGCTGAAGTGCTGCAATGCATACCACAACTAACTGACACCAAGGACAAGAGGACACAGGAAAAATGAGGAGCCCAGACATTTGTTTACCCACTGGAAGTGAGGACAATCAAATTTGGAAAGGTGGCTGATGAAAATAAATTTGGAAGCCCCTAGCCCTGTTCACTGCTGTGACATCCACTGCGTAGGAGACAGTCCTGGATGATTTGCACAGAAAACCTCAGGGAAGCAGCTGTGTGCAGCACTTCAGCAGAGGTGGGACGGTTAACCAGACATGCATTTGCCAAACCAGCTTCTTAGTCCTCATCCTTGGAGTATTTTTTCTTGTCCATGTAGAAAAAACATTGTTTGAAAACACCTTCAATAAAGCATGAATTTAAACTGTCTGTGACCTGTCTGAGTCTATTTTCGAGTGCGAACGCAAACTTCAACAAGCGACATAAAGGTGGGATTTGTACCTTATCTGAAGTGTTTTCAAACAACATCTTTGGCTGGACTACAAGAGTGGGGCAAGTCCTATAAACACATATGTCTGCGGCTGAATGACTCAGTGATGAAATAATGCCATTGGTCGCCCAGCCAAATGTTGGCGTTTCTCCATTGGCGGCTGCTCTTTTCAAATAAATTGGCACAAACAGTTTCTATGACATCATCAGGCAATATAGCCAACTTCTCAGAACCCTTTAGTACCTTGAGGCAAATCCAGCAACTTTTTGGACAAACCTCAGCTACTTTCTGTATAAGGCAGTTTCCAGTATTGCCCCACAAGCATGAGGTCAGGCTTTCCCTCCACACACACCCCTGTCTAAGCCAATTAAAACTCCAAATGTCCCCATTTTCAAAATGTCTTTCCCTGACCTTTCTATTTCTGTTCATTTCTATTTCTATCTATAAGTTTTGCATGAAAATTCTATAGTCTTTTCCATTAAATTTAACCATTTCAAATTGTGGGTAGTTAGTTAGTTCAACCTTCAGGGATTTCCTTCCATTGTGCTGCTGAATTTTATGCTCTGCAAAGAGCACGGCCCTGTAACTGTGGAAGCCACCGTGAGAGTGCTAAAAAGGGGATATGAAGGGGTACTGCTGTAAATCCTGCCATAAAGAGAAAGGATGGGAGACAGCTTTATCCAGCTAAGAGCCTGCACTGGAGGATTAGGGCTACAGGGAGCAAGATAGTAAGAGGAGGGGGAGGTGATGAAGGGGGGAAGTGATGGTGTGACGGGTAACCACCTTGATAAAATGAAAAGAAGCATGGAAGGGATGCAAAAAGGAAAATGGGTAGGACTGAAACAGGGAGAAGACAGTGTCAGTATGGAGGTCAGACTTTATAGCATTACAGTGGAGAGATACACCAAAACAGACACATGCCCTCCAGTTTAAAGCCAACACACAGATCCAGTGTCTGTCTGGACACCACGAAAAGCTCATCACTACTGTGAGCAGCAACATGTCTACTGTCTCAGCTGTGCTATGTTGGATTCAGGACACCCGGGTATGTATATACATACAGAAACACAGATGAGAATTTAGCATATGGGACATGAAGTGTGACACATCCGGCACGCATCGATGGGGCCTCTTTGATCAAACGGTTCCTGAAATGAAGAAATCCCTGAAAGAAGCCTCAGGAATTAAATGAGGACCTAAAATTATGTTTTAGTACATCTATGATTCCATTACCATGGCATTTCTAGATCCTCAAGGATTAGACAGAGTAAAAAGCACCAGTCCAGCTTGAGATGTAATGTTTGCATGTGAAGAGACATGAGTCATGCGTACTTCTTATTTACCGCTGTGTGCCTGTGATGTTTGTTGAAACAGGCTGGAAAGAGGATATGCAGAGATGGAAAGGGAGATGGTGTTTTTTTTCTTGTATACTGTGTAAGAGTAAAATTTACAGTATATGACCATTAGATACAACCATCTAATAGTTGCTATATGCATATTTTGTAGCAGTCACTGAGAAACAGACCTGCAGACCTTTATGTGTGTTAATTTGATTATGCATGCATACTTTACATTTGTGTGTTTATGCTTACAAAAAAGTGATGTAGAGCAGAGTGTCACAGTGGTGTGGGAGCAAAGGAGAGGAGTGTTCCAGTTCCAGTTCTACCTCTATGCTTTTGAAAAGTCAATGATAGACAAACAGATGAATAATTTACGAAGAATCTGTCAGTGGCCGTCAATGCCACTGTAAAGCAAAACTCCAACAAAAGAGAGAAAGCAGGACAGGACTAAAGCATCATCCAAGTTTTACAGGTCGTTTCAAAGTAGGGAAAACATGTAAGAAAGAGAATAAAAAGAAGAATGAAGCCTAACAGTAGGAAAGACGGAGTAAAAGGTGAGGGAAGAGTGGCACAGCTGCAGTTGACAAATGGCAGATGGGGCTGAGGACAAATGGACAAAAGGGTTTTAGACAATGAGGGAAACTTCAGCAGGTGAAAAACCCCACTAACCCTTCCACCATCCATCCACTTCACACACACATACACACAAATAGCAGGCAAAAACCATTACGGAGAGGTGCCGATAAGACCCTCATCATCAGGTCAAGCTCCCCTCCATTCCTCTTCTGTCTTGCTTTGTTCCTTTTCCATGTTCTATCTGTACCCATCAATAACCTCTCTCTCTCTCTCTCTCTCTCTCTCTCTCTCTCTGCCCCTCCCTGCTCTGTCCACAATCAAATTACTGTGTCAGACTGGAGGAGGTATGGGGGTGAGGATCCTGCTTGCTTAGCTTCAGCCCACTCGCAAAATCCTCATTTGGACCACCAAACGCAGGCCTGACATACTTACATACAGGCCTATATCACACAGCAGAAAAGGCTCCTCAGTGGTGAGGTGGTTGCTAGGTGCCACTGGAGTAATGATGTGAATAATCAGCCTCTTTGACTTCATAATGAAGGCTGTGAGGAGGACAACACAAACTCATTTGCATCAGTCTGAATGGAGGCGTTCAGTTTTAATATGGTCTAAATGCTTTTTCCTCTCCACCTGGAAAATACTTGTTTGGATGATCACACACAAACCTGCATGACAAAAAAAAGAGTCTGTATGACACATGAGTAGCAGTTACCCTGAGTGCAGCCTTCCATTATGCAGCCCCGAAAACAGCCATGAAACATCACAATATTGTCGTCAAATTTATGATTAAAAAAAAATATCCATTGTGGCTGAAAACATTTAGATCAAAACAGACACATTTTCATCACTTGCATCAACCACCTGTGCTTTTATGTCACCACTACTCAAGGTTTTCTGACATTAACTAAATAAGTAATTAATTAATCAAGGAAATGATAATCATTAGTTTCAAGTTTTCCATTGAATGAAAAAATGTGTTTCAGCAACCAAAAAAACTTTTTACTACTACTACAAATTTTACTACAGCTCCTTTCACTCCTCATACTAAATTTATGACAAATGACAATGGAAACAATTAGGACACATCCCACTATGCCACCATGCCAACACGCACTCATGCATGCACACATGCGCTCTCACACAAACAAATACACACACACTCATTCATTGACAGAATGAATGAGTGCCTGATTAAAATGGAAAGGATTAGGTGGGACCAGGTGCTCAAATGAATTGTTTGTACGAAACCCAGAGAAAATACGGTATGTCAGGGGATCTGACACAAGCCCATCATGCTGCACACACCTCTGAGTATTTCCTCTAATCTAACCATTCATTTGTCACTCACTCTCCCTCTCCTTTTTACTGCCGTGACCTGATCGCGGTCAGCCTTCCCTCCTGTGTGTGTGTGTGTGTGTGTGTGTGTGTGTGTGTGTGTGTGTGTGTGTGTGTGTTTCTGCTCATGTCGTGTATGTGCAGTGCAGTATGGGTGAGTTTACAGACACGAGACTGCATGAACATTTTTCTGTCCTCTCTCCCCGTCCTCTGAATCAGGACGTGCTGTGAGCGGCCGATGTTGATGATGACTCAGTAATGTGAGAATGTCACCAGAGTCTGGGAACTGTGACTGGTTTCTATCTCTCTGCCAGTGATGCTCACACTGTAGCTTTCTCAGCACACTTCGCTATTGCTGCTGTCAGTTTCTTTTTGTTCTTATCTTCTCTTGTCTCAGAACCCATTTTCAAGTGTCTCAAATGCAGATAAATTCCAAATGTGATTTAATACACTTTCGGTTACACTTAAATCCATCGCCGCTAGCCAGACCCCACATCTGATTTAGGCTTTTTGCAGGCTACATGAAAATCAGAGTTGGCCCTACTTCAGTCCAGAGAGAGGTGGTAATGCACCTGAAGCTGTTTGGCTAAAAAAGAAACACTAGAGGAAGAAGAATTTGTGCACTTTAGCAGCATACTCACAGCATTAGCACCTTAGCTAGGTAGCTAACAGCTGTTCATAAACGATCACAAGCACATGGATGACTCACATGGATGGAGCAAGTCTCTAGCAAGGCAAAAGTTTTGCTCGTCACTGCAGGCTCTCGCTCGCTCACACTGCTCCCTCACTGATAACTGATCGGAGCTCTCTCACCCACACAGATCAGTCAGTGGTTGTACTGATCAAGGATCAGATAAGCACCACTGAGGGACATTATGTCTTCTGTATGGCCTTATGTGTTGCAAGCACTGTCCTACTTTCTTCCTTTTGCTTTTAATGTGACAGCTACAATGACGGCTAATTTCCTTTAAGTCCTTTAAGTCGCTACTTCCACAGACCATTTCATTATGTAGCTGGGAGGACAAAACTACCTAATACATAAGGACATACCACAAATGCATCTTGGAAAGATTGATGTACCCCTTTCTGGCTGGAATGCATGTCTGATACTTAGGTCTTGCATTTAGACTTAGCTTTTGTGATACTGTATATCTAACCAATCTGTCCAAGATACATGAAGTAGTTCAGTGTGTCTGTCTGTTGGTAAAAATCAGTATTTTGTGAACATGCATAAAAACTGAAAACAATGAGCCTTTCAGCCTCAGCATGGTTAAAGTTAGGGTTGAGATGTTTTTTACGAGTGGGTTAAAATTTGACAACCCCATGATTTGAAAAGAAGCCCCGCCTCAGAAGTCAAGCTCTGGGGAACAAAATACCCTGGAGTCTAAGAATGGCAACCACTCCTGTAGGTAAGCAGGAAGTGGATGGAGATTTAATAAAAACAGGCTTGTTTAAGATAAGTCCCTTCTCGCTTGTAAAAAAAAAAAAAGGATGGAAGCCGGTGGGTGCAGCCGGGGGAGGTGACAAAAAGCTGTGGTCAACTTAAAGCATATAGCAGCATCAGCAGTATATGGAAGTCCCAGTCAGAACCAGACTGAATAAAATGTTATCTAGCTACCTAATCTGTCCATCATTCATAATTGATAGGCCTTTACCTGCAGGAGAGTTTGTAAATGAAATGTGATGTGCCGCTCCATTCCCTTTCTCGTCCGACATGTGCGACACCATTAAACAGCTTACTGACATCACTCTAAAGATAGTGTCTAAATAGCACACACTTGCACTTTATGCTCTATAAATGGCTTCCACAGAGCTGCTTCAATGAAGTTCTGATTAAATGGATTCCATTTTTATCAATGACTCATCCCACTGAAAAGCCGGTTTCTCTTCCTTTCAAATAAACAATTGAGTCTACAGATCAATGCCATGCTTACAGAACGAGCTGACTTAACGCGTGCCTTTCAAAACAGAGGACAACTTGAGACCAGAAATGTGAAACAGAGCTGGGCTGTCATGGCACTACTAGCGTATCTCAGAAGGTTTGGGTTTTAAAATCAGTCTTCTATTATTGATTTTGTTCATCCAACTGTCGTCTTCCATTTGTTCGCCATCAGCCAACGCTGCATAAAACTGAAGTGGCAGATATCAGCTAAATGTAGGATACGAGTGCAAATTCTGCTGCACGGAAGCATACTGGTTATTGTTCTAAATCTATGACGCTGTTGACTGCTTTATATAGATATGGTCTGTTAAACACCGCAAATTATTATTAGCTTGAACAAATAAAGGCCTGATGTTTACCGATCTGATGTCTCCAGCTTTTAATGCATTTTGTATGGAGTCAGTTGTCAGTAGCAGCCATTTCCCCTCTTTCTAGCCCCTTCTCTCTCTTCACTTTGTCACAGAAAATCAAACATAACACATCTCCCACTCATCAAATCATTCATGTAAGCATAACAGTGAGAAAGAGGAGAGAAGAGACAGACAGCAAGGGGTGCATTTGTAAAAGTCATAATTTGTTTATGTCTTAGATCTGATTGAACTGGAAGCATTAAAAAAAAAACTCATTGCAAGTTTTATCTTTTCATGACTGGAGCTGGGCTGTGGCATACAGTGAATTACTGGATGCATGCAGCTTGTTCTTGCACACAGGCACAAAACGCAGTCGCACACACGTGCATGGACAAGCACACACTGTAGTCTTTGACTTTTTTAGCAGACCCAACCAGTACCCACGCACAAGAGAAACAGGACATCACTCCTCCATAAATTAACTGTGAGGATAAGGACTTTTTCAAAGTAACAGCCTACAGAAGAGAGGGAGGAAAATATATGGAGAGACAGAAATGGGTGTGGATGTGTTGATAGGAAATGAGGCCCAAGGCAGTAAAGGAGGGAGCTGTACGGTCTCATTGTGCTGCGTAGATGGGGAATAGAGGGCGACGAGGAGACGTTTCCATGGGAGTGCTGCTGTGTTCTTCTCGAACAGACGCATTCCCTTATCTCCTGCCTGGGGAGAAACAAACACTGGCAGCTCATATGAAGGGGAGTTTCCCTGGATCTATTTGAGCTGTGTAGAGAAGCAACGGAGCCCTAATTGAATTTGAGGGAGAGAGAGAAAAGTGCAGGGCTTGCAGTGGGGCCATGCCATCTGTGTTGATAGCAGAACAATATGTACATTTTGCACTGTGTTAAAGCCTTCTTTAATCATTTCATTTATATAAAAAACTGTCAGTTTCAACAAATATGTAGCGTAGCACAATATGGATTTGTATTCAAACAAATGTGTGTCTTCTCGTAGTGTTTCTCTGCCTGTGAACAGGGTAATGCACTGTATATAGCTCTGATTTTTATTATATTTTCAACCACACTAGCAGTGGGGGTCAGTTGATTATCTTGATAAATGTTGGGAAGATGGCCATGAAATGTTGCACAGACATTTATGGAAGCCTATTGACATTTTGCAGCTATTGCTACCAGAAGGCTGGCACTTTTGGTTCACTGTAAAATATTTCCACAGTTGCTGGACTGCTTGACAAAAAAAAAACCCCACCACAATGTTCATAATTAGCTTATTAACTTCAATTTTAGATTTTTTTCTTAATGCCAAAATAGGAAAAAAAAGAACTGGGAAAACATCACCTACTACTGGACCTTGTGGAGAGATTACTGTTTCCGAGATGAAGAATGAACTTTCAGTCTCTGCTATTGGATGGATTGCCATGAAAATTGGTACAAACACACAATGATGTCTAATCACTTTGTTGATCCTCTGATTTTTCACATGGCGCCATCATCAGGTCAAAATTTCAATAATGCTTGAAAACGAATGCCTCAGCCGCGCTGTGTGTTTAGTGCTAGTGTAACACATACACCTAAACAGCTAAATTAAACCGGGGCTCAACTGAATAGTCTTGTAGAAGCAGAGATTGATAGAGGAGAGGTGACTGAAAAAGCAAAGGGCCAGAGCGGCTGGTGAAGGAGCACACAGTGGGATCTGAGGGGACAGGCCTGTAATTGAAGGGAAGGAAAGGACCTTAACCTAGATCAGTATCTATCACTCCAGCCGGAAAGAGCTCAACACCCATATATTTCCAGAAAGGCCCCCAATGGGAAGTAAGCCCATAAGGAGGAGGGAGAAAGGAGTGGAAGTGATGTAGATCAGATACTGGACATGTGTTTGTGTGTGTGTGTGTGTGTGTGTGTGTGTGTGTGTGTGTGTGTGTGTGCGTGCGTGCGTGATGTTGGTTCCTCAGAGCTCTGACACTGATGAGAGAAAGACAAAGAGGGAGAGGATGTGAAAGTAAGCGAGAAACAGTGACAGATAGAGGGAGGGAGGACGTCAACATGTTGAGACAGAGCCCTGGAGACACAGCCACCAGAGAAGCAGAGAATTATGGGAGTGCAAATTAAATTACACCGGAAGGGACAGTCAGGTCTGGACCTGCAGGAAACACTGCACATGGGGCTCTTTGTGTGTGTGTGTCTGTGAACACTTACGTGTGTGTGTGTGTGTGTTACATATAGGTACATACAGAGATTAAAAGGTGTAAAGAACAGGGAGCAAACAGAGGGATACAGATACAAAATACTTTTGCCAAACAGATGCACATAAAATCTTTATACTTGTATATGACACAAAAACCACCTTTTCCATAATCCCTCCTCCATTATTTCATTTGTGTGCTGATTTCTTTTTCTGTTGGTGATCCTGTGTATGCAGTGTACAGTACAAGCTACACTGCACCAAGACTTCAAATCTGTTGAACACTGAACCCGAGATTTGCTGCTCTTTGTGAGTGCAGCCGATGGCTGTACACACCTGTGTGTACAGTTAATCTTGTGATGTTATTCTTCCATCTCAGATGATAGTGGTCTGAAAACATAAGATACTGAGAACCTTTTTTTATTGTCAATCAATCGGCACTGGTGGCAGGAGATATGCTACAGATAAACTGCTAAAAATCACAGACGAAAAATAAATGACTAGCCTTTTTATGACGTGGCAATGCTATGGTAATGGTATGGTTGCGTTAAAGGAAAGATAATGGTTTGTGTTCAGATAGGTACTTCATTAAGGTTAGAGGACCTTCATCATCATGGTTACAATAATAAACACATGGTTAAGGTTATGGGACAGTCATAGTCATAACACTGACGATCGGTTATGGGAGGACAGTCTTCACAGTAAGCCATGAACAGTGATCCAACACATAAACTGAAACCCTGAAACTGAAGTAGCTAAATGGAATTCAGCCATCATTATTTTTATTATTTACACCTGTGCTTTTCCTACTGTGACATGTCAAAATATCAGACAAGAAAAAACAATTTACAGCCACAGTAGTAAATTGTATATTTCGTGGGGGAACTATTTTCCGCTGCAGATTAACACACATTTGGAGCACTAATGGGTATTTACAGCAGCAGGACGGTGTATGTGGATTGACTGCCTGTGTCCATGGTAATGAAGAAACATGTCACCTAGTTCCAAAAGTGTGGCTCACTGATGTGTTTTAATATGTTTTTGGACAACAGCGGAAGTTATACAGGTAAATAAAATGTGGGGAACCCAAGTTGTTAAGTGGCATTTGGTCACATTTTTAAATTAATTTTGCAGAATGTTTTGTTTGTTTTAGTGTCTGCTTCTCTTATACCAACCAAATATCCAAATACATGGTGGTTTGCTTGTTTTGTGGTGAATTTTGATTTTATTTTTCCAGCTTAGCTTACTGCCAAACTCTAGTAACACATCAGTCTCTGGCAGTAAACAAGGTAGGCCCAGTGCCATACACCATCCAGGTGAAAACTGCTGTTTTCAACGATGATGACAACCCGCAGTTTACATCTGTTCACAGTGACTAGTAGTCTTTTTATGCATGTAGCATGAGTGTGTGCACTGTTTATACTTGTGTTAATATTGTTGCCTAGATGTGACATTTTCATACCTTCAACGTAAAGTTATTTTTTCTGTTACCTCCTTTAAATTCACCTCTTAATCTTATCTCACTTATTCCATTATCACTCCCCCTTTCCTTTTATCTTGTTGCCTATCTGTTCTTCCATCATCTAAACTTACACAGCACTGACAACACAACATCTATAGCATACAAAAACACGATGTGATGACACCATTCCAAATCACTTAAACAGTTTGAAAAGACGCCTCGCTTAAAGCTGAGAGGTTTGAGATTAGAAAAACTAAGAGAGATAAGAGTTAACTGTGAACAGTTGTTGTTTCAAGCTGTCTACTGTCTTTTTATTGTCCAGCAGAGTGGTTCTTCAAGGAGCAGTGGCTTGTGATGCAGGCCTGGGGTGCTGTGCTTTCACAGAGGTCACACGAACACTGAAGCAGATTAGCTATTCAGATTGGGCTAGAGGGGCTAAAAGGCTGCTGTAGCCCTGCCTGAGTCTTATTACATTAGCAAAGAGTAAGAGTGCAAATGCACACTACTGATTAGATTGCATAAGTAGGAAGCTGCTATAAGATGTTATAAGAAATAGATTCATGCACATACATGCAGCACATACCGCATCCATATATATGCAGGTCCTCCCAGTAACTCTGCTTTTTCACACACAAACTTGGATTAGCAGCACTCACAGCCCAGCACCCTGACCATCTGCCCTTGTACAACATCCATCTTGTAGAAATCACATTGGTTTGCAGGATCATTATTCGGGCAGTTTAGGGGGAAGATTTCCTGCTACTGAAAGTTCATCCCCTGACCTGTGTTATAGTGTTGTCATGGTGATGATGCAGTGGCTGGCCTCTCCTGGCATGAGTCGCATTTGGTAACAACTGTCATTGCAATTAAAAAAAAAAAAAAACAAACCTTAATGTTCAAGATGAGAAATGTATGGTGGATCAAAAACAAAATGGTACAGAAAAGGTGAAAAGTTGATCCGCCAAGCACAAATAAAGCTATAGATATGGCATATGCAGCATGATAATGCACGTACTGCATCTCTATCAGATACAGTACAAGCCAGGCTCTGCTACCCTTGTTAGGTGCTACCCTTGTTAGGTGTATTCCCTACTGTCATTAACAATGTTCCAT
Organism: Toxotes lorentzi; assembly: GCA_037833715.1. Classification (NCBI taxonomy): domain Eukaryota; kingdom Metazoa; phylum Chordata; class Actinopteri; family Toxotidae; genus Toxotes; species Toxotes lorentzi. The sequence goes on along the minus strand of JBBMJY010000007.1, from coordinate 9,025,378 downwards.
GTTTTCAGTGGCACCAGTTCTAAATCTTGCTCACAGAAGGCTCCTACACTGCATATTGTACATCTCTCAGGTGTGTTCAGCCAAAGAAGCCCTCATGAACACACCTGATTTACCTAATCAGGTGAGGGAGACAGAGCCTTTGCAGCAGTCCAGCGTACAACAAATGAAGCAGACTGAAGTGTAGTTTAACCAATGTATCCCCACTGTTTCTGTTTATCAGTGAGTTTTCATTGTTCAACACAGACTTGATGGCTAAAGTAACACAAGGCCAAGTGTGAGCGTCCGTGTGTGTGTGTGTGTGTGTGTGTGTGTGTGTGTGTGTGTGTGTGTGTGTGTGTGTGTGTGTGTGTGTGTG
>JBBMJY010000007.1:8894821-9005642 GCA_037833715.1 Toxotes lorentzi | reverse complement strand
ATATATATATATATATATATATATATGAGAGCAATACTTGGAGGGGCATAAGGCATAAGGATGTTTTTCTTTTTTTTTGTCTCTGGACCTTTTGGCAAGGAACATTAATCATTAATATTGAGTACTTGCAGCAGCTTACCATGTCTTGACAGTGTAGTGATTAATATTTATATATACCCTCAAAAATTTTATCTGGCACAGTAGCATTAAAATAATTTGTTGTTGACTGACTGAGATGAAGTGGTCACTAAGATAAGGTGACACATGATACTTCTGTCTTTAAAAATAAGTTCTTGAGAACTTATTTCCTGTCAAACTGCTTCTGTTTCAGTGCGATTGAGATAAGCGACAAGATATTCTCTCTGTTACTGTGTCCTGTTAAAACACAACTAGCACACAGGGTAGTGTTTATTCTTAAAATGGCTCGAGTTGCTATTGAGCAACTTTTGCTCCTGTGGTTTGATAAGGAGCATTTGCTCTGTGTGGTTTGTTATTAAAGAATGGGTTCAGATTTCTTTCAGTCTATCTTAGTACAGCACTATAATACATGTTTTTATGTACACTGGAAGAATGAATGGTTGGAATTGATACTGAACTAAGATAATATGAGGTTTTGACAGTCTGAGTAACACAAACTTTGAATGATACTCCACACAATTTATCTACCTCAGGCTGATGAAGCATCATATTAACTTAAGTTGAATTTTAGAATGAAATTTTACACTGAAAGAGCACTGTGTACTTTGTCCCCCTTCCCTTACACTTTAGGGAGGGATTTCCCTCCCTTCCCTCTCATTCTTCCTGTCAGCCAGTACTGACAGGAAGAATGATTGCAGAGATCAGTTGCTCTTTCAACATACACAGGATTTGAGTCTTGTATTAAGATAGTCTTGAAAAAATACCTGAGCCTGTCTTAAGAACTGAAAATAAAATGCGAGCTCTTTTGTTTGGATCAAATGTAATTATTTGTTAGCTATTATCATCTCTCCCCATGCTTATGTGGCAAAATGGCTTTACTCACTTGGAGGGCTTTTAATGAGTTAATTAACCTTTCCCGCATGTCTTCCAGGGGGTGGAGCAGAGCTTGATGATTAAAACAACTGCTCCTGCTTTCCAAATGCAGCACGCTGCACTGCAGTGGTATCAAAGCCATTTGAATATACTCAACAGATCTTAGCCATATTTGATACTGTTCATAAACAGTATGCTAAACAAAATTTAAGAACACCAAAAGACCAAATTTGTTTGTGTCAGTGTGATAACGATGTGAAAAATTGTCTAAAGGCTACTATGAATGTAAATTGTGGTCTTGAATTAACAAGCGTGCTTTATAACAAATAATGTATAGACAGTCTTTTCTCCCTTTGTGTGACATTATTTTTTTCCACCAGTGGCACTGAACAGTTTCAGACATTTTTGTATTATATTGAATCCATAAGCTGAGTTAGATGCATTCAGTTTTTTATCCCTTTACACATTTGGAGTGCACATTGTGCAATCTGAATTCAGCCATGTGAATATACACTCATTTTGTTTCACGTGCTTTGCTTTACTCACTTCTGCTGTTAGTTTGCATCGTAACGTTTCTTCATTCAAGAACAGATGTGGGAACTTGTTGTCATTTATTGTTCTGGTGGCTAGCCTAAAGCAAATTTAATAATCAATAGAATATTGGAGTTTTTATCCTAGCCAAATGTATCGTCCAGCACCCTGTTGATGAAAAGAGATGGACTCAAACTGAATGTCTTTTTGTTTTTTATAAATAAAAATCATTTGCCAGGTCCTGTGTGAATGCACTATGGAACATATTTTTGTATGGTCATGCAGTTGTGAATAGAGTGGAATGAATGAAAGTGTTGGCATCATTTGGAATTTACTAGTTACATTTGCAAGCTGGCATGTGATTATGTTGAGTCTTGGCAAATTTCTGTAATGAACCTGCACAGTGTTGACATACTTTGTGTACATCTACCATAACTTACAGAAGAAGTGGTTCTCAGACTGGTGGGCCAGGACCCCCTAGGTTGAGTGGAACTAAATTGAATGAATATGATTTATGTAGGGAAAATCAACAGGAGTTTGTTGACCTTTATTTCTCTAAAATTCAACCTGGATCCTTTTTAGTTAGTTGCTTCAGCTCTCATTGTTTATGAGTGATAACAAATAAAATTTGTGGGGTGGGGAAAGCATGAAAGTTTGAGAACCACTGACTTACAGTAACTCCACACTGAAGAAACATTGATGGGACATCTGAACTGTTAGACATCTGAATGATCCATCTTTATCTTCAGCATGAAGCTGAACGACTTTCAGTTTCAAAGTTGTTTTTCTTTTCTATTTCGAAAACAATGTTGACAACTTCTTTTGTAAGCACACATTTTCACTTTCTATTTTCTGTACTGTAACATGCAATAAATTGATACATTAAAATGGCTTGTCTTATTTGATTTTTGTTGTTGTTGTAAACAAGCTTTTCCGAACTGACGTGTGTAACTTGCTGTCACTTCACTTTTTATATTCTGAGAAATGTAGTTAGTTTGTTTAGTTGTTATGTTTTCTGAGGTAATTTTTGCACTTCCTTCTTTCACTGCGTGTTGGCTCCTCTCATGTGAAATTCAAATGTAATGTCTCTTTCTCCGTTTTAGACTGAAATCACCTCCCTCGTTTTCTTTGCCAGACTACCAAGTGACGTTCGCACAGTTTATTTGATACAATGTGGGGAAGCGATGTGTTTTACCATTCTGGAGGAGTGAGACGAAGAGAAAGGAGATAGAGGCTTGTCGGGCTGTTGGTCAGGCAGGAAGCTGAATGTGGTTAGCTGAGCGGAACAATAGAGGGGAAGCTGTTTTTTTTTGTACTGTATTTGTTCTGCGTAGTCCCTCTGACTTAAGTGGAACTGGCCACAGGAGGATAAAAGCAAGTTAAGAGAGACAGTGGAGCCTGTAGCGAGGAATTGAGGTAAAGCTGGAGGCACTGGATGAAACCTGATGACAGACGCGAACATCCAACATTCCTAAGCCAAGTGTGTTAGAAGAGAGGCCTCATAGTTCAGGCGTGAGACCAGTCATGCTGCCAGCGTGAGCTCTCTGGAATTGTATGGGCCCTGCAATGGCAGTTTTGGCAGGTGTGAAGCCTGGGACTGGACAACGGACAGGTGAAGGGAGGCTGTCCTGGCCGGTTTTCCTGCTGACACTAGCTGCTGTCACCTCCTCCTCTTTTTCAGCTTTGTCTTTTTATCAACTGATGGCTCTCAGAGCTGAGGTAGAGGGACTCAAATTAGAGGTCTGTCGCAGGAGAGAAGAGGGACAAGAGGCCGTCCATGGGGGCCAGGTAAGAGACAACCAGTCCTTGGGGACACAACAACAAACACCTCATCTGCACAGGGCTGTGAAGACATACAAGACATTGCATTTCACTTGCATTACTTGTGATTCTAAGGACTGTATTCTGTCTGTGCAGACTGAGAATATTGGTGGCCAGAGTGGCAGCCAAGAGCCCCTTCACCAACCTGAGTCTCAACATACTTTCACCCACACGAGGAGGAGGAGGAGAATGGTGACTGGAACAGAGACATCAAGTAAGTACACAGTATTTTGCACCCAAGCCTGACAGTTTATCCTTAACAGTTACTGTTAAAGACATACAGTTATTTGTTGAAAAATCTATGATACAGGTGTTTTGGTTTCAAAAAGACATCAAATACAGTATGTGACTAATTCAATTTCTCTTGTTTAATGTGGTGATTAAGGTCTTCAATCCATTCCTTATTGTTGGGATAGTTCCTATACCTGTCAAGTTTATTTATATAGCTCAAACGCAGAAATGTGCCTCAGAAGGCTTTACAATCCGTACGTACTCTCTACCTTTAGACCCTTGAAAAGTAAAGCAAATGTTCCCTCCCAAAAAACACTGTCAAATAAACAAACAGCCAAGTGTGAAGTACTCATCAGCTTTGGTGATAACTATATTAAAAGCAAGTCTGATATCCTTGCGATTAACTGACAGTGTGAATGTGCTCACCATCTTTATGAGCTGTTTAACACTTCCTGGGGTTTACAGGGCACCAGTGTTTATACTGCAGCTGAGTGCTGACGCAGTTAGTGAAATTTCACTCGAAAAGGAAAACTTGAATCAGCAGAAGGGACAAAAGAGACATTCATTGGCATAAGCAACGTGCAGACTGTTATAAAACCACTGACTGGTTTTAACATCTCTTGTTCATCTCATTTCTCTTGTGTTTTGTAACAGTTTCTCAGCCCTGCCTGCAGTTGTTGGCAAACAACAGCAGGAAAACCTACAGGAAAGGTACAGTATGCCTGGCAGTAAACATTAAAATTACCAGTAATTACAGTGTCAAAATATATTTCATTCTGAAAATGCTATAAATATGTATACATCATCAACTTCAGCAGCAACTAACTCACAAACAGGCTGACTCCTGGGACAGATGTTTAGCTTTAGGTGCTTTGACATGTTTTCTAATATATTCTTACTGGTTCTGATCAGAATTTGCCTTGGAGCCGTACACAGGTATCCCCTGGCAGACTGGGCTGAGGAGGGGCTCCGCTCTGGAGACAGAAGGAGACAGCATATTAGTCAAAGAGGAGGGCTTCTTCTTTGTGTACAGTCAGGTGGGTCCGTTTGTTGTCATTTCATAGTTTTCCCACAGGGAGGTGCTACTGCTCTGTCTGACAATAACCTGATTTTATATAGGAGGGAAACGTGTCTCCATACTGTACAGTGCATAAAAAAAAGGGGTGTGCGCAATCTAAGCGTGCCGTTGGTTAACAGACCTCGAAGAGAAAATGCAAATGAGGCATGCATAATGAATGACACAGCAAGTGCTACACCACCCACCTGACTGTTTATGCATGTTAAAACCCATGGCCAGAACATGTCTCCTAGATTTAACCCAGTGGTTCTGATTTACACAGGTCTACTACATGGACAGCACCTTTGCAATGGGTCATGTTGTGATTCGGAGAAAGAGGATTGTGGTGGGAGATGAGCCCCAGTATGTGATCCTGTTCCGTTGCATCCAGAACATGAACCCTGTCTACCCTTACAACACCTGCTACACAGGAGGTGAGGCCATGGTCACCCTTTTTACAGCAGCTGTTAGGGAAGCTCAGATAGCGTGTTTTCCTCTTTAGTCAAGCTTAAGCATGTGTGGGGTTTTTGTGTGCCTATGAATCGGCTGCCTATGTGCGTCAGTAGTTGGGTAGGGGTGATAGATGACTGTGGAGGGGAGAAAAAGAAAATGCCAGTTCAGGGTCTGAAGTGCTCATTTGCACCCCTCAGGTATTGTGAAGCTGGAGATCGGGGACCACTTGGAGCTTCTCATCCCCCGGTCCACAGCCAACGTGTCCCTGGATGGAGACTCCACCTTCCTGGGTGCTGTCAAACTGGCTTAAAGTGACTGACCTCACTTCGGGCCCAAGCGACGCTGTTGTCATGGGAGAGAGGTCATAAATTTGGAAGAGAAGGAGCATCAAGGCACCATTCAGCTGACCTTGCCTGACTTTGGGTGTTTGAGAGAGAAATACAGGAAGCAGCCATTTCTGCGCTGGCTGAATGATAGACTGTGCAACTCCTTGCTAGGCCAGCCTGAGACATAAAGGGGACTATGAGTTGATGGCATAGTCTTTACTCTTTATATACACTTTAGATGCATCTTATAGCTACAGCTTCATTTGTCTTCATTTCTACCACACATCAGAACAAAATATGGTAATAACTGCCTGAATCAAGTACTTGTTCTTCATGATGCGGTCTGACTTGTCGGACGTGTGTTACTTGTGTGAAATCATTCTTATACTCTTCAACGCATTGATCAACAATCTTTCCTCCTGTAGCAGCAGCATTACCATACCACGGAAATAGCTCTTATGCTTCATTTTTTTACATACTTTAACAGAAACAAGAGTCTGGTTATCATCTAAATGCCACAATTTGATTTACATTTACCTGTATATGTCTAAATGAAATGAAAATTCAGATACAATAAAGTGACAGCTCTTGCTCAAGAGATGACATCATCCGGAGTCTGGGTGGGGGTTGTTGTTCCAGTGTTGGCCACTAGAAGGAATAGGACATCCTGCCAGGTAGCAGAGAGATAAATCAAAGTAAGGCTGTGCAGAAACAGTGAAAATGAAGTAAAAGAGGGTACTTTTGTTGTTTGAGGCATAACTGTCAGCAGATGACGTCTGCACATTCAGAAGAGCTGTAAGATGAATCTACACTGCCTGAGGATCATGGAGGAAACAGTGAAGGGATAATTCTTCAGTTTATATTATACTAAGCTGTGAATCTACACAATATATGGAGTACATTACACAGTAAGGCTTGGCAATGAATCAATCTAATCTTTTATTGATCTGTAGTGGAATTGAATTGAAACAGCATTTAAAAAAATCAAGTTGATTATGTCATGATTTTGCATAAATTTGTCATGTGAGGATTCATTCATCTTTTGTTTCATACATTGTTTGGGGCAAAACACAAAATTGATTTTTCTGATTATGAAAATGTGAAAAAAAAAAAAAATCCACATCTGGGGTAAGATACCCCCTAGTGGTTTGGGGCAAAACGCCCACAGGGAAATCGTCCCCCCCTCCTCCATGTGTCTCCCTACTCTGATTTTTGTTGATGTGTAGGAAATGAATAAAAGACATAATATCATGATGATGAGAAAACAATGAAAGAACATGAACTCAGATCTTTCTCTGGTAATACTACCAGCTTATTGCTTAGAGCAAAACCAAATAAAAATGATTAGTGAAAACTAAACCATAATTCAGTCACAGACCGCTCTTTAACATATGCTGAAAATTTTGTTATTTTGATATCATTTTACTTAGCATTTTATTTTAAAGTGATCATTTTGAAGAGATTTTTGCACTGGTGTTCTCTACTACCTGCCACACTCCCGTCTGTTTCTCCCTCTCTGTGGAGCTCTCTCTCACACACAGGCCTTCTGTCTGTTGGGGCAAAGTGTTAGACAAAGCCCAGTGGGTGGTCACTTCTTCACTAGGCATTTTGCCCTTGGAGTCATGGCTCCAGTTGACAAGAAGAGAGACCAAAAGAGGGGGAGGGAGGAAGAAAGTCTGAAATAGAAGTCTGGGAAAGAAAGATTTCGAATGAACTTAATGGACAGCGGTTGCCATTAGTGGACGAGCGAGCGGAAGAGAAGAGAGAGGCAGTGAAGCTAAAACACATAAGGATACAAGGCCAGAACCAGGGCACTACAACCATGGAAGTCAGAGAAGCTCTTTGATGATCTGGTAAACAGAGCAGGCGGCTGTACAAACACAAATCGAGAAAAAGAAGAAGGAGGAGGAGGAGGGTATAAGAGAAGAGGGTAGCATAGCACAGACCTCACCCATAAATGTGTCAAGCCTGATGCTCCCCCTCCCTCTGGGCCAGAAATGTCTTTGTGTGGTGCCATAGTGACGGCTGGTGTGTTGGCGGAAGCTGATGTCATTGTGGGCTCGGTTCTCAAAAGAGAAACCAGCATCTGACCGGAGAATCAGGAAATGAGACCTGCTGTGTACACATGCTGGCACTGTGTATAGTTCACACACACACACACACACGTTGCTAGTACACAGAGCCATATTATCAAACACACATAAAAAAAAGATATACAGTGTGTATCACACACACTACAAACACAAACCAAGTCACTATGTTAACAACGATTAAGTGTTTTTTCTTCTCACATAAATATTTAGAATATTAAACTTTTGTCAATAATTAAATGTATACAATTTTTTCCCATTCTAAACTTCTGTTGAGTGTAAAGACTTTTTTTTTCAGAATCAGTTCACTCTTTCCACAAACAGAAGTTCCCACTGTGGTACGAGTACCCCTGACTGGGACTCACTGTCCTAGTCTGTCTCCTTCAGCCTCTCATTTTTGCAGCTGCATCAGTTGTCCCCATCTGTCCTTTTATTTCCTGCCTCCTCCCTCTTTCCCTGTTTGAGAGCTTTAGGACAGGTCTGACTGATGACAGGGGCTAAAGGTGAGCCCTGAATCCTGATTATAAAATCCAGCATGCAGCTGTTTCTGCAGCCACAAACACACTCCTACATGTGCTGCAGGTTTCACAGGGCATACATTTACACATGCACCTAGAGACACACGTTCATGCACACACATGCGCCTACATGTTCACTAAATACTAACAAAATGTACAGCACCCACATCATCTCGCTGTGCTTCAGAGTACGACACAGTTGTTCCATGTACATACTTCTCTAGTATTTGGGGATTACTTTGATCTGCTGCAGTCAGCCCAAAGTAATCAGGCTGATCCAGAGCCCTCAAGCTGAACTGGCAGCAGCCCTCGGTGGATTTCTCATTTAAGTGAGGATTTGGTTTATCAACAAACTGGATTGGGCCATCCATTACTCTAAATTCTAAACACCATGTTCTGTGCTTGCCATGCTGTAGACTTTTAATCGATTCAGCTGACAGACACTAATTGTTTCTGATCTGAAAAACGTGACTGATCCAGCAGAATGAGAGGTTTGGGTTAGGGTTACGGGTTAGAGATTTGTTTTCAGCAGTGTTACAATCTAACGGGTTTAGGTTTTCTACCCTGACAACATAGGATCTGTTGGAATATAACCTGATCTATAATTCATATGGCTCTGCCTCTGCCTGGAATCAAACCACGATGAGACGGCAGTCGTGCAATCTGCATGTGTGCAAGAGAAGTAAGAGCAGATTTAAAAGCTCAGTCTGCTAAATCTTGCTTTTTTTCTGGCTTTTTTCTCAAGGACATCGGCCTATTACAGAGAAGAGGAAAAACATCAGATGGATAAGAGGAGAGAAGGATTTTGGTTTGCCACAACTCTGTCCCCCCATTCTCTCTCCATCTCCAGACTCCCACCCTCTACTCTGCTTTATGGCTCCTTTGGCAGACACATTCACAGAATCAGCAATATTTGTCTAGGTTTGTTTTTGTGTCGTGCTAGAACATGTTCTGTATTATTTATTTGTTTATCACGCACATTTGAATGAAATTACAGTTATTCCTTGAAGGGGAAACATGAGTTTACTGCCTCACTAGCAGCTCTGTGAGGCTTTACATAACCACAGCTGTGTTTTGAGCTTAATGCCAAAATCAGCGTGCTGATAGGTTTACATTGACAATGCTAACAAGCTGTATCTGCCAAGTAGATGCAATGTTTAGCAAATGTTCACCATCTTAGTTTGGCGTGTTAGCATTGCTAACATTTGCACTAAACACAAAGTACAGCTGAGGTTGATGGGAGTGTCTCAGCAGACATTTCATCTTAAACCAACATGTTGGATAGATAGATAGAACCTCTGAGCTATGATGGTGCTAATAGAAATGTACAGACATCTGTACCAAATTTAATGATAATCCATCCTGTAGTTATCAAAATATTTCACTCAAGACCATAGTTATGAACCGCATAATGATGCTAGAGGAAATGTCACGAAATGACAATTAGGATACATCATCTGGGAACTATCAGTGCCTGTACAAAAGTTGTGTATGTTCGTCAAGCAGATGTAGAGGAATTTCATGTGGTCAGTGAACACTTAGACGTGCTAGTGGATTGAAATGAGAAACACATTTTCATTGAAATTCATCCAATAATTGTTAATTTTATAAAAAACCAAACATGTTAAACTCATGGTGGCACCAGAGGAAAAGTTAGGGGGAGTCAGTATGGTTCATCCTCTGGCGACCATGAGTGTCTGTACAACATTTCATGACAATCCATTCAGTAGTTGTTAAGCTACCAAAACAGTGGACCAACATATTGACACTGCTGGCTGGTCTTTGTCGTGCTGATGAGGAGTAGAGGAAAAGAGCACCAACAAAGGAGGACAAACAGAGTGAGGGAGTGAAAGGAGTTAAAGGGATGAGAGGAAAGAGGAGAGAAGCTTGTAGTAAGCAGGAGCTGTCTTCTTGCTCGGCACATCTGCTGTATGCTGCTTTTTTGTCCTCCTGTTTTCACTCTCTGGTTTCACTTTTAGTCCATTGTTTGAGTGTTTGGTTCTCCTCCCCCTAACACTAACGCACAGCATGCACGCACACAATAGCGTAACAGAGCGTGTGTGAGTGCGAATACTGTGTCAATCATTCCCACCAGCTGCTTATGGGCTTGTGATAAGCAGTTGTAATTAGAGATTTAAACTCCCATCTCACTCTCTTTCTATTTCTTTCTCACACAAACACACACCCTTACTCACTGACAAACTCCTAAATCTCTCTCTCTCCTTTTTTTCTCACTGACCCATGCTCTCTCTCCCTTTCAACTACTCCCCCTTCATTCAGCCAAATTGGCACACTCCCCTCTCTCTTTCTCTCTCTCTCTCTTACTCTCTCTCTCTCTCTGATGGGATGTCAGTGGTGGATTTTACCCTGTGGGTGTAGATGTAGTGGGAGCTGGAAGTTGATTCCTCTCTTGTGCTCTCTGAAAGTGTTTCAAATCTTTGCAGCTGAGACCAGATCGCCTCTGGATTTTATTTACTGGCTGGAAAGGAAGCATCAAGAACTACGGAGAAATGTCACAGTGAGGTATGGTGCCACTTGTCTCTTGTTTGTCTGTGTGTTTTTGCTGTTGTTTGCTGTAGCTGTGCATGAGTTACTCTGTGAGTTCTGGCCACGGAAGGCCTGATGGCAGACTACTGGGCCATTGGCTCACTATGACTTTGAATGTGTTATCCTTTGTACTAATTTGTTTCCATAACTAAATAAATATCTCACAAAGGTTCAAATGTTTGTGTCTGTCTGCATTACTTTAGGTTTATATATTTTCCAATAAAAAGACTTTCTTTTCCTTAAATTGCATTATCTTTGTTCACTGCCTGTAGACTGCCCTTTGTTTCTTTCCCCTTTTTTCTCCTTCTTGCATGCTGTTGTTTGCCTTGAGATGTTGCATGTGTGCCGGCTGGCAGTGCAGAAAAAGGGAAACAGGTTTGTTGGCTTGTTCACTGCACACACAAACATGCATCCCTCCAAAAAGCCTTTGGGGTAGTGGATGTCATTTGGGAATCGTTCCAGTTTCAGAGGACCTTGGGGATCTTTCATCCAAACGCTGTGTGGTTTTGTGATGTGTACAGTGCCTGCCTGTGTCTCAGTGTTTGGAGAAAGTGAGACAGGGGAGAGTCAAAAAGCAAGAGAGGCAGACACAGAAGAAGTAAGGGAGGGAATTAGAGACACAAAACAGAGCATAGTGGTAGGCAGACAGAAAAGAGCAGAGAAGAGGCAGAGAGGAGAAAAGGTTTTACAGTCTGTGAAGCTGATGTGACAGATTGTAGCTGAGTAACACACAAGAACGTAGCTCTGCCTATGTTACCCCACAAAACTCTGCTTTTGTTTCATAGGAGCTCACAGATGGGCTCATTCAGACGGCTGAGTGTCCACACACCCCAATGTGTGTGTGTGTGTGTGTGTGTGTGTGTGTGTGTGTGTGTGTGAGGGTGTTTATGTGGGATGAAGTTGTAAGTGTTAAACCCTTGGGATGACATGATGCAGAGCAGTGACTGTTGAACACTGTGTAAAAAAATCAATCATGGTAAACTGATGTACAAGGAGGACCAGCCATTTCAGTCAACTCCCACCCCTCCAGCAAGATGTGTGTTTGTGTGTGTGTGAGTTTGTGTGCTACCCATCTGTCCTCTTGCTCAGCCAGATTGTGGGCCTCTGTGTCTGGCAGCATTGCATGGAGGTATCACTCTCTCTTTGAACTGAAAAGATAATCTCCACCACACACTTTCACAATGGCCATTTTCCAGCAGTTGCATTCCAGTTTCTTTTGTTTCTTTTTCTATACTTTCAGTCGCAGTCCTGAGTATGACTACGGGTGCCGCACTGGTCTTTGGGTGTAGCTGCCAAGACACTAATGTCTGAAATCTGTAGTCGGTCAGTCTGTGTCAGGATGCAACCCAGTCCCCCCGTGCTGTGGTCAGCTGTTGAGCCACATGGTCTCAAGACTTAGTCACCACCCTCCCTAATAATTATGCGTTGATTTATGAGCAAGAGTGGATGATGACAAAGAGCAGGATTGAGGGGGGAATGGGATGGCTGTGCAAAGACCTTTTTCCCCCAAGAAAGGTTTTTGATGGATCTGCTGTCGTCAGAACTCCAGAGGTGTTCACCCCCCCCAACTGTTTCACTCATGTAAACCAGCCCCACTGGCTGTGTTGAGATGCTGAAACCCTGTGGCTTTGGCAAGATTCAAATGACACCTTTTATGCATGATTAAAAAGGGTGATACTTGTTCGCAGAGGTCTGTGAGGACATGCTCTGTGGTTGTCAAAGTCACAGCCGCATAAAATTAAGAAAGGTAAAACTAGAAAATACTGTCACCACCTGCCACTTGAATATTTCTGTCTGCTGTCTGATCAGTCAAGTCAGACTGGAGAAACATTCCTGTTTGCTAACACCTTGAACTGTGGGCATCCTATTGGCCAAAAGCCTTTGTCTACATTTTTTTATGTTTAACCCTTGGTCTGCCAACCAGTTGATCTATTCTTAGATGGGACTGGCTGGTTACCCGGCTTACTGGATTTCTTTTCCAGCTCCTCTGACAGACAGCCCCCACGCCAGTAAGCCCTTCAGAAAAAAAAGCACATGTATGCACAGACACTAGTAGATAGATAGATGCATTTCATGTGCCTGACGTCAGAGGGCAGACAGCTGACTGGGCAGACAGAAGTGTGGGTGGGATGGGATTAAGGGGGTTACTGTTCATCTGAGGAAGCCATAGATCTATCTCACCCATCTAATTAGTGCAAACTGTACTGTGTGCTATTTATAATTGGTGAACTATATGTATAATTTCAGATAGATCTCTGTTATTTTTGACTGAAAATGTGCAATGCCCACAGCAGAAACAGAGATGTCATCTTTTTGATTCCATACATTCAGCTTCCTTGTCAAACCTAGCGCCTATATTACCCACAATGCAACCACCAACTGTTTGGTCAGCGATTTGGGTGTGTTATGGACTAAAGAGGTCTAGTAAGCTCACATCTCATTAAACATATAGAAAATGTTTGGTTGTTTTTAAATTCTTGAATTATTAAATAATTAAATTAAAGCACAGTTGTCTTGGGTTAAGTTTCAAAGAGTTTATTTAACTGTTAAAGTCAACAGATCGTGTCCAAAGCTGGAAGTTAGAGCTTGTTTAGCTGGACTCAAATTTCTGAAAAAGTAATAAACCTAAGTTTAAAAAACAAAACAAAAACAGGAAGTGTAATTCATAACCTTTCTTGTCAGCATTTTCTTCTTCCTATATATCTCAGGTGTCCGAATGTGATGAAGAATAATCTTGAGATAAGGATGAAAACCCAGACTATTCTTATAAGTGAGGCCCATGGGAATGGACAGTTGGTCGACTCAAACAGCAGCTAAAGCTAATGACAGGTGGTGGGAAGCACTGCTGGCAGCAGCAGCAACAACATGTTATTTGGGAGTGGAACACTTCCAGCAGGCTAAGATTAAATCCAAACCTTTGGTCTGAGATTTCCCCCCATCTGATGAAACAATATCATCAAAGCAGAGCTGTTTGCATGGACTGAGTACTAAACAGGTGCATACAAAGGATGGCCAAGCCCTATATGATAGTTTTTGTCAAAGGAGGGGGAGGCTATTCCCCATGTGACCTCATCTTTCTATAGAAGACTTCCTCATACTAATGCAGGCTTGCTGCCACTGGTATGTGACTAGCGGCCTTGCAGACTTTGTTTCCCTGCCAAGGCTATCATTGGACACCGTGTCAGTACGGGACGTCGATGTCAGGGTCAGAGTCTGGGCTTGCCAGGACTTGCTTCTCCTTCATTTGTGTGTGTGTGTAACATGTATTGCCTCTCAACTTGAACTTGAATAGTATAGTTGTATTTTATTTGTACATGGAGTGGTAAGAAAATTGAGGTAGGGTGGACAGTGCTGGAATTCATACTTGTGAAGAGAAAAAAAAAGCACTCCATAGTTACTGGTACTTGAATGTTATGAAGGTAATTGAGTGTGTAGGAGTGGGAGCTGAAATGACAAGATTGTGTGACATGGCGAGGATGGTGGCAGGGGAAGATGGTAGAGGTCCTTCTCAGCGAGAAGAAAGAGGTGGGAGGGAATAAAAGATAGAAAAGAGGGGCTAAGAAGCAGCTGGTTCTCTCCTGTTTCTGGAATGCGTATGAGAGCAGGTGTGTGAAATGTAGCCGCTTCACTGCTCCCATCACTATCAAGCCTCTAACACACACACACGCACAGACACAGAAACACACATAAAAACACATGCACATGCACACATAGGCCCTCCCCCTTGCACACAAACACTTGTCCACCTACCAGGTTCTCTTGCTTGCAGCTAGACAATGTACTGTATATTAGAGTGCTGAATGTGAGCCCAGCTGCAGAGCCATGTTAATGATTTGAACAGGATTGGTGAAGTATTCCCTTTAAAAACACTGCTTTGATCTATCTGAGAAGCCGTGGGGGGAATTTACGCTGAGATGAAAGATAGCGTCTGACTGTGATGTTTGTGCGCCTGATTTCAAACGTCATCGCTCACATTCAACCCTAATCAAATTAGGTCAGTACTTAATGGCGCATGATGCTCCCCACTGACAACGCTGTAATACACTCCCACTTACTATCATGCTAATGTTCTATGGATCTATCACACAGTGGGCATGACGAGGATGGAGGATATAGGGATGAAAAAGTGACATAAGAAGCAGCGTGTGTGAGGCAAACAGTTGAGGAAAAGAAACTTTTAGCATAGTCGGACTGATGGTGAAACAGTGAAGGGAAAGAGAGGGGATTCAAGGTGAAGGTTAATGTGAGTGGCAAAGAGAAAGATGAGGTATGGAGGACGAGACAGTAAAGGATTAGATGTTAGTTTCGTCGTATTCTCTGGTAATTTCTCAAAGTGTAGATAAGAGTTCTGAAGAGAGGGATAATGTTAAAACGACATTTCAGACCATACTGTGGAGGGAATTGCTTTGGCTTTGGATTACAGGTTCCCTCCTGCGGTGGGTGTGCGTGTTGGGAGAGTGTGATTTGAACCACTACTCTGGTAATTTCATGCCCCTGATGGACCTCAATTCCAAGATTTAATACTCACTCATCACTGAACCTCTCCCACCCCTTTCCTCTGTCTCCATCTTCCACCTCCATTCACCCCTCTTACATTTGCCAATTGACCTTATACCAGAGTAGAGGGAGTTTAGCTCAATTGGAGCCATGACCACATGCTTACCTCTGTGACTGGGGGTGGTGATAGGTAGATGAATGCAATAAAGAGCTGTCAGAGTTAAGTGTGATAACTCCAGGGGTTCTGTACCAGTGCACATTACGAACACATCTGGATGCTGAGTATTTGCTGTCCCACATAGTTACAGACACACTGATGAGTGGCACATTTTGCTGCTAACTGTGTGGACATCTGGGCAGTTATATGACCCATTACAACGAATAATTAAGTAAGTTAATTAAATCATTCAGTTCTGGTTGTGTGTGTGTGTGTCTGTGTAGCACTGTACTGGCAGAAAATGTAATTCCATTAAAGTAACTGTATAACTTTAAGAGAAATGTTGGCTAATCTCATCAATCCAAGTAGGCTGGTGGCGCTGAAGGTAGCTTCTCGGCAGTGACCGATTCGCCATTTTATTGCACGTCTTAACTGTTGTGAAAGGGTGTTAGACATTGTACGTAAAGCCATAAAGTTGCTTGAAACCCGCTTTCAACTTGGTGAAATATTTAATTTATGAAAGCAAGAACCCCCCGCACGCACACAAACCACATTGGACCACTGAAACGCACTCTGAGTTATTAGCCTTTACGAATCACCTGTCCTCTGAGCCGTTAGCCAGGTTAGATCACGTGAGCCGTTAGCCAGGTTAGATCACGTGCCCCCCGCCCCTGTTCACACTACTTTAAGGTTAACGATACGTTAACGGGGCAGACGCACAGCAGTGATAAGGAACAGGTGGAATTAGGCATAGCAACTTTTATAAGTCAATATGTATGGATGGCAGTCATGCTGTCAACAGGAAAACACCCTGCTTTAACTTGTGCGGAGGTAAGACAGCTGTTACTCCAACTATGCTAACACTGACTCGGCCATTAAGATGCTCATCAAATGCTAGCTAGCCAAACTCTCTCTCTGCTGTGAAAAGTTCATGCCACCGCTACACAGTTACCAGGTCAGAACGATTGTAATTATTTTTCGTTTTAAAAATGATTGCATTGGCTTGTGTTGTGGCTTTAACTGAGAGAGCACGGCGCATCTTTTTTCGGGAAAAAGTGATTTTTTTTTTATACTGACTTAACGTTAACGTTAGCGTTAGCCTTAGAGTTAATGCTAATTTGATCTATAATGTTTATAATGTCCACTACACTACTAATGGCAACGCTAGTTGCTTCTAACAGAGATTAAAAAAAAAAAAAAAAAAAAACATCAGACAACTTCTCCCTGTACTCGTCCAGGTTGTCGGAATACATCAGCGGACAGTAAAAGTAAACCTTGACTTACAATTCATGGGAAAAAAAGGCTGAAAACGTGTATTGTATTGTTGGTGGGGTAAGACCACCGTTAATTATGTGAGAGGCAGCCACGAATGTTGAGCAAGGGATTGATGCAGACAGATGTAGAGATTTTCCAGGAGGAAAGCATGAAAAGCTAATTAAAAAGCAGATGATGCGTGAAGACAGAAAGGAGATCCCTCTGTTTTCAGGGATACCATCCTCTTTCTCTGTCTTCATTTTAGCGCTTCTTCATTAACTTGGTTGTTGCTTAATTATTTTTTATACCTCTGCCTCTGTGTCCTTTGTTTCACTGCAGAGCATAGTTTCCTCAGAGACTGTCTGACAAGTGTATATTTTGATTTATTTATTTTTCCCTGTCTTCGTGTTTTGATCTGTTACTCTTTGTGTGTGTGGCTGACATCCAGAATGGAGAGTTAAAATATGAAAACAGCAGGATGGTGAGTGGTAAGTGTGCAGGGTTAAATGGTTTAAGCAAGGCAGTCATGAACATCTTCTGGAGACTGTGAAGAAGGTGCTTGCTTGGAGGAAAAAAATGTGGACTGAGAGAGAAGGGGGCTCGTAATTCATAAAGGAGGCAGCTTCAGACAGGGTGATGGTGTGTGTCTGTGTTTGATTTGTCTCTCAATGACCAGGTTTTCCTCCCCCCCTTTCCCAGGGTCAACATGGGGATTATTAGTAAAGAGGTACCTTGATAATGACGGCGGTGGTTATTAACTATTCATAACCTCACACTACACTGCAGGGCTGAGTGTTTGGTTATATGTGTGTGTGAGTGCATTTGGGAGTTGCAAACACATCTGTGCATCAGCATTTAGGGTCTGTTACATGTAGTGTTTTTCTGTGCATCTGTGTGCTAATAAGACAGCTGGCTCACGTCTAAACAAGAGATTTTCAGACACACCTATTCAGACCCTGTTTTGTCTCCCTTGTCTGGCAGTTCTCTTTGTCTGCCATTTCACGGGTCGCCTTGAAAAAGTATGTCTGTTTGACCACAAACTCTTCAGGGCGTGTACGCTGCATGAGGTGAATCCGGGCGCCTCCCCTTTTTGTGTTTTGTACCCTCCTACTCGTTTTTTTACACCAGCTCTACGATATGATAGTGGAGAAGGGGGTGGATGCTAGAGAGGCTTAGGGTGTAACTGTACCCCCTCAGATGGAAAAGTGGGCTGTCTTCACTTGGGTCTGGAGAGGGGGAGGGACATAGAAAGAGAGAGAGAGGCAGATGTAGAAGAATGAACAGGTCCAAGCGGCAGAGTTGCCATGGCTACGGAGAAATGGATGAATGAGTGACATCACAGTGGCTGGGAGGTGAGAGAGTGTGAAATTGATTTGGTGGCGGTGCACACAGAGGCGGCTCTTGTAGGGTTTTCGTCGGGCAGACACATTTCTCTCTCCTCTGTACCCTGGTGTCTCCTGTGGTCGGGCTCTCACCGGTAAGACTGCTTTTTTTTCCTGTTCCCTCCCTTCTCATTAGAATGAAGGCTGATTTTGAGGATGATGCGGAGTGTAGGTGTGATTTTCACTCTAACTGTCTTCAGGTCTTGACAACATGTGAAAGGAACATAGAGAGAGGACACGTGTGATAATGTGCATAGATGTCATGTGCTGCTCCCGGCGACACGGAGTGAAAGGAAAGGCAGATGTACTGTGCAGTTGGTCTAAATATATAATGAGATGCTTAGTATGGAAGAATGAGTGTGTTTCTGTCAGCTGATTGTGCAGGAATAATTTCAGTGTGCTGTGAGAAATCCGGTGTACAAGTATAGGTTGTCACACTTCAGTGCTGTACCTGAGCATGAATCTGATGTTATTATATTTATATGTGTTAGAGAGAGACATGCCGTCTTGTTCCGGTGTTGTTGTCAAGCAACGTGGCGTGTTGATACTCTTATCGTTATCGTGATAATGTTCTGATCCCTCAGGGAAATTGTCTTATCACTTGTCCTGCTCCACAAAGCAAAGGGGCATCTCCTGAATAGTACCCTTGGAGCTTTTATAGTCTATCTTAAAACACTTTTGCAGAGAAGCTGCTTCTCCAGAAGTGGAGTTTGAACCTGGCTCTTCCGATTTAAGGGTGGTCTTCTTCCTTTGCAGTGCACCACCCTCCTGTGAGTTCATTGGCAAAGCCCGTGCCATTCATCTGAATGTGTGATTAATGACAAAGTTGACCTGCATTGACCCCTGTGGGACAAACAGCTGGAGCTGAAGGGTAGGATCACCTCAAAGCCAATCACAATCCTTAGCTCAATGTCTCTTCTCTTTGGCCTGCGTGTTGATTGGGGAATCAGATCACTTCAGGGATCAAAGGATTAACATTTAGTCTAGATTTGGAAAGTGTAATCCATTACTAGGGCTATCACTTCGTCTGCCTATCTGTTGGTATGCACCGTGTCTTGTTTTATTGAGGTGAATTTGGGGTGGTGGATTGTTTCACATCTTTTCAGTGGCTACCAGCAAGGCCACACTGTTGTTGAGCGGAGCATTCAAGCTCCAAGGGTACCAAAGCGTGCAGACAATCTAGTATTTTGGTGAGAGGCATGTGTGAACCGTGCTGTGTGTTTGTACAGAATAGAGAATATGCAGAGATACATTTACATTTGAATTTGCATTTAGTCATTTTTCTGCCGTTCCTAACCAGACTGTCCTGTTTTATTCAGAAATCACGGCAACCAAGTATATTGTTTAAGGGTAGCTGTGGGCGAATATACTCAATGTCGTTCTACGAGGGATGAAGTAAATGACTGTATTACAAACATCGAGCACAAATTGTCACATCATTTTTTTTTTTTAGCTGCCGGCATGAGACTCGCTTTGGTGTTTAGCATCTCCCTCTCTCTCCTATGGCTCTCTCCCTCTCACAGACACACATACATACATCACACACACTCGTCCGCCCATCCAGACCACTCTCCTGGGCCAGCGTGTGTGACAGTATCTGGAGGGTCTAGTGAAGGAGCCTGGAGAGAGTGAAAGAAGTGAAGAGCCAAAGCAAGTTTATGTGTGTTCAGTTTGGAAGGGGTAAAAGAAGATGGAGGTGGAGGAATTGTTCCCGAAAGAAACAATACTGCATCCATTGTCTAGCAGTATTTTGTGAATCTCAAGGTAGATGCTGTGCAAACAACGGTTATTTGCAAAATATGTAGTAAAACCATCGCCAGAAAAGGTAGTAGTACCACAAATCTGCATTTGAAGTGCCACCCACTGATGAAGAATGCCTGAAATGTTCACATCTCCCTTTGGTTCATATAATCAAACAAACCAGGCAGGTGCACACAGGCTTTTTACAACTGTCAAATGAAAATAATGGAATGATGTGTACTCTGTAGGACAGTAACAGTCACATCATAAAAGTGTGAGCTTGTTTGTTTATGGTTTGTGTGTGTGTGTGTGTGTGTGTGTGTGTGTGTGTGTGTGTTATTTAACACTAATGTTTTTAAGTGATGTCAACATCAAATGTGAAATAAGTGGAAGAAACATGTAGAAGCAGAGAGCATGAGAGTCAGTTTCATTGTGTTGTTGTAAGGTAGTGTTAAGTGGAGCACTGTCGATGCTGTAAAGGTGTCTTTCAGAAGAAGTTGAATGCCAAACATCAGTCTGTACAGCCCACAGTACTGTTCATGCATCAATTATGGATAGGAAGGGAATGAATAGACGTGAGGCTATTTTAGACAGTTAATTTAACTCTGAGGAAATGTGTCCTTTGTAGATGTGGGTCACTGTATTTTTGCTTGTGCATAGTCCTTGTACAGTATACATATACATATGTGTTGTGAGGAGAAATCAGGGTGGATGTTAAAGGGTTCCACTACAGACAATATATGGCAGTGCTGGCATGTGCTTTAAGTCAGTTTAAAAGCTCCCCTGAGTGAATGACTCTGTATCAGCCAGCTTTTTGGATGATGTGGTTGGGGGCACAAGTGGGTCAATAGTGGAGATCTCTCTCTCTCTCTCACTCTCTCCCTCCTTCCCTCCCTCTCTCCCTCCACTCTGAGAACAGAGCTGCCCTGTGGCGAAACACAGCTCAACAAAGTGTTTTCCAGTGTTGTAAGTAAATGTTGTAAATAAATAATAAGAATTTGGCTCCAAACCATTCTACCCTTGGGCCTCTGAGACTGCATCCTCTCTTATGTGATTTGTTTCTTTCTTATGTGTAACCGTGAGGTTAGTCTTACTTGTTGATTTTAAGTTCACTCTGTGTCTTTCTTGCTCACGACTACTGGAAAGGCAGAGGCATTTCAAGCAGGTTGCTTAGTGATATGATTAATTGTGTTTACACCATGCTGTGGCCTTGTGTGCGTGCGTGTGCAGTCAGTCCTTCCTCCTTGTGGTGTCAGCTGTTTGGCAAGGCTGTGGTCAGATATGGTGACTGGACCTGTGCACAAACACTGTCACGTTTAAACATGCCCACATACACAGACTGTGTGGAAAGTTCAGTTATGTAACTTTATGAGTTATACAGAGATTTATTCTATGCTAAAACTGTTTGTCACCAGTAACTACCGCTTTCATTCAGCAAGTGTTCCGACTGACAAAGCAAGTTTTGTGGAGCATCATGATAACTTTTGCATGGTTGTGTGGACATGTTAACTCAGGGACCTGGATGGTTCTCTTACATACTGGTGCTCTCTCTTCCTCTATCTGTCTCCCTCTCTCTCTCCCTTTGACTTGTACTCTCTACTACACACCTTTTTCTGTTTTTTGGATGGTCTTTTCACTGCAGAAAGTCCCTTTTAAAACTTCTGCCTTACAAACCTCCTTCCATTTTTTGTTCATGGACTGAAATCAATAAATGGGCCTCAATAAATGCTGCTGACTGGTCGAACACAAGCATTGCAAGTGCTACAATTTGTATATCACATTCAGTTTGAACTTAGGATGGGAATTGTAAATGTAATGTAATGATGAGTTGTGGAGAGAGGCCTGAGAGTGACAAGTCTTAACTCCACTTTGCTTCAGTGCAGTGATGTGCTGAAGCAGAAAAATAACAGAAAAACACTCTGCAGATTTAAAGTACTGGCCTCTCTGCCTTTTTCCATCTGCTTTTTCACCTCTGCACAGCAGCTTTCTAATATCAGTTTAGACATCATGAAGTCATGTCACATTAAATCATTAAGAATGATAAATGATTCTGTTGTTGTCTAGCCTTGTACAAAAACTGTGCCTCAAATCAATCTGTCACATTTCAGTTTTTTATTAGTGTGATACTGCTCTACTCAGTTGTCCAGATTCAAAAATGGAAACAAGAATGCACGAAAGCTGGTTAGCAGAAGCTGGTTTCTGTGACTGTTTGGTTGAAAAGGGCCATTACAATTTCTCTCACTGTCACTCTTTTCTTTGAAATCTCTCTGTTTACTTTTCTGGTTTTGTTTTCTTTGGTTTATCCACTTGAATAAAATTGAACTATTTTTGATGGCACTGTGACCAAATGTTTCTGTACTTACTGTGTTTGCCTTCAGGTCTGTTTGACGCTTGATGGGAGAATTTCACAGCTTCAGCAAGTCTAGTGAGACACTAGACCTCTCTATTTCAAAACTGTCACAATTTGCATATGATACAGATAGTGCTATAAAGCTTTTTTCATTAAGTCATTAGTCATGGTTTTCATTACAATGATAATTAAGCAGTCAAATTGTTCTTTTCCTGATCTCTCCACATATGTTTTATCTCTCTCTACCATTTTGCATCAGTCTTTACGTTGCTTTTGCAGTATCTGGGTTTTGCCAAGGCAGGACAAAACAGCTGGTTGAGGAAAAACTGTACACGTTTAGGAATATGTGCACAGTACTGTGTGTGTGTGTGTGTGTGTGTGTGTGTGTGTGTGGTTGTGCACATACACAGCAGGTATCTTGGGGAACATTGGTACTTGAATTTGAGCAGCTGTGAGCTTAGCATGAGAACAGAAGCAGAATGGTGATGTGGGTTATCCAACTGTGCATGAGTCTGTTAACTGACTGTGAGTCACAAATACAGTGTGTGTCAGGCAGTGGTCATGGTTTTCACACTCAGTCTGCTGGGAGCAGAATAAGAGGTAAGAGGAGGACGCACTGTTTCTGTACTGAGTGCCGCTTTAGTTCGGGGCTGTTCACACACAAGGTTGTGCTGTTCTTTTGTTTGTCTGGTTATTGATTGTCTCTCGCTGAATGTTGCAGGCGTCCTTTATGTTCCCATGTTGTCCATTGTGCCAGCTGCTGGGAGCTGGGAGCTAGGGGTGAGGGGAGGAAAGGATAGACAAAAAACAGAAAGAGATGGACTCGCTTCCAGTTTAAGGGATTTTGGAGTGGACGAGAGGAGGGGAGGAGAGCCGATTTAGAGAGAGAGAAACAGAAACATAATTATAGGCAGAATGTGAGGCATTCAGCTCCAGGATGTGTAAGAAGAGAGAAACTGGCTGATAAGTTATTAATTCTTATAGATTTCCTATGTCTGTCATTGCCTTTGTCATATACTAATTTACTTCATTTGTCTGTCAAATCCTCCTGACTGACAGATTTTTTTTTCTTTACTCCCCCTCATCCACAATTGCATCTTGCCCCCCCTCACCTCCTGGCCAGCAGTGATAATTAGCTGAATCAGCTTGCCAATATTCCATTTGTAGCAATCTGCCAACTGAATGATCCTACAGATGTTTCCTCTGTCTACCTCTGTCCTTGCTTCCCTCATATTCTTCTGAGGTCCAGCTGTTGATTCTTGAACTGTGTAATTAGAGAAATTAAGGTTTACCTGGTTGTTGCAGAGTCCAGCCAATGTATGCTACAGTTTATGAGTAATTATTAAATATTTAAGTTATAACGTGTGATACCAGTCAGTCTGCTACTGGGCATCATATCCTCTCATCAAAGCTAGCAGGAAGAATTATAATTAGCTACTCTTAAGTTTTTTTCTAGTCCTGTTTCTGTGCTAATAGGGAATGTTGATCAGCTATTCCGTAGGAGTTCATTTTTCTTCTGATGTGAAAGAAGTGCAGTTAAAGATTTCGTACATTTGGCTGTTTGTATTGAACTGACTGATCTGTCTACCCGTGAGTGTTCATTGTTGCTCTACATATGTACATGTATGACACGGCTGTAACTGAATGACAGACCAATAGAACTGGCACAAGCAGGAAGTAGCCTGGCTCCAAAAAAATCTTAGAAACTGTTCAGACTGTAAGGTTGTGATACTCTGTGCCAAAAAATATAAGACAAAAATATTAAAAGTTTGAAACTAAGACTTGGGGACTGTTTTCATATTGATGTTTCGTCCATTTTTAGTTTTACTGTAAACAGGCAATGACTCTGCAGTAAACTCTTATACCAGTTAAACATCAATATATCCACTGTTGGTTAGTCACTGTCAGGTAGCAGTCTTTCAGAAAGTTGTTTTCTTCTTTTTACAAAGTTGAGCAGTGTGTGCCCATGTGCAGCAACTGAACTCACTAGTATTGCTTGTTTGTACTTGTTTGGTTTGGGACAAATGGGGCAAAGGTGACAAAACTTGCCATGTGTCAAGAAATGTGTCATCCTGCAGCCATGTCTGTTTGATCAGTGCCTGTGAGCTGTTGAAAGCAACACTTGGCTTGATAACAGCTGTCGGTGATTGAGTCACACTGGCAGAACTGATACCTCCCCTGTACAGATGGACAATGTGACTGTTTTTTTTTTTTTGTTTTTTTTTTTACATGGATGCCATTCTTACTTTGATGTGTCGGACGTTGTCCATCATGTGTTTTCACTAATGGCACTGATTCAATGCTGTGACAGACTTAGATATCCGTAACTATACACACACCTCCTTTTAAAAACTTAGTAGTAACATGAAATGATTGTTTCAGGTTAACCTCTGATATGTCAGTGGTACAGTGTAGCCCCTTTCCCAATAAAGTTGCATTAAATAATATTATTGACATTAAAAATAAAATTGAAAAGTTTGCTTTCTCTGTTGGACTTAAAAGTGGGTAGTTGTACCTTATTCATAGCACAGCACTTAATAAACTGTTATTGTGTCAAGGCTTGGTGCTATTTGTGAGTCTGTCTGCAGCAGAATGGTCATAACTTGGATAATGTAGCATTAATTACCTGTGTGGACTTAAGCAAGGCACATAAACCTCTGTTTGATTCAGTGGAGTTTCACGGTGCTCTGCAGCATCATTCAGAGAAGCATGTAAATCCCCTCGCAAGCACTGAGCCACCTTGGAATTGACTGATATTGCTGCTAGGCGATTGCCTTGTATTATGAACATTAGATAGTAATGCCTGCTGTTGAGTTTAAACCTGGACTGAGCCCCTGATTTAGAGGAAAAAATGGTTGGATTACAATATAATCCAGCCCACAGTGTGATAGTCAGATTAAAGCAGATTTCACATGTGCAAACAAACATCTATGGACAGAAAACTGCATCGGTAGTTGTTTTTAAGTAAGTCATCAATTATTAATTAATTTAATCAAAAAACCCTTGACAAACATCCAAGTGAATTTTAGCATTGCAAATTCCTTCATGTTGTTGCAATATTTGTACCGAAATAAAGATTGAAGTTCAGTTGTTTTTGCTTCAGTTTGCTGTGTATTACACTGAAATGTCTTGTTTGGTGTTTGTTGTTTGGTTAATGCATGCTTCTGTCTTGTTCCTGCTGACCTCTGTTAAATTCTGTTTGTGCCTTTGTACATGATAGACGCTTCTATTTATGCATGTTGCCTTCTGGTATCTTGAATCCTGTTTTAGTCAATACAGTCGCTAGTTTGTGCTCCACTAAAAAAACATAGTGAGGCTGTTGTGCATTTTATAATCTGTGAATCAATTTATTACTTTTTATTTTTCCGTGCTAAGGATCATATTATGCTTTCCATCACTACCCAGGAGGAAATGTATGTCCATTAGTACACCCGTCATCATCATAAATGAAGGAAAACACACATAAGAGTTTAACAAAACAGTCTTTTAATATTACATCACACACACATGCATGTTAATTACACACTTGGAGTTGTAAAACATTGTCTAAGAACAGGAGGGGAAGCCACACTAAATCTTCTTACCATGTGTAAAAGCTGAGGTGTTTCAACAGCAGGTGCAAAACTACATCTTTGCATATTTGGATTGCCAAAGGATATTTGTTCACACTACCACTTCAGTTGCATTTGACATAAATATTTTATTCTCACATTTAGTTCTTGCACATTTTCATCTCTCTCTCCCTGAGTTCTAACAAATATACACCAGGGTGTAACTCATCGTGTAGACTGTTTGATGTGTGGCTGCTCACTGTAAAACCTAGTTATTACATATTCTAACATATGTTTTAACTAATCCTCCAAAACAACAATGATGTGGCTAAAAAGATATGGTGCTGACAGTACTTTTTGTGTATTAAAGTAAGCACTCAATTTGATGCCTTATGTGATATGGTGTAATTCAGTGCATTGACTTAGAGTGTGCCTCACAGTTCCATTTTCAGTTAGTTAAAACCTAATAAAAATAGTGTGTCACATAAAGAGATACTAAAAAAATAAACTGTGAACCATTTCAGAGTGTTTCGTCAGTAGCATGATTAACAAAAACAACAGCAGTGCTTGGCAATATAACAATAAAATCTAATGTAGTGACAAAAAACACAAGCTGTTACCTCAGCTTGAAAACCACGGTGTGTGTTGCAGCATGTGTGTTGTATATTTAAGCAATATACGCAGTAAAACATGAAATTTACTGTATATTTAACAATGGGAGCGACATTATACAGTAACGCACACTATTGTTTTGCGCTCAAGGATAATCGGATTACTCTGAGAGCAGATACAGAAGAGAAGGGTTAGAATAAAGACAGAAGGAGTCAAGGGAGTTGATGTAATAGAACAGAGAGGGGCTGGATTAACCTGAATGGTGTTTGTGTGCACGTGAGAGAATGAGAGAGACAGAGAGTTTCTCATTAAGAAGAGATTGTAATCACACAGTCAAGTGGTCCATTGGGGCTTGAGGGATTCTTTTTTCTGGTGAATGTGTGGATGCAGGTGCACATGGACAGCCAGTACACTAAGTACTGAACACAGAAACATTAAGCAATACATAATGCATGCAAATACCATTCAAAATGTTAAATTTGGATCGTAAAATAAATATTTATTTGTGTAAATCACATATGATGAATAATTAATCCAAGGAGACCTCTTTTCATATATAATGCATCACCCCCAAACTTACCAAGTGCCTTTGGCTTTGCCGTAATTGGGAAAAATTTCTGCATCAGACATCCAGCATTATTAGTGTCACTGTTGCACAGATTGCATGCAAGCACGGCGCACGAATACGCAGATACTGTAGGGTGGTTGCCATAAAAATCATGGTAGTAACACAGTCACAGTATTGATTGACACCTGAGGGTGATGATGGCAGAATGACAGCTGTGTCAAAGAGAATGAAATTTGTCATCTCCTGTGGGACAAAAGCTGCTACAATGAGTTTGTTAACCCGATGAAACAGATGGTTCGCTTGCGAGAAATCCAGCTGCCTTGCAACGTTAAGAATTTGTCACAGCTCTATGGAAGCAGAGGCGGTCTCCACACGGTCGAATTCAGCTCATACATCTAGAAAACGTGAATGAATGCTGTGAGAAATCAGTGTTTGAACTGTCAAATACATTTTATTTCTGGATAGTCATAGAGATTTTCTTTCTACCTGTGTTTTAAAAAAACAAAAAAAAACTTTCATTCAGTAATTGCTGCGTGTTTGTCTTCTAACAGAGAGATATAAATATCTGTCGCTCTATTATCTATTTCTATTTTCTTCACTCTGTCTGTGCTCTCTGTACCTCACTGCTTAAGTGTTTGACCTAACTGTAGCTATGGAGTGGTAGAAATTATTAGGCCGTGACTCCAACCCATTATCTTGTCGCTGTTACACCAGAGATTAGTTGCCTTGCCTTCTAGCAGGATGTCTCACATTGAGACCTTGTGCTACCTTTTGTCCCAATGTTTCAGCACATCTCTGCTCCCTGATACAGCTTGTACATGTCTATCGCTGCAGGCGCAAGATTTCGCATGAGCCAGTAATGCTTCATGACATTTGGATGGAAAAACATAACATTTTCTTGTCAGATCTAGAGTGAAGTCTGTATGTCACGGGTGAAGTGTGAATGGGCTAGTCATTGTGTTATCTTGACCATAAAGACGACACTACCTGACTAGCGAGGGCAGCAGAGGTGTGAATGTATGTGTTGCCTGTGTATGTGCATGCCGTATTTGGTGTTTAGCAGTGTGAAACAAACAGACATACACACACACAAACCTGCCATATTATTTTACTCAGGTAGATGTTGGAGTAGTTGCCGTGGCAGTGTTTTGCAGAAGATGCAGCAAGTTGCTTCTGTGACCTGATTTCCTGTGACAGGAATTACTCGAGCGTCTAGTCTGACACACACACACACACACACACACACACACACGTACACACACCTATACACACGCACACACATCCATCTCCCAGTCTCTGTCTTCCTCTCTTTCAAGCTCGCTCTGCTGCTCCTCTCCATTCACTACTGTCACAAAATTAACCTCACCTGCTTCTCACATTCTCCACATGCCTGTATTTGACAGCAAAGGGACGTAACAGCTCAAAATCTCCCACAGAAAATGCAGCTAACCTGCAGATGTGAGAGCACTGTGGCACAGATTTCCAAAATGTGTGTCACAATCGTACTGAATGAATGTGCCTGCAGTCTCTCATGCTTCTCTCTCCCATCTCTTTCTTTCTCACTCATCCTCACATTCTCACCCTCCTCGTTCAATTCCTGTTTTTAATGCAAAGCTTAGAAATTCACATATGCAAATCAGCCTTAAAGCACAGAGTCCTAGAGATTGCCCTACAGACACATGTTCTGTCACTTAACACTCTGTGTGTGTCTGTTGGAGCGTGATAAATGCATATTGGATTGTGTGTCAATGTACTGGTCTCAAGCCGTACCATTTTAGTAAACCATACCTAGTTAATTTGTGACCTGTTTAAGACCATTAAGGAGCACTTAACCTGTCACCGCACCAAAAGCCGCACTGCAGCAGCCTCTCTCTCTCTTTAGCTGCTCTTCTATCCAATTTAACGCTCCCCCTCTCCCTCTATGTCTCTTGCCATCTCTTGCTTATTTTTCTTTCTCTTGCTCCCCCTGCTGTCTCTGCATTTCCTCCATTTTCCATTTCTATCTCTAACCTTCTGTTTTCTCCAGTGACCTCCTTTGCTATCTCTATAGGAAGGGACAATAAACCCCCCCCCCCCTCCCCCACCTCAATTTTTTCATTCATTTGGCTGAGAAGGTAGAGGTTAGTACCAAGAAGTGTGCTTCTGTTTGAGTCACTGCTTATGTGTGTGTATGTGGCAGAAGGAGACTGGGAGGGGTGTGTGTAAGGAGGTGAAGAGCATTGCGTCATTGGGGGTGTGTTGAGCTGTAGGTGGGCTGAGCCGGCTGTCAGTCAGTGACGTGAGTAGAGCACGTGCGTCGGTCGTGGCTGGGAAGACGTTGTGCGGCGGTTATCCGGCTGTAGGCGAGGAGTGCTAGAAACAGCCGCAGCTCCCCTTACCGACGGGTGGATCGAGGGAGTGTTTGTCTGTGTGTGTGTCTGAGTGTGTGTGTGTGCGTGGGTGTGCGTGTGTAAGTCTGGGTGCATGTAGATGCTGCTTGGGCTGCAACTGGAGCTGCTGCTGGTGAATAATGCAGACAGGGGCACAGAGTTTGGATAGCATGCATGGAGCCAGATTAATAATGCATCCTGCCGGATTATACAGGCTCTGCATTAGTTAGTTTTGCTGGAACCTGTAGCTGCCTACTGTCTGCCTACCTGCTTGACTCACTGACTCCCCGCCTACCTTTCCACCTGCCTGCCAGCCTTTCTACCTGACTGACGGACTGTCTGACTTACTCAGAAAATGTCTCACTACCATTTCATCAAATGCTGTAAGTAGTCATTCAGCATCTCATTATCTGTGCATGCCAGTGTGCTTGTGTATCCCTCAGCAATGGGTGTGTGCCTGTGGTATTAGCACAAACTATAAATGCAGGGTGTCAAAAACTGTATGAGTTTACATGCTTAAGAATTCTGGTCACCTGCTGTCGACACAGGAGCACAATCTAAACTTCAAATGGGCATTTGTGTTCGTGTGTGTGTGTGTGTGTGTGTACGTGCGTGCAGTAAGTGGGTGTGTGAGTTTGCTGCAGAGAGCCGCTGCAGATGCGTGAAGTTGACCGGGAAATGCGGCAGGTAGCGGCAGAGGGAAAGAGAGATGAAACAGAGCCACAGAAATGCAGATCCCACGAGCGTCTGGCATATTCATAAGAGACCGACAGACTGAAAGAGAGAGAAAGTCATTTCAGAGAGAGTGAAGGACAGATGGAGAAAAACTGAGGGTGATTTAGAGGAGTGTTGGAGAGAGCGAGGGAGATGGCAGGATTGGGAAATGCAAAGGAGGTGAGGACGGGATGAGTGACATATTAAGAATGCGGCCAAGTGATGAGAAGAGTGGTAAGCAGAGTCAGGGAGGAATAAGGGAGAGTGGTGCTGATATAAGGCAGTAAAGAGGAAGAATAATAAGGGATAAATGAGTGAATTGTACAAAAGAGGTGATGCAGACTGTCATAAGTCTCCCCTTGATTCTGAGAAACCTACCTGTCTCACCCCCAAAGTTCTACCTGCTACATACATCTATCTGCATCCTACATATTCATCGTGTCTGCAGTTTTCAGTCTGTGTGTGCTACTTTTTCATTTAGAAGCTTCTGCTGTGTTGCCAGTGTTGTTAGCTGGAGCCTGCATGGGATACTCCACATTCAATCAATAACTGATAGCCTGGAGATGGGATGGCAGGAGAAGAAAGCTATTGCTTTATGTCGCTGTCTCTCCACTCAGTCCATCTCTCCTTGCTTTTCCTTGATTTATTCAGCCCTGTTTCCCAGTCTCAGTCCTACTGTCCTTTCCCCATTCACATTCCATCTATCTGTTTAGAGCCATTCATCACCCAGCAGCAAATGCCAGTGTTATTTTTGTGTGGTTGTTCAGACATTATGTCATGCTGTATTTTTTTCCATCCAACTATCAAGTAAAATATGTGCAGACATTTGAAAATGATTTGTAAAATTAAGTGGTAATGATGTGTGTTTTC
Organism: Toxotes lorentzi; assembly: GCA_037833715.1. Classification (NCBI taxonomy): domain Eukaryota; kingdom Metazoa; phylum Chordata; class Actinopteri; family Toxotidae; genus Toxotes; species Toxotes lorentzi. The sequence goes on along the minus strand of JBBMJY010000007.1, from coordinate 8,974,993 downwards.
ATCAGCTGCGGTTGGTACATACAGCGACGCAGAGCAGGCTATGAGAAATCATATTACAGTCAACATATTACAGGATTTAAATCCACATTTGAATTGCTGTGCAGTTGAAGTGAACCTTTTTAGCACACTGAGCATACGTCATTATTTGTTTAGACAAGCATATTTGTGTCACGTCATGCAAGTGTCTTTCCCGACTCTCCTAACTTTGACTAAAACAATCGTTTTTACATCAAATTATGCACTACAGTGCTCTGATAAGATTGTCTTTATAGTCCCCTTTGTGTCTAAGGAAGTTTGTAAAAAGAAAAATCTTTTTTTTTCTTCAGATCTGCTTTCTGTCATTTCACTTTTTCAAAAATGTTTTGTATTGTCGTCTTAAAACAGATGTGCCTATGTTTTCAGCGATGCATGACTTCTTTTATTTTTAGATTGACCTTTTTTCTTTTTGTTTATGTTGTTTTACTTGTTTTGTCATTGTTATGTTATATATCAGTGTCTTGTGCTTTTCAGTTATCCATTTCTTTTATGAGTGTGATGAGATGATGCATCTCCAGGGGTTCATCCTGAGATAAGAAATTATTTCTAAATGTTATTTTCTTATTTTACTTTAAGGTGTCAAGCTGTTTATCTACCGTATATTAATTGACTTCATACTTAATGCCTTCTGTATGAATCACGTTTGCATCAATACGCCATTTTATATGACGTGTGTCGTTCGTGCCGGGGGATTTATAGGTTGATGTGTCTGTAGCCTTGAATGTATGCTTAATAGATGATGTATGAGGGTGACAGAGAGTGCGAAGGACATAAGTGGCCAAACCAAGTCATAACCGAGCCAAAGCAGATATTTTGTGCTGTTTAACTGACAAGGCTAGTGTTGCTTTATCTATCTTACTTACTGTCGCTTATAGTCGCACTAGTTAAGTTCTAAAAAAAAAAAAAAAGGAATAAATTCTGCAGTCATTTGCAGTTTTTTTTTCTGTCCTTCACAGGGGGTTGTGTTGAAATCTTAAACAATTAGTTAATTATTCAGTTACTTAATTATAGAATATAAAAAATAAGCAATCTACTGCTTCCTGCAACTACTGCTGCAAGTCACACATGTATATATGTGATATCTGCTGAACGTGTGGGGCCAAGTTCTTAAATTAAAATACAGTTGCAGCAGTCACCTGGCTTAAATAGTCATAATAACGACCCCCCCTTGTGTGGAACCAGAACACAAAAGAACCTTTTTTGCATGTCTAACCAGAGCAGATGGCACTAGTGTATTGTGCAGGAGGTGTGTGTGTGTTTGTGTGACACAGAAGGGTGGGGGGGGGCAGGTGTTTGAATCAATGTGTAGATATATTTCAAACAGGAAAAAGCACATACAGACATAGCAGCTCCATTCGTCTGTCTGGATGGCTTTGTTTCTGTTAAGATAAAGATCTAATCCAAACACACTGCAGCCCCTACTGTATAAAGTAGAGACAAAGTAGCAACAGTCCATTCATGTACGTTGGAGGACTGTTGAGGACATTGTTTATTGCTGCGTTTCTACTCCAGGATGTTATCACTGTTTGGAGACTAAACAAAGAGATGAAGAGAGATGATAAAGTAGTGAGAAAGAGACAAAGTGAGTTGGGGAACCATGGGGACAACATAAAGTACTTCAAAGGTGTCCTACTAACAATACTTCGCACCTGACAAACGGACTGATGTGTTCTCAGTCACCCTAACACAGAAGGAGAGAGATGAAATACAGAGGTGGAGACAAAGAGAGCCATATTCAAGCAGATCAGTGGAGAGACATGCTGCAAGGAATGGGAGAATTAAAACAAAATAGGCACAAAAGAGCAAGAGCAACAACTGAAAAACAAAAGTGTGTTTGATAAAAGAATGTATGACATAAAAAGACAGCAGGGCCGAAGAGGGATGAGCTGGTGAGTCAGAGAGAAAAACGCAAAACACTGTTTCTGCAATGACATTCTTTTGCTTGTCTTCAGGGCCGGCAGTGACCTGAATTTGTCAAATTATCAATGCTATCAATGCCAGATTGCATGCTCAGAACATACACACTAAATTCCTCTGTTGATGTGGGCTACATAAGTGATGGGTGACATATTTAAGGAAATGCCAACATCATTTTCACTTTCATCAAACCCTTCATTGAAGCCCCATTACTTATGGATTATTGGGGTAGTCATCCTGTTTCTCTGCTCATTTTTCAGGTTTTTCCTTTAATTTGTCACCTATCTCTATGTCTACTTCAAATCTACCTTATGTATTTTTTTGTAGTGTGTCAGTAAGTACTCTGAGTGAATCCAATTCTGAGCCCACCTACTGCATACACAATAGGTTGGCTGCCTTCTGCTGAGATCTGTTTGGCTAAGTCCCACTGAGAAGTGGGGAGATTATGTAGAATCAGAAGAATCACTACACTCTGTTGGGACAAGAGACAATGCACAAAATGCTGTGATGCTCCTTTCAAACCGCCCCAGGGCTCAACAGTCACAGAAAATTTCCTTTACAGTAAATATGCTAAGTGACTTCCCACACACAACTGGGCAGAGTTCAGGCACAGACGTTCAAGCATAAATGTAAGCACCCAAAAACAATAACAAAGATGTTTAGGCACAGCTGTACCAGGAGGTGAAGCAGACATAGTTTGTGTGCTGTATCATCTGAGCCTTGTCTCATTAGCTCAGTATCAAACGGTATCAGAGTAAACACTATGGTCTGCAGTGTTTTTATTTGTTCACCAGATTGTCTTCCTCACTCATTGCATGGACAGCTTGCTACCACATCTTGGATGGTAACAAATAATGCATAAATAAACTGTTTGCATTCATTTCTATGCCGCTGTATAATTTTCAGACACATCATCATCATTATGTTTCTCCCTCTCTCTATCTTGATCTGTCTCTCTTTCTCTCATTAGGTTGTTTCCAGCTATGTAATGTGTTTCGTCAGAACATGGAGATAGACCAGTGTTTGCTGGAGTCTCTCCCCATTGGCCAGCGCCAGCGGCTGGTCAGGAGGATGCGCTGCGACCAGCTAAGGGCCTACTATGAGAGGGAAAAGAGCCTTCAGCGGCAGCAAGGTGGGGTAAAGGTTCGAGCCCCACCCACCCACCGCAAGAATCCCCACGTCCACTTCAGCCTCACTGATGTCATACAGGATGCCATCATTCGCCATGACGACAAGGAAGGTGTGTATGTGGGTGCACGTATGAGGGTGTATGCCTGTGGTTGAGTGAAAAGGTAGTACTGTGTGGATGTGTACACAGTAAACATTTGAGGACAGGCGCACACACACACACTCAGAGCAGTGGCCAAAACACTGCTGCTGACTGCAGGTAACACGATTTGTTCTGCTGGAAGCTGTCCACTTTACTGAGGAGAACAGAGTGGAGCTTTTATCCTGATACAAACAGGTCTGAAGGACAAAAATACCTAAGCAGCGACATTAATGTCTACCTTTGAGAGCATAGAGTAATTCCACAGAATGGCAGTCACTGTTTGTAGGACTCTGGGTAAAATAAAAAAAAAACATTCGACTTTGTTTTCTGATACATAAGTAGCTCAGCTGCACTGACAAGGGGTAGGAAGTATTCTCCAAAGATAAACAAATGTAAAAGTAACAAGAGAACATATGACACAGCTGCCTGCTTGGTTGCAGGAGACAGCTGTGAATTGGGAATAGCTAGTTTGTAGGATTAATATTGTATTGTTTATAGATTCGTGTGTGTTTTCACACTTGTAATGCAAACACAAAGTAATGCGTCACGTTAGCATGTTAAAATATTAGCTCAGGAACAAAGAATACCGGGCATTGTTTCAACCGTTCAAACATTTGTTTCAAACAAATGGTAGCTTGGCGATGCAGGGTGTACTTGAATTGTTTTGTTTTCTATAAATAATACGTTCTTGTTAATTAAAAAAGTATTAAAAAGAGGATTCGATGAACTTTCCTCATGACTTTAGAACGGTTGTGTTATTTTAACAGCTTTTGGTGAACATGTAAAAAAAATTTAATCTTGTTTTTTCTGTGTCCATATTTGTGTATGAGAAAATTTCTTTGTTCCCGTCAGTAAATTTGTGTGCAGTACGCATTTATGCCTTTATCCACTTTTAATCAGGCAAAAGGACCATGACAACTTTTCATAGGCAAACAGACAAATCATATCTGCCCTCAGGTCTCGGATTTAAGTAGGACTGCAGCCTGGCTGCCAGGAAAAACACAATCAAATCTCATTTTATGAGATCAGCTAGTCAGTAAACTCATAAAATTCAAGAGATCCTCACACTTTACTTTAAAGGGCGCTGATACTCGTCTAACCTTACGTCTTTCTTTTTGTCTATGCCTGTCATTTGCCAGTCATTTACCCAGCTGTCCGGGTATATCTGTGTCAGTCCTACCAGCAGTCTTTGCAGGTCACTGTGTTAATCTCTGCTCCCTGGCTGCCAAGGAGGTTCAGCTGGGGTCTGTGGGAGCAGCTGGTGTGCCATTGCAACAGCCAGTCTAAAACCAGGGTTCCTTGGCTTGGCATGAATCAGATCTGATACCCCTCTACCTCATGCCTACCTACGACCTAAGTTCCACCACGGCCCTTAAACTGGTACTAGGCCACTGTTTGCTTTTCTTTAGGAAGCCCCCCTGACCTTTTGGTGGTGTTCAAGGCAGGAATTGGATCTTGATTAAACAAAATAGGAGACGCACAGAAGCCCCTGCGAGAGGGACAGATCCACTTCTAACAGACTCCTTGAGTCAAGGGCCTGCCTGAAAGCTTTATGGTCTATTCATGTCATGTTGACCTGTCTTGTTCCTCTGACTTTACTTCTGCATGTCTCTTTGTGAGGACCTGTGGGTCTGTCCAAACCACTCTGATCACATTTGAAGATGGTTCTTAAGCATTCCTCAGTGGTGCTGGTTCCCTGAATGATAACCGTTTTTCTCACCATTGGTACTTGAGTTAGCGCTCTTCTTTTTTTTTTTTTTTTTTTTGTACTGTGATATGCCTCAGGCTAGGACCCTCCCCAGAGAAATGTGGGATTGTTTCCCCTTACTACAGAAGCATTTTAATAGAGGAGAGAATGTGTATCAACATGTGTTGCGTTGAGAGCCTAAGGGTTAATCTGGTGGACTGGAGTAAAAGAATTGCAGTTGTAACTCATTGACATTACCAGGATAACCCTGTCTTTTGCCTAGAAAGCAGACTGCAACAGATATATTAAACAAAATATGCGATTTATGATTGCCTTTTTAGTATGCAAGCNNNNTATATATATGAAAATTAGAATGATTTCTTGATTATTTTATGATCTCAATATTATGGTTAAACCTTCATCTCTCGGATCCCTTCAAGTGTGAAGTGCGAAATGAGACTGATAGACTTTTGAAACGTCGTAAGGGGCCAAAAAAGAAACAATGCCTTTTAGATGATAGACAATTACATGTTTAATATTGCTGTTATCTTGAATGAACCGTGCATGTCTCAACTTGATTATTTTTCAGCACCATGTCCCCCAGATGGTGGTGATTAATGAAAAAATTGATGGAAAGATGTTTTGGTGGTGGATCGTTGTGACAGTGCAAGAGAGAAAGAGAGAAATTAGCCAAATAAGACTCAGAGAGGAAACTGCAAAGGAAACAAAGAGTTTGAGAAGGAAATGGAATGAGAGAGATAGTGAGATTGGGTGGACACGTGTTATGTCCTAATTAAAGCCTGTTTTTAGTGAGCTGGCTTGAGGATTAGAGTCATAGATTGTGTAGAGACTGAGTCTGCTGACACGGCAGCCAGGTAATCACAGATATCTGTGCAGACACACGAAATCGCAAAGGATTTATTTTCTTATCGGTTGTCTTGCACAGGAAGTAAGATGAAGGAGAATGAGATAAAGAGAGGCCGTGTGGAGAAAAGAGGAAAGGGTGAACAGTGGGTAAATGAAAAAATTGGAAAACACAAGAAATTGAAAGGCAGCAGGAAAGGAGCATCAGGTTGGGGAGGATATTGTAGGGTTAAGGTGAAAAAATACTGATAGTATATGCCCTATAGAGCACACCATACCTCATCTCGCTTCTCCATCCGTATCTGTCATATGCAAACATCTGGCTCACTTGCGTTTTGACATTTGGTGAAATTGCTTTTCCCAAACCAATATCTTAACTTCATCAAAGGAAGACACCAGTGGAAAGGCAGCAGCTGTTGTCCCTGTAGCCATGGAATTTATATGACGTCTTCCCCTTTTAACAGAATAATGACATTAAATATGACATTTTGGTGTTTGTCGTTCTTGGTGAGATGATGATTCCTGGTAAAACACAATGTGGGAAGTGTGAGTTGACGATTGAGTCTCTGAAAAGGTAAGCAGCAATTTTGGTAAATTTAAGATGACTATTCTTTGATCTTTGATGATTTTCCGAAGTCATTTTTTTAAGCCACACGTACAACAGGCACTGGTCACCAGAGAATGAATCCTACTGTCTTTGTTGTTCCCCTGACTTTTTATCTAGCACAGTCTTATCTGTAGTTTTTGTGCATTTATGAGAGTGAGCATGTGTGTTTATGCATCAAGAGGTTGAGATATTCTGGCACTTCACGAAAGTGTAATTACTGTCCACCTGGTTTCAGGTAGTTTACACGTGTATGTTCAGGGGTATACACATAAGTCGTCTGAATACCCACCTTCCATTATTGATCCGTGTGTATAGATCTATCCCACAGGCACAGCACAGTGACTCACAGACTCCAATCAAAGGAAGTGAAGCAAGCAGAGGTAACAGTAATAGCTTTCAGCCCTGTGTGCTGTTTTGAAGTGCTGTTTTAGACACAGTTCATAAAATTGAATCATACCATGGCTAAAATAAGAATGCCATGTGCGCCACATCCAGTGTTATACAATGTTCAGCCCTTTGTCTTGATGTGGCCCGCGCCTCCAGTTCAGTGCAGCAAAGCTTCTCTACAGATGGAGCAGCCAGGTTTCTGTAAATCAGGACAATTCTGCAACAAGGTGGCCCTCAGTATTGAACACAGATCCATATTTTAAAGACCATATGGTAGATTTTGATCAATTTCATTTATCCCAATCTCATGTGTTGACATGCAGTTTAAGGTCAAACTGTATCTTTCTCTATTTTCTTTAATAGGTTGTGTGTGTGTGTGTGTGTGTTTTTTTTTTTTTTTCAAAGGAATTTGTATTCTCTTGACTCTTGTTTTAATTGTAATGGATGTGCTGGACAGCACATCAATGCAGTAGTGTAACCTCCAGACATTTAGCTGTCTTGTATTTATCAGTCAGCTTTCCATCACCACGTCGCATCGATCCAACACTCAGGTGTCCTGCTCAGTGGAGAAAACATGTCACACTGTTACTACTACCCACTTTAGATTTTATATATAAATAATCTCACCAGATGGCAAAACTCAAACCAGACACAGAAGAGGAGAGAAGGAGAAATAGGTGAGCATGGATGTTAGGGGAATATATTGATATTTTTCTGTATTAGAACATGCTGGGATTAAAGGCTTGTCAGACACCTGCTGTGTTTTTGACAGAACGGGGCCTAGGCCCACAGAGGTGGCAGAGAAAGACATACGATCGTGACATATTTTACTGGAATCCAATTTAAAACCTTACAACTCAGTCTGATACAGCAGGGATCCCTTGAATGTCAACTGCATCATCAGGCAGCATATTGAAACTTTTCTCCGGCAGTGGTGTTTATCTGAGTGTCTGATATTAAACCTTTGGTTCACTTGGTGACTCATCATTGTTGCTTTAGGGGTTCAGCCGTACAAGTTAATATGAGAAGGAGCAAAGGATGTGAGTGAGCATAAAAATAAATACAAGCACTTTGTAGACTCCTTGAAGTTCAAGATAGTTCAATTTGGATGTTTCCTGTCTATGTTTGATGATTTAGATTAACATTAAAACCAAGAGACTTAACAAGTACTAAATTAGGGAGAGAGGACCTATTATTGTATTATTACAGTTATTTTTCTTTACCATGGACGCTATTTACACAATGTTGTGAGTAAACAATTCTGAAAGAGGGGGTGAGGGGTGATCGGGCTTGGGTTGCAGATTAGTTCTTTCAAATACTTTGGCATGTAATGCAACAACCTGGTGTACTTCCTGTAAATTCATGGCATTGCTGCAAAGACTTCAAACACCTGAAAGACATGAAATCATCTCTTCTCTGAACAAATGGAGGAGAAGCCCAATCCATTTTACAGAGCTCATCATAAGATAATCTGCATTTAGAGCTAAGCGTTATTGGAAAACTGAGTGGTACTGTTTTTTCATCAGGATTGAAACAAAGGGAAAATGTCAAAGCTCATTTCAGAAACATGGGGCAGTGAGGTGAGACGGTCTCTCTTGTGACTATGACTATGTGATAAGGACAAAAGAGACAGAAGCATTTATAAAGGTGAGGAATTTGAACAGAATCTCATGTGGGGCTGCCAAGGAATGATGCTGTACATGGGGAGAATATGTATGTTTCGATGGATGAAGAAAATTGGCAATACTGCTGTAAGTCGCATTTTATGTAGGATGCATTACAGGGATTTTATCAAATTCATGGAATATCACGGCACAGTAAGATAAGGAAGAACCGAAGAATTGCAACCAGAGGCTGAAGAAAAGTAAATTTAATCTTCTATTGTATCTGTAGAACATGCTCATTCAGCATGGTCATCATATCTACTTCAAGTAGTTCAAGTTCAGCAATATTAATACTGATATCACTTGCAGTGCATGCTCTGGAGGTTAATGATAGAGGACTCAGAGAGCGATCCTTGAATTTTACTCTGTACATTGTTTTAGCTGCAGTTGGGCCGTAGGGAAGGGAGATGTCTGACGTAGCTCTCTGATTTCACATGAAGGGAGGTCTCATGAAAAATGAAAAATTCCTGATGGACGTTGAGTCAGTCTATACCTTATTTAGGTGTCCTTCTCATCCTGTCTGGTTCTCTCTCATTTCCACTCTTTTTACTTGTTCCTATCTGGTTGCCATGGAAACTCCACATATGTCTTGAACAGCTGTTTTGCAATTTTCCACAAAATGACAGCCAACTTTGCTTCATGCCCACTCTCCATTTCCCCATCAGCAGCCCCACTGATGGAGGAACATACACACACGCATACACTCAACACCAAAGCTTGAGATCAGCATATAATCAAACACCAACTGACATATAAAGATTTAACATGAAGGGAAAATTACTGTGGTTGCTGTGGGACAAACATATATCTGTTCTTCTGTGCCTGTGTAAATCATTCAGTGGGTATAAATCTCTATGATGACCAAGGTTCCTTTTCCCATTTAGCTACCTTAAAGTGGAGAGAAACTGTTATTATTTACTGTAAACACCACCTAAATACTGAACACTCTAAATGTAAATGCTTTTCCCTTGTGCAATTCATTTATGTCCTTGGGTAGTATTACTTCTTCTAGTTCACCACTGAATAAAATGAATAAACTGTCTTAAATCATTCTTCTTCATTCTTAAACCAAGACTGGATGACTGAAATTACATGTTGCTATTTTAAGCAGCTTTAGAGTCTCAAGTCAGGATAACCATTTGTATCCATTCTGGTACCGACTTGACAATGGATTTCTGTCACTGGTTAAAATCCCTTTAACTACTACGCTAGCTGGAATTACTGGGAACAAATTTACATTATAAAGGTATGAGATAAATTACACTAATATTAAAAGGTAATAGTTTGATATTCATTCCTGATATTGCTGTTATACTTACTACTAATGCAAATACCAGCTAGACGCAGTGTCTAGCTGGTAGGTGTGGTTGGTCTTGATGAATCTGCCAATGGTACAAGTACTATTGATTACTGTTGTCCATACTACTGATTACAGTTGTCCATACTGACAAACGCTTTGCCCCCCCCCACTGCTTGAGAGTCAATTTGTAGCTCTTGACCTTTGACCCCTCTTTAGACACATTCATTCATTTTTAAAACTCGGGTTAAGTTGTTCTGTCAAAGACTAACACTATCTCTAATAGATAAGACGTTTTAAAGACGGGAAACTGAGCTGAACACTGGCAATCACCAAAGTTCAAATTATATACTAGATTTTTATTAAGAGGAAAAAAAACATTATACCTTGAATGCTTGAAAAATCTCTGCTCCTCTACTAGACAAGGAGATAAGAGCGTTCTCTATTCCCTAGCAACTACTTTAGTGTTATATGAGCCTTAATTGATGGTTTACAGTCCTGAGCCCCTTATAGTGTGCTGAGGAGTCAGGAGATAATTGTGCTGATTGACTCTAAGGTTGGCCAGTTTGTTTCTCATCAACCATTTAAAGGCCATTAAGTACGGAGGGCCATTAGAGGACTGGAAAAATGTCTGTGTACAGTATGTTGGCGTGTTTGGTATGTGAGCGAAAATGATTTGCCAACTGACAGAAAGTGAACCTATAAATGTATGTAAATAATTTCTCAAATAGAAATACTAAGCATTTGCTGGTTACATATTCTTTAATTTGACTTGATCTGTTGATTTCTTTTATTCATGTCTTTGTTAATCGAACACCTCTCAGTATTTGGTTGTTCCTTAAACTGTTGGTTGGACAAAATTAGTAAGGTTGCAACTCACACTTTCCGACTGATAATGGATTAATGCCAGTATGTATAGTAATAATATAGTAATATAGTAAAATAAGATTATATAAGTATATATGTTTTCACAGCTGATGTTTCTGTAAAACTTCTTGCTTTGTCCACCCAACAGTTCAAAGTTCAAACCCATCCAATTCACAATTGCATAAAAAAGAGGAGTATTTCACATTTTCAAGGCTGGAGTTTCTGTTGCTTTTGAATTATATGACTGTGTTCCTAAGAAATCATATTATTCTCATGCTTATGTGCCCACAGGATTACTGCCCAGCATGTACTGTTTTAAGACATGCTTGCTGTGTGTGTATGTGTGTGTGCGCATGTGTGTGTGCGTCTGTCTGACTGCGTGTCATGGATTTAAGCGTGTGTGTAGATAATGACCTTTTTAGTGAAATTACCTCATGGGGGTCATCAACTGGGTTCATTAATTGGAATTATTACCATGGTAATTGCCATGGTTACTGTCTTCAGAGCCATTGGTTAAAGACTCCAGTGTCTCTTTGTATGTTTGTGGGTGTGGGTGTGTGTAGTGGGATTGCGTGATATTAGTGGTTGTTTTGCTGGTACGAGGTCCAGGGTTTAGTCAGTAACCACCTAGTGCTGTCAGTGTCAGTGAAATCACATATGTCCAAACTGTAGCACCCCGCTTCCCTCCCTCCTCGCCCTCTCTTGTTTGTCCATCCCACTCTGTATATCTGTCACCCTCTCCAGTATGCGCCCTTTCCCCTTTTCTCACCGTTGCCTGTTGTGTTCTGTTATATTTGTACATATTGATGAAAGAATACATCAGCGGTATGGTGTAATCACTGTGGTCTTGGATAGCCTGCCACACTCTGCTCATCTGTTTATAGAGCTTGTTTGTAATGGTTTGTGTTTTCTTCAGAAGGTCTGTGTCAGTGTGTGAGTGGGTTGTGCGGCTCATGCGTGTAACCCAGGGGGTTTCTGACCTGCTGCTGGAATGAGGATCTACCAGACATATACACACACACACACACACACACACACCTTAACACTGATCTTTCCTGACGTGTCAAGGACACTCAGAGGACACTTGACTTATATTGGTTTTGCTAGTGAGTGGCACAGATCAGTATGGGTGCGTGTTGTGTGTGTTGTATCCAGGTCTGCATGTGTCTGCTTTACATGCCCTATGCTCCATGTCTGTACTCACATGCAGCAGATGTTAACATCTAAATGTTTATTGTGTTGCAGTGTTGCATCTCCTGAAGGAGGGAGCAGACCACAACACTCCCATTTCTTCTGGGGGATCCTTGCTACACCTGGTAAGATAAGACTACTCAGATGATGATCACTGAATTTAAGAAACTAGCCCTAGTGTGTGTATGTTCCAAATAAACAAGAAGGAAAATGCCTATTATTTTGAACTGAAAGTGTGCTAATACTATGCTACAAATGGCAGACAAAGATCAGGAAGGAGGGCTTGTGACTACTGTGACATGGAAGCATCCCAGTTATCGTTCTTCATGCCTTTATCAGTAATTTGTAAATTCAAGAAGGTACCCCTGTAGCAATCAATTGCTGTACATTTTCCACATTAGTTATTGTGCACTGAACCACGCAGGTGTACTGTTTATTGTTTGCAAAGCCTCAGGAAATATACATTTCTGCAAACCTAGTAATAAAATCTACTGTCCTCACACTCTACAGTGTGCTCGCCATGACAACGTGTTTGCAGCAGAGCTTCTGATTGAACGAGGCCTGAATGTCAACCTGCAGGACGAAGACCTGTGGACGGCCCTGCATGTAGCATGTGTGTGTGACCACGCAGACTTGGTGCTGCTGCTGCTGCTGGTGAGAAACACACACTCAAACATATTTGTGTGCAGCTTATTTATTTTATACAGTACCACAAATAGACGCACGCACACAGACATACATGGATACACTTTTTGGATGTAGTTAGTAGTATAATTTTATTGTTGATCCTTGCAATTCCAAGCGTGTCAGCTACAAATTAGATTAGTGTTTGGGAATGGCTGGGCATATAAGCTTCATGTTTTGAATTAGCTTTGAACCAGTGGCTCTATTCACTCTAGTTATCCAGAATTTTCTGTCCAAGTGGAGCATCTTCCATTGATGAGGGGTTTTGGATTACTGTGGGTCTGAAACACGACTTTGCTGTCTCAAACAAACCCAGCTGAATCACTGAAAACGAGAATTTAGAAATCCTGTATTAACATGATATCAAAGAGAGAGGCTGTTCTGTGGAGGATGTCTTGACAAGAGCTGTGGTTGTACTGATTAGGTCCATAACGAGAGCAGGGCCAGCTGCAGGGGAGGGCATGCACATCCAACCCAGTCACTCAGCGGGCTGGGTCTGCTGTACTGGTGTTGATTAGACCAATGGAGGGTTGACTGCAGTCTGGAGTCGGGTAGAATCCTGTACAGCCTGGTTCTGCTGATTGGGTCCTGAGTGATTGCTGGCTACCTGTCTGCGGGGCAGGAAAGACATGTCCCTAAAAGGAATGGATATGTTTGAAGAGCTGCCAAGCAAAGGGTGTGCAGAGTGAATCGGCCAGCCTGTACTGACTGTACGACTGTTGGGTTCCTGTGTGTGTTGAATGTTTTGTATTTGCATGCATTTAATTTTCCTCCAAGCAAATATTCATGCAGACTGCCTTAGTAGTGCAGGGTGTGATATAGATATGCCAAATGCTATTTATGCTGTGAGTTATGCTTTCATGATGGGCAATACCATGAGAGAGAGGCAGAGAGATTTAATACTGCTCCCAGGGAGGCAGTAACTAAATATCCCCCATTCACTACCAAGACAGAACTAGTTCCTAGTAAATGCGGTCACATTTACATAGCACTCAGCTTTGTTGGAATAGAGCTGGGGGTTAGGAAAGAAGAAATTCACAAAATCAGATCCAATTCTGTAAGAAGTTAAAACATAATTCCAGCTTACTCCAGCAACACCAAAACATTTTATTCAGCTTTCACAGCTTGAATGTCCTGTGATACTAAGTGCTTATTAATTTGATTACATCGACATCTGCTTGCATGCAAGTGTGGCCCTTGTGCTTTCTTGTGTGATTGTGAGAGTCTTTGGTTCGGAGGAGACTAGCAGCATAAGATAGGAGAATTTAAATATCTTTTTTTTTTTCCTTTAGGGTAAGACAAAGAGTTGCATTTCTTTTCCTGGTGTAATCAGCAGGGAGGACGGTTTCTGAAAGGGGAGCCCGGGGCTCTTCCTGTCTGCCAGGGTAAAAATAGCTTCAGTCAAGCCATAGTTCCGATAGATGCAATATTCCTTTTCCTCTATTCATTCATTTTGACACCCATCTCCTCCACTACAGACCCTGCCAATGGCCAGTTATTCTGCTCTGTTCTCAGGCTGCTCCCTTATCAGAGCTGTAAGTGGGAGATCTACCCACTAAATATACGGTAACTGGTTTACATTTTAATGAGAAAAAGAACAGTGCTCTCGCTGGAGGAGCTTGAGTGGCAGCCTTATCTTTGACTGGCACAGGAAGGAATAGTGCTGCTAATATGCACTAATCTATTATGTCCTACTGCACCATCTTTTGCTCCATTTCCCCTCCCCTCGTCCTCTGCTTTTCTGTCCTTGATTTCATGTCTCCAGTTCCTACACAGAAAGGCGGAGTGGTTTTTGCTGACAGAGATGTTTACCAATCTTGTCATGTGGGAAAAGTAGGGGGGTTGATGAGAAGTCTGGGTGCATTGTCGCTCTGTGTCCGGATTGGCAGCAATGTTAATTCTCTTATCTCCTGCCTCCAAACAGCAGGAGAGGAAGTAAGCATTTCTAAACTCTCTCATTCCCAGCCCATTTCCAGACCCATTCCTAAACCTATTCCTAGTTCCAGCTCTGGTTAATGTTCGTCATTGAGACTCTGGAAGGATTAACTGGAAGTGCAGAGACGCAGTGGATTGTCACTTAGCAAATAAAAGCATGAGAGGGTGTGCAGTCTTTATGAATAATTCCAGAGGAAATATTACTCTTTTGGTGTTATGTTTGGTCTTGAAAGCAGTCAGCGATTATCAAAGAAACCCACACTTTACTCTCCACCTTTTTTCATATTTATTTCCGTGTCCAGTACTTAGTTAGACTTTGCTTACGTACATCCATCAGGATGCCTCCAGAGAGGTTCTTGATCTCCATCTGTTACATCTTAGCTGGCCTTCTATTCAAACCACAGCCCACAAGATACTTATCGAATCGAATTTTTCCTAGTGCCTCAATTATGTCTTTCTAATTTCATTTTCTTATGAAACCCAGAAAAAAGATGTGGTAAATGATTATGGTTAATTACAGACATGCCCTAATTCTGTCTCAGTATCTGCCTGACTGAGAGTTTCTACTTTTTTGTGGAGTATATGGACACTTGAAGAACAGAAAAAAAGAATTTTGCTGTCTTAAACTGTTTACCACCACTGTACTTCTAATTTAAGAAAAAATGGTTGTCTTCCTTTTTCTTCTTTGCCATATAAGCCATATCTACTGGCTTTTAGTCTCTTAAATTGTGTAGGGGGAAAATGTAGCTCTGCTGTCATGTGATCAGTAGGAGACAAGTTTTGTTCATCTTGCAGTTCAAACCCAGCAGGGTTACAGTTGTAGAACTGACCCACTTTCTGTGCTTGTAAATGATGAGTTTAAAACTTCTGAACTCTGAGTCCTTTGAAGTCAACCGATTAACAGGAACCCTCTGGCTGCGCTGAACTCCACTTCATACCAGCTGAATTTTTTGAGGGGGTGTCTGCTGATAATGTAGCCTTCCCTCCTCTATATATGACAGTGGTTCATCAAGCAACTGTTGCACACTCCTGCAGTGTGTGATCTGGTTTAAATTAAATCCCGAACTTGCACAGTCTAACAATTTATGGAAAATTTTGTTGAAATATTTTCAGGAAATGCAAAGTTTGTGTACAGCAAAGTCACTTTACGGTTGTTTTGGTTGCTCATGTGAGTAAATATTTTGTTGTGAGTACCTCTTCTCATTTATAGAGAGGATATGTATACATTTCCTTGCATCAGTATCTGCATAATGGTCAGTGTGCAACAACAACGAACAGTATGTAATGTAGTCAGTTGAGAATAATAATGACTTCATTGCTCAATAGTGAAACATGCTGCCTCTGATACGTTTCTCTGTCACTCTTTGATAATTAACTTTGAGGGTTCCTTGAGAATACATAAGTATAAGTTTGTTTTTTATTAGAGAATGAGATTGTTTTGGACCTTCATACACATGCAGTTGCAGAGTTAATTAATCTTAGATAAAACAGGTAGTATAAATCTTTAAAAAGAAAAAAGTTTATGGGAGCTCTTTTTGTGTGTTGGTAAGATTTCCACTGTGCCATGATGATTTCCAGCTCAGCAGTAACTGCCCCAGGGGCTGCTTTCAGAGCATATCTTGTAGTTATTATTGATTCTGTGGCAGTCACTGCATATAACAATTGCCATTATGAACTACAGGCAGCATGGTATTAACAGATTTCCATCTCCGGGACGTCCAAGGTGGATCCATTATATTGTGGCAGGCAGCGTGTCGGGGTCAGAAGTTAACTTGTTAACCCTTTGTAGCCTGCGTGGCAGCCAGCCAGCCACCGACTCGTTTATATCTGTCAGCACTTATCATGTGAGCTCAGACACATGATTAATGTCTCTGGATCAATGGCCTAGACATCATTATACGTATGTGTCTGTTGGTCTTAGAGCTTTGTGTGGCATAAAAGGAACTTAAATTCTTAAAGGAAGATAAATTGTTTCTGTAGAGACAGTTTTCTGTTATTGTCAGATTATATTTAACTCGGCTGACGATTGGCAAGCATAACATTGCCGCATTTATTTAGAACATTTTTTCCCAGTGGATTTTTATGTTGAACTGTGTCACTCTCGGATAAAAACATCTTGCTCACAATATCAGTCTGTCACAGGATTATATCCTGGTGTAGAAAGTACAATTTGACCGTATATATACATTTTTACAAAACAAGTGACCACATACATTTGAAGGTCTGTCCAGCTGTTTTTTGTATATGTGTGTGTGAAGGTGGTCAGTGGTGAGAGTGGTTTTGTGATAGACAGAGGAAGATATATCTGTCATTTAGCCGATAATCATCCAGCCAGACTTCTATTGACTTTTACCAGACCTTGAAATGAATTGTCTGGTTTAGTACACCTTTTTACTGCCCCACTACGCGCTCCACACATTCATGTACACACAAAGAAACATGCCCGTTAACAGAAGTACCCACAGAGGAGCTGCCAGGTTTATGGGGAAGTTGATTATAGGTTTGGGGGTAAAGCACAAATCAAAGGTGTATAGATGGAGCATTCCAAATTTAACATTAGAAGATGAGGGAGGTCTGAGGGGTGGAGTGTGTGTTTGCTTGTATGTGTGGTCGTGGGGACGGGCAGAGGGGGTATAATATTATGGTCTCTCTCTGACTCATTCATCACCTCATCTCTTGCTCCTCAAGCTCGGCCTCACATTGTGATAAGATTTCTTGTTTTCTCATGAATATTCACAAAGCAGCAGCTGATAGTTGTTAATGTTAATTAATTCTCTCTGTTAACCCTTAATAAACCCTCATAAATGAGAAAAAACAGCTCGCACTAGACGACACAGATGTGTGCACAATGAAACCGCAAACCTCACCAGAACAGATTCCCTGATAACTGGAATTAACAGCTTTGTACTGCCTTTATCGCACTGCAATTGCCTTGGTATTTCTTGGATGGAAAACCTTTCCTGTGAATATCTAGAGAACAAATTTCAGAACTGAAAAACAAAACCCGGTTGTTTAAGGTTGCTGTGAGATTTTGAGTCTCAGGGTCCTTGCTGTTGTGCTGATTGGTTTTCAGAGCACTAAGGTTAACGGCTCTAATGTTGCTCTGTCAGCTGGCTACCTCCTCGCAGTTCCAGCCCTCTTTCTCCCATATTTTCGCTTTCCCTACCCCTTCGCTCTCTGTCTGCGTAAGGACCAGGCCATAAATCTATTTGCCACACTGCAACTGGGTCGTTAGAATTCTATTAGCTGTAAATATTCAATAAGGATCCTCACTTAGAGTCTTCTGTCCCTGCTATCAGACTTGGTCCAGCTACGATCGTTACACTGGCTCGTCCTTTATGTGTTTAGTCAAACAACAAGAGGCGATTTATGACTGGATGCTGACAATTGCCACTTGAAAGGATGTAGGTTACTTTTATTACCTAACCTCAAAGACGGGATG
Organism: Toxotes lorentzi; assembly: GCA_037833715.1. Classification (NCBI taxonomy): domain Eukaryota; kingdom Metazoa; phylum Chordata; class Actinopteri; family Toxotidae; genus Toxotes; species Toxotes lorentzi. Next base: position 8,957,145 of record JBBMJY010000007.1, on the reverse strand, counting down.
ATAAAAATGGGAAGGAGAGCAGGAAGGGTCACAATTCTGCTCTACTGTTGTGGCGTTACGACATTTTTACAAATAGTAAGTGCGGTAGAGTTCCCCCAAAGAGGAGCAATCAATCATAACCACGTTGTGACCAACGACTGTGCTGTCGTCAGTCTAACTGTCATTAAAAGAGCCTGAGGGAAGGTCTCCCATGTTATCTCATGCTATAATAGAAGACTGCTTTGGCAGGGTCCTTATTGAGTAAACACACATTAATCTTGTCACACACACACACACACACGCTCACCCTGATGATCCCAGGTAACAGTAACCAACGCCCTCGCTCTTCGCTGCCGCACCCCCAGAGGCAGTTATTTAACGAGCTCTTTAATTCAGTGTACTGTCTGTTAATGTGTCCATGGTCCTGCTCAGCTATACGCCTCGAGGGAAGCCAAGATAATTGGGCCCACTTTATCATCGATTCAAGTCTGATGAATGGGCCCTGCTAAAACTCAGTTTGTTTGTGTCCTCTCTGCTTTTTTTTTTTTGTCCCGCCCTGCGTCTGGAAGGCCGGAGTGAACGTTATGCTCCAGGACGTCAATGGAAACATTCCTCTGGACTACGCCTCCGAGGGAACTGAGAGCAGCTATATCCTCCGAAAGCACCTGGAGGAAAATGGTAAAGCTCAGCACACAAAGTTTGTTTTACAGGCTTTGGAGAGTACTACTACATATATGAAAAAACTTCAATAAATCCAAATGTCGAGTGTCAGATGTTGAGTTAGCGTTGGTTAGGTGTGAATACTACCAGTTTGAGAATTACTGAGAAAGACATGAGCTTACCAGACTTTCAACCATTCGTCATCTTTGCTTGAGGCTACATAAGCTGTTACTAGCATAGCACATGCAAATCTTTGACAGAACCATTCAGTGGTCTAGTTGCATGCTAGATGCTGTAGGCTAGTTTTTGACAAGAAAGTGGATATAACTGAATAAAAAGGACAATATTTGCAATTCTTTTGCATTGATTTTTATTTTTTTTTAACTCCATTGTGTCTGTGTTCCCTCACAGTATTGTAGGAATGCTGTTCTAAATCGGTGGAGTACTCTTTTGACTGTATGGTCCATTGAAAGGTGGTGGCTCCTTGTTATAAGCGAAAAATTAAGTAATGAGAAAAAAGAAAATATTTCATTTTGTTTGTTTAAGAAACCCCGGAAAGTGAGTGGTTAATATTTCATACCTGGATTTAAAAAGGATGTATTTTGTGTGTATGTGTGAAGGTGAAGTACACCCACAGGCGTTATGGTGGAGGATTGCGAATGGGGCACTTTTCTCCCACAGAGAAAGGAGAAGGTCAGCACAGGAGCAGCGAATAACGGGGATAAAAGCTCAGGAGAGTTGGAGGCACAGAGAGGCAAAAGTGGTAGAAGCACTGACCTAGAATGACAGAGAGAGAACAGGGAAAAGTGCCAGAGAATTATAGGCAGACACACAGAGAAAGGGTGGCAGGAATCATGCTGACAATGCTAGACAGAGACATATATAGACAATGATGGAGGGACTTCCCTCATCCATCTGTCATTGGCCATACATGAGCCTGCACGGGATCACATGATAGATGCTAGCTTCTAACTTGCAGACAGCTAACTCATCAAAGCTCCGACCACCCTACACACGCGTACACCCACCCACACTCAGACTGACTCTCTAACCCCCCAGCCGCAGAATTTTTTGACACTTTTCTCTGCTTCTGTCTGCCAGCCCCTGTGGTGATCTCTTTCCTCCTGCCTACCTTCAGCTCCCCTGATACCACCCTCCCATTGCGCTGGGCTGTGCCACCATGAAACACACTCTTACTCACACAGGCTCACTCAGCCTCTGTTTCCATAGCAACTTGGTTGCATGCTCTCTATCCCCATCAAGTTTGTGTGGTTGTGGGAAAGACAGGCTGTCCATGTGCCTCTACATCATGGAGAAAGGAGGAGGAAGAGACCTGTGTGTACTTTACCACCATAAAAATTCAGTTTTTCCGTCTCCCTTTTCTAGCTGAGTTGCTTGTGTTTCATGTAATACTGCGTTCTTACACATATTGGCACTTTAGAGAATAAGTATTCTCTTCTGTTACGGTAATGTTCCCATGAGTAAGTCTCAGATACCTACAAACCTCAGGGCTCTTGTGTGTTTGCAAAGATAAACTTATTGATTAGCTGATACAACCAGTCTATTTGGAAAAGTCCCATTAGTTAGCGCCCTAGAGCTTATCCACGTGAAATATAGATTGATTGATAATCAATGCAAATTATTACAGCAACTAAACTCAGGTCCACTGTATGAATGTGATTATGGGGTAGCGCATTGATCTCCATAGTTTGGGATGCCCTTGTAGACCTCTGTATGTCTGTGTCGGCCCAGGAGACAAGCTACAGTGGCCTTGAATTGTTCAGGTGAGGGATTGAGGCTCTGTATGATTACAGGATGACCTTCTGATTTTTATTCAAGTGTCATTAGCTGCAGGATCGCTTCTGGCCATGCACTTGATGTGCCAGGCCACAGTTTTAGCATGAGGAGGTTTCCTGTTTGACAGTTTGTGCATGTTTTAGCTGTCCGTGCTGTACACGCAGCCTTAGAATTGCATACTAAGTACTGACACTGTACAACCAAAACCACACTAAATTCAAACAACATCCTGTTAAATAATTTCTTTCTGCAAAACCTGGGGAATCTTTAGATGCAAAAAACACTCTGTTCACTCACTAGTTTTTTTCTAAGTAGCTGAATCTTAGGTATGAGGTTTGGAAGAATAGTTTGATAAGTCAAGCTAGTTTGATAATAGTTGATAATAGTTTGATAAGTCAAACAATCCTTTTAGCATGCCAACAAAGGACATATTGTAGCATTAGTGTGACAATTGTGCTTGTGTTTCATAGGTGTGGATGTGTCATCTATGCACGCCATGAAGACACAGAGACCCAACACCATGTTGTCTGATGTTAGACAGCTTGTAGCCACAGGCGGAAGCCTCAGCCAACCCAATGATGACGGGGTCACTTTGGTAAGTACGGTCTCGAATGTGTTCGTGTGTGTCGGTTGATTGTTTTTCTCTTTCTCTCCTTCAATCAATAGTTTGTGGTTCTTCTTCTTTTCTCAGTCTTTACCAGATACTGTAGCTTTTTCTTTTTTTATTTCGTAACTTTATCTTTGATTTTTTTTCCCTCTCTCTCTGAAGCTCCACATAGCATGTGCCAGTGGTTACAGAGAGGTGGTGTCTGTGTTGCTGGAGAGTGGCGCGGACCCTCATCCTATCGACAACAACTTTTGGACCCCTCTCCACCTGGCTGCTAAATACGGACAGGTAAATAAGAGCCGCGCAGCAAGTGTCAGAATGTTTTTGACATTGAGGTAGTCCCCTAATTTCAACTCATCCAGCTGTATTGATCCACTGTGACAGCAGTCATTAATGAAATAATGAGGAAATTATTGATGGATTGTTCCTCAGAGCAACTTGCCTCTAGTTACCCTGCACACACTCTGATAAACTGCTCTTTTCGGGCCCATTGATCAAATACAGTCAAACAGCTGGCACGGAGCAGCACTGCATATGCATTTGTTACAGCATTTTAGATGAGCAGTTTAATGGTCTCTCTTAGAGGAGAGAAGATTGATTTCCAAATGGGGCGGAGGTGAGCCGGTGGAGCGATGGGGTCTGGTGGTTTGGGAGTGGTCCAACTATGAAGGAAGGGGAGTGATCGCGTTCAGATCTCGCTGACCCAACTGGATATTTAATTGCATTTCTGGACTGTGTGCTTGGCTGCTAAGAAAAGGAATTTATTCATTTGGCATTTAGAGGCACTCTCTACTTCTTTGGTTCATCTATCCTCAAGCAAAGATTGTTTTTTTTGTTTTGTTTTTTTCCCCCAGCTGGAGTGTGTTTTAAAAATTCTTCCGTTACCTCGCTGCTTTTTTCTGTTTCATTCATACAGATCTGTTTTCTTTCCTTCCTTTTACATGAATCCAGCTGTTGATCAGATGATAGTGATCAGTAGAACTAAATGTACACATTCTCCACACAGCACTCCTCCAATAAGTGTGTGTGTGTGTGTGTGTGTGTGTGTGTGTGTGTGTGTGTGTGTGTGTGTGTGTGTGATATTTAAGTGCATTTGACTTGAGAGTGGCAGTCTAGAGGATTGGAGAATTGATTAGGTTTCCCTTGCAGCACTAAATCACCACAGCCATCGGTTCTTCACTGGTGCCAGTGCTTTGCCTCCTGCATACCAACTATTTCCTCGGCATTCTTAATCTCACTTCCTGCCCCCATTCCCTTATAGCTGGTTGGACAGTGACATGTCAGTAGCACAGGGCATTATGGGTTCAAAATGTGTCAAAATCTTTTCCGCCAAGTAAATCACTGGTCCCACTAATTAAAAGGTTTCGCTGATATGAGGCAGAAGCAAACTATTGCCTGGAAACACTGACAGGCAGCTTTAATGCTAACTGGTACATTAAACCCAAAGACCCCTTCTGCAGTGTGGCATACATACTAGACTGACCCTTTAAGAAGATGTATGACCCTATTACTGCAGCTAATTAAACTTTCTTCTCTTGGTCTTGCGATAAGTTAGACCCTGGCTCTTGGCTTCCCTTGTTTTAGTTAGGGGTTTTCAAGTTGGGTTCTCTTGAGGAAAGTTTTTTTTATAAGTCCTGTGCTGGATTTTCAAGTGGAAATGACAGGGTGTTAAAATACAATACTGCTGGGATTGGATTAATTCAGTCTCTGTCATATTGAAGGTACAAAATGAAAGTTGTGGCAATATAGCAACCACAGGATTTATATAACAGTAGAATTTTCTAAAGCTCTTCAATGTTAATCTCAAGATTAATTTTCACATCTGACAAAAATTGTTAAAAGGACATTTGGGCCTTTGCCAAAAAATCTCAATCTACGTCAGCGTAGGTTACTTTGGTGAGATGAGGTTACTTTGACCCTGCTGATCCCCATGTACTGATGACCTTTTCCTGGTCCTCCTGTAAACTTTGACCCACTGAAGAGTTCAGATCCTGTGGTGCTCCTGACGTGTTGTTGATATTTATAGGGTGTGAGTGCAGCTGAGAGTGTTTGTGGACAGTAGAGATGCTGTAGACCCGTAAGCGAACAGCTGCTGGCATAGGTCACAGCCAGTCTGCTGAATGTGCTAAGTCACTCTGCAGTGCAGATGATGTCTTTATTACTCTGCTATAGATCAAATAAGCTCTGCTATTTCCAGAGCAGTTTGAACTGTTACTTATAGAGTATGAGTATGTATAAGTATGTTGTTAAGTTTAGTGTGAGAACTTGTATTTAAATGAATGGTTGAAATCAATCAACTTTTTTATTTGTTAGCTTACTTCATCAAAGGACACCTTTATGCACCTTTATGTTTGCAGTTAGTTTTACCACTGAGTAACTTAGTTCAAGCATAACTATGTAGTTGCTTGCTGTTTAATGTACTATATGCACCAGTAACTGCAAAAAAATAGAAATATGTTTGCAGTGTTCTGACATATAACTTCTCTTCTTTTTTAGTTGCATTGGAGCTAAATGTACGAGTCTGCAAACTGAACAGCAGGAGGGCATGTTTTGGTTTTAGTGTTTTCACTGACTATTTTCTTTGAATTAGCTTTGGTTGCTTTGGTTCTTGTGTGTAATTATCAGTCTTAGTCATTTGATTTTGAAGTGATGCCCTTACATTTGTTGAGCTGCTGAGACAGCTTCTGAGTCATGCCATCTTTCCACAAGTAATGATGAAGAAGATCCTTGTCTATTATCCATAAATTGAGTCACATTTCAGATAAGCTCAAAACATCACATAGACTAATCACAAATCAGTATTCGCGGATCACATAGTGCATCGCATTTCTTGGATCTGAAACAGCTGTTAATTCACAGAGGCAAGGTGACATAGAGAGTGCAGATAAACTAGAAAATCGAGTAATGTGAGGGAAAGGAGAGCACGTCAGAATGTAGCCTGTGTGAGCATAGTTTAAAGGGGAAACTGAGCCAGAAAAATGGAAGACAGAGGTGACAGCCATCACATGTCACTCTGTGTAGAAATGAGGGCAAATGACTACAGGGTTCTTCCAATGGTGACATGTGATGGAAGATAGGCTCATTATTAAAGGATCTCCTCAAACTGGGGTAACACTTGTATAGACCTGTCATTTGTGACATACACTGTATATATTATCTGCTTGGTGTTTAAATTCTAGGTTGGTGTCACAGCATGTCCTACGTTTACGTATCTGCACTGTAGCAATACATGCGGGTATAACCACCATAACCCCTATGACCTTTAACAGGAGGATCTTCAAAGAAAACATAAGAAATCTTTATTTTGTTTTTGTTTTTGTTTTGACAGAAGATGCAGTTAATAGTGCCAGAAATGTTAAAATTTTCCTAGGATCTAACAAATGTGGGTGTGGGTGTTTCTCCCATCTCTTTCAGACAAGCATCGTTAGCCAGCTCCTGAGACATGGGGCAAACCCGACTCTATTGAACTGCAACCAAGACAAGCCCTCAGGTAACACATTTAGGCATTCACACCAAGATACATGTGTGCAACATTCACACACACATACTGCAGTCAGAATGAGAAAGTGTGTTTCTAGCAAGCAGAAGGTAATGAAGCAAAAAGGCAGAGAAATGGATTTTGACTTATTCAGCTGAGCCTTTTCAAATGCATTAATAATCAGTATGATAATATAAAACATAGGCTCATACACAGACACACACAGTGTACACAGTAAATGAGTCTTATAATCAGTCTCTGGTGAGTCTATCTGTGCACATCTGAGCGTATCTACAAGAGAGAACTCATTTCTTAATGAAAGAAAGCATTAACACCTTACTCTTGCCTGTACACACATATGTGCAGTGATTTAAGTCTGGGTGTTAGCAGTAATCATAAGGGGCTCATGTGATTAATTTGCTAATGGTCATAAAGGTGGCATAATAGCCATGAGCGTGCTGTGTTTTTTTTTTTTTTTCTCTTTTCTTTTAATAATGGAACCATGCAAGATCAGCGCAGGAGGTCTAAATGAAGACAATTTGCAACAGTTCAGTGTGATGGTAGATGTGTGTTAGTGGTTGTCTAAGAGGTTCCTGTTTTTCCTGGTAGGCACCAGATGTCAGGAGAAACTTAAATAAATAAAAGATGTCTGCCATCTGAAAAATAGTGCCCACTCTTACAGTGATGTTAAATTTATAGATCCCCTTCAAATCCCACCCTCCTATATTTAATTTGTGTTTATGGTACCTTGTAAAGTTAAAATATGAATATTTGACCTAAAGTAGAGAAACTTCTGATTCGGGTACAGCTCTGATCTTGGCTCCCAAGGATATACACAAAGGATTTTGAAGAAAAGCACTCCAGTCCACAGGGGACCTTTAGCTCTTTGCCTTCTCATGTGTAATTTTTCAAAAAGGAACAATCTATCCTCAGCTTCTCAGTGAAATGCTCAGTCTCTGTGTGGGTGTGATAGTGTAAATTAATCTTTTAAATTCAGTTATATTAATGTTGCAGTGAAAGCCATTATTGGCTGATGATCCTGATCAATGTTACAAATTTCCTTCCCACATACACAGAGGCACAGCAGGGGTAGAACTCCTGAACAGAGCCATTATAAAACCACCCTTTGAACCAGGCTGCTAATGACTGTAAAGTGTAAGTGTAGACATGTAAATGTCATGTAGCAGTGTCTCTTGTGTGATAGTGATGAAATGTATCATAGAGAGGGGTCTATCAAGAATATCATGGCTGCCTCACCATTTACTCCCATGTCTTCATCACACCTCAGACTGCCTCACTCCAGCCTTAATCAATAACTCCTCCTAGCATGTAGGCTTAGAGAAGATGTGAGACAAGCCCATAGAGACTGATGCAACCCCCCTCTTTTTCACTTGGAGCCGCACATCCCTCTGTCAGCAGCCACATGACGAAAGGAAGACAGAGCAGAGGTGGGAGTCTAGGGGGTTGTCAGTCACATTGAAATAAAAAGACAGGATAAAGCCATTCCCCCCCTTGTGCCCTGTTAGACCTCATTAGAGACAGGGAGGATCTTAATTCCCCATCCTCTTAAGCACAGTTGGATTGATCCACAGTGGGGTTTCCATTCTACACCAGCGCTGGGTCGTCCACACAGATTGTAAAGGAGGGTTGACATGGTGAAAGACAGGAGAAGAGAGAGGTGTATCTGGTTGTTCCACACCAGAGAGTATTGTCCTCTTTGAGCTAACAATATTACCACACTCACAGCATCTTTACACTAAAGAGATAATGATGTGGTAGAATTTTGTGAGAAAATCAATTTTTCCAAATTTGACATTTACAAGTTTTGGTATTCATCAAATTAAACTTGTCTCTGTGAATTTCAAGTTTCACATCAAATCACTGATCAGCCCATCTTGTGTGTCCTGTCACCAGACATTGCAGTATCGGAACCTATAGCTGATATGCTTCTGAACGCAGAGGAGAGCTGGCTGCAGAGACTGAAGGACCCCTCTGCTCCTCTACCCTCCACAGACCAATGCTATGATGGTGGATCACACGACCTCACCACGCCTGTCAAGAACTTGTGGGTCAACAGTTTCATAAGCACAACTGTTGTTTTACAGTTACTACACAGATTGTAAAATAGTGTTGTTTTTTTCTTTTTTCTCTCATCCACTACTCTGCCCCAAACCTGCTTCCTGTCCCTCCTCCTGTTTTGTCATTTACAACTCCTTGACTGTCCAACTAATATATAGGAACCCCTTTGGTATCCCTATCTCTAAGCGGGACAGTCTGCTGGAGAAATGTGCCATGTTCAGAGAGGCAGGTGGAGCACTGAGCGGACAGCCCCCCCAGGACAGTTGCCTAGATGGTCCCTTTAGCTCTGGAGCCAGCAAACTGGAGCAGGTACCTCACCTTCTTACAGCTCTTGCAGCACAAAAAACACACTTAGATAGTAAGAACACAGACAATCTCAAGTATTCAGGTTACACAAGAAAAGAGAGATTTCGCGTTTTACATTTGTTACTTTTGTGTCGTTAAATCATTCTTTTTGTCACATTATTGTGCCATGTTCATTTTAACTCTTGCCCTTCTTTTTCATCAGATCAAGCTGATGCCTCCGGCACCTAATGACGACTTGGCATCCCTCAGTGAACTGACTGACAGCAGCCTGCTCTATGAGATGCAGAAGCGCTTTGGCAATGACCAGATCTACGTAAGACTCCACTGTCCTTGTGCCAATAAACAAGGAACCTCACTCAACATTAAACATGCATTAGAACACTGAGTGCACATAGAACACTGAGTGCACATAGAACACAGAGCCCACAGAGAAATGCAAACACATGTTCACTCTCGGGCATAACTGGGCCAGTCTAGTTGTTTATTTGTAGTGGAGAACTGTGTTTTATGGTTGGGGGGGTTTGGGATGTGATGTTTGGATCACATGTCACGCACTTTATACCCATGAGCTCTGCTGTGGGTTTCCCTCCAGCATACGTACATGTAATGTACTCTGTTTATATACATCTCACACAGTGCATCACACACACTGCACCCCCTCAAGCACTAAAACCAATTGTGCAAATTTGTATATCTGTTAATCATCACTACTGCCACTGTCAGTGACCGGTGGTGATTTGTTACTTTCTAAGGCTTTAATCTGTACACCAGAACCATGAACTGTAAGAGTGGTACCTAATTCTAATGTACATGTACTCACAGACACACACACTTAGAGTGGTGACAGTTGCAAAATCAATACCATTTAGATCTATTGGAAAGATAAATCCATAACTACATTCAGGAGTAAAATACCTTCATCTCCAACAATTGGTCCATTTCAGATTCCTGTAATTTTCTCCTTCCCTTTAAAACTGTGGTCTGGCCCATAAGTCTCCACTGGGACTGAGCTCTATAAAGGCTGGAACCAGATCAATGTGTCACTATCCGGTGCACTCTATCATCTGTGAAGAGGCAGTAATAGTGTGTTATTGTGGATACCCAGATGGGCGACAGACAGCATGGTTTGCCACAGCAGGGGACACAGATAAGGGGGTGACAATAAAAGGAAGTAGAGTGGTGGATGAAGAAAAGAGAAACGATTAGAATTCACCATAATGAGGGCTGGATACTGAGGTGAATTCCTTTTAGATGAAGTATTGAAAAGCGAGCGTTGTTGACAGCTACTGTGGGTATAACAGAGCACGCCTGATCTGTGTGTGTATAAATCCTGTGTCATAAAGATGCACAGGACACAGTAATGTAAAGTAAACAAAGTCAGGTTAGCGAATGATGGCTTGGCTTTCAGTTACATTTGCATCAAATTGCCAAAACAGAGCTTACACTTCTCATTTGACCAAACCAAACCATTTCTCAGTTTTTCTGCCCTTCTTATTGTTCTTGTTTCTATATCTAATGTAGATGACTTTACCTATAGTAATAGAGGGCATTTCCAGAGAATGGTGAACAAAGCAGACATGTGGTGAAGGACAGAAACAGCAAGTGGACAAAGGCAGTGAATGCTCCATATGTTCCCAGCAGGGTGGTCAGAGATGGGGCTTTGATGAGTGATCTACTGCCTTCTGCCAGGATAGAAGGACCAGTGCACCACTAAACCCCCAAGGAGAGTTGCAAGGAACTGGGGAAGGATATGAGAGAAGGCAGTAATGGAGGCTAGATTACTGACAAGCACGTCATGAGATTAAATGAAAGAGTTAGTGAGGGAGAGTTTATTAATATTTTCACACAGGTTTACCTAGTTAAAGACACAAAACAGTAGAAAAGTTTGGGGAATTTTCCTCAATGTCTGCAAGCAGTGGGGCTTTGTTCAAGTCATTAACCTTGAGCCAGGGCCTAAAGACAGAGCAGCATGTTACAGAATGTTGAGTGTGTTAGCGGTTTAGTGGAAAGGGTCAGAAATTGGGAGTTGGTTATTTTTATCTTAATAGCCTTGGGGTTTGTGTCTACGCTGTGTGGGAGGGCAGGTTTTTTGTTTTTATTGGAGGAAGGTCATTACTGAGGTTATCATAGAAGGTCCTTCCCTGACTTTTCTCTGCCATGAGATTACCATATACTTATGGTAATCGGGGAAAACGTCACCACCATGAGTATTGATGTTAAGGAAAGAGTGGGTGAGCACCTCTATTTTCAGGTCAGTGTTAGCTTTAGGCAGTCGCTCAGTGATTATAACCCAACAGTTTGTATGTCAAAACAGTCCATCAAAGCAGACCTATGCCACCTCACACCCAAACACGATATTGGATTAACTTTGTGTTTTCAGCTGAGTTACTGCGTTTCTGTGCTCTGTTGTAGACTTACATTGGACACATCCTTCTGCTGGTCAATCCAAATAAAGAGCTGCCCATCTATTCCACTTTGGTAAGCATGCATTTAAATTACCTCTGTTTCAAATAGGCTTATGAGATACATTGTGCTTAGCTCTCCTAATGTTGAATTTGCAGCTCTTTTTATGCTTGATCCCTGCCTGAAACATGTGGCTTTACGCTGTAAAAGCTGTGCATTGTACATATAAAATCACATTATAAAGGAGGCATGTTTGCTGTATAATGAGCAGGGCTTGAACAGATGAAATGGACCTTGTAGTTGATAAATAATGCAGCCTTCCTGTCAGTGATACACAGCATAAGGCTGACTCTGCAACAGCCAGGAAGTAGAGGGATCCAGTTTAGCGAGGTGCACACACTCTCTCTCAGACTCACATTTGGCTTTATTACACTACCTCTCCACTATAAAAAAATACATTTTAAAAACACTATCACTGTTGGTGAAGACCAGCCCGTTTAACATTTCCAAATACCTAAAGGACACTGTCAGTGAACGTCTGGCAGGCTGTGATTCTTCTTTTAACATTCAACGTGTGCCACTTTATTTTAAATAGTGTATAACTCATCTTGAAATAGATGAATTAATGCCAGTTTAGTGCATGCCCATGTGGGCCCAGGAGGGGTTGATGGAGGAGGAGACGTCTTCTACTGCCATGACAGAATGAAGCCAAGCCCCCTCTGGCTGTCCCATTCCTGTCTGTGTCTGGATTCACTCCAGGCATCTATACCCAACTGAGAGGGTGTGTGGAGGAGCAGGGAGGAGCCGGCATGGGAAGGACATATGTCAGAACATGTGTGATCTGCTGGCCGTCTGTCATCCCCTCTGGTCTGGTGGTCCACAGCCTATCCTCCGTCCCTTTTCCTACAGCCACAAACACAGCACTGGCACACATCTGCTGGTCTGGTTACACATTGGAGTAATGCAGCACAGTTATCTCACAGTTCACTTACTATGTTTTTAACAAACTGTGACATAAATTCTGCAACTTTTTCAGGTTTCATCTTTCCTACACGGATAAAATAGGTCCTGAATTAAAATAATGCGGTACTTTAAGAAGCAGATTTTTTTCTAGATAAAGCTAAGCTGGAGAATAAGCTTCATAATACACATTGTCTTTTTGTATTTTGTACTGCAACATATTATTCACTGATATATTGTTACACATGGAGTCAGACATAAACATGGACATAATCGGACATTATTGTTTTAAAGTAGACCAAGCAAAGTTTAGGGGTCACCCATAGCTTATGTATTTAAACTGATGACAGTTTTCTCTGAGCACCAAATGGATGTCTTTGTCACTTTAGGTTGAATTACATGGTTACAATTAGTGGTAAACCACATCTTGTTAGTGAGCTGACACTTGGTATGTCAATTATACACAGAATGGTTTCAGTGTTTTGCTGAAACTTAATAACGTTTGTGTCGCTCAGTCCAGGTGTATCACTGTTATGTAAGGTTGTAACCCAATGTCTTGACGTACTGCGTCTCTCTCTCTCTCTCTCTCTCTCTCTCTCTCTCTCTCTCTCTCTCTCTCTCTCTCTCTCTCTCTCTCTCTCTCTCTCAGGTGAGTCAGTTGTACCTGAGCTCCACAGGTCGTCTGTGCTCCTCTCTGCCCCCTCACATCTTCTCCTCAGCAGAAAGAGCTTACCACATGATGCTGCAAGAGAGACGCCCGCAGTGTTTCATCTTAAGGTACATTCTATTGCTTCAACACACAAACACTGAACTCTATGCCTCAGGATACTAAGACAAAGCAAGTTCAGCTGCGGACACCTGGTTTGTCCACACCCCTCTGCCACGCACCTGTTAAATACTCCCTGAGAGATTAATAGCGCTCACCCTGAGTTGAGCTGAAGACCTGTTCAGTGTTCACACAGAGATGAATGCTTGCTGGGAGCGTTACAGCATCTTGCTCTTTGTCCTCGGCTGGACGGAGGCAGCTCCCTGATTGCAATTAAATCCCGTTCCGGCTCTCCAGTGACATTCCCGCTGAATTGTAACCAATCTGGCAGAGTTAATGCACCCTGGCCACAGGCTATCCATCTCATTCACACACACAATCACACACACACATACGGCCAAGCAGGAACAGTGTGCTGTGCATTCACACATACACACACACTCTCATTTTCTTGATTCATTCCCTGCTGCACTTTATCACCCCTCTTCTTATTTCTCTTGCTTTCGAGCTTTCTGTTTAACTCTGTCTCTCCTCACACACTGCACTAAAGAACACACACTCACACGCTCCTACATGTTTACAGGCAATCAGCGGCCATGATCCCCTGAGGCTAGTGCTCCAACAAAATGCCCTTGAAATCTAATAAAAACTGGTAAATGAAAAGACAGTGAAAAGGCCTTTAGACTTCACACTCAGCAGGGCCATTAGTATCAAATACAGCAACACACATACTCACAGACAAGCAGTGCACCACAGCACACTGCGGTCATTAGTAAGGGCTTCTGACCTTCTGAAGCCATCTGCTTGGTGTTACTATTACAGTCTCAACTCTCTGCATGTCGGTGAGTGTTAGAGCATGTACTGTAGAGGTACCTTATGTCAGATTTAATATCCACTCGCTGCCAAATTAAAAACAGACCCCCCCCCCAGTGTCAGGTAAGTTGTGGCAGTAAAACATTTGAGAAGTGGTTGTCGATAGAGGAACATGAGTGGGTGTAAGATAGAGGAACAGATTTAAAATTTAAATGAAAGGGGTCCCTGAAGAGGTGATGTCAGATGGGTGGAGACATGTCACTGAGGTGACAAGTAGGAAACACCCTGATGACTAAAGCACCACACCTATTTATCTGAGACATGCAGAGTGTTGTAACACACAGAGCTGCTTGATTTTTGTACTGTTAAGTTTGCCTTTTATGGCTGATTTCTAGCTTCCTTTAATGGCTTTTTAATTTCATTATTTTTTCTTGCCCACATTTGTCTTCATTCATAATTTTAATATATGTATCCATATTAAATAAAGTTATTGTATCCTTTCTTAATATTGTATAGTATATGATGGAGCAACTCCTTTTACTATATTATACAGTATAGTACAACTTAATTGTTCATAGAGAAAAATGTGTGCACAGCATTATAAAACACTTTCAAATATGAAATAATGACAACACATAAAATGATAATGACATTACCTAAAATATGAATGGATACTTTTCTGTCTTTGTCTCTGTAGCGGTGAAAGTGGTTCTGGAAAATCAGAGGCTTGTAAGCACATTGTGAGACACCTGACAGCCCGATCCAGCCCCAAAGGCTTCGCACTGGATCCCAGAATGAAACATGTAAGTCTGGACCTGTCTGTCTGCAAGATATTCTTCTATTTTACACTTCAAGCAGTGGGTTGTCCTGGAGGCTTATGCAGCTAAGGAGCATGTGATGTAACTTTTTTTTTTTTTTTTTTGTCTCATGCCCTTGTTTCTTTACTTTGACTTTGTAGAAAAATGCAGTTTGCTAGAAAATAATCATTTGTGTTATTATTTTTTTAAATCTTTTTTCCATGCTCTACATAATGAGTCCTTACTGAGAAGCTAATGAAAATTTTTGTGTTTTTCAAAGCGACACTGACTAATTCTTACATCCTGTCAGTGTGCATATTGTTCCTTCCCCAGTGTCATCTCTATAATAAAAAAAAAAATCAGATAGAACTCAGTGAAGCAGTATTTGTAGCTGTGTGAATGCATGCTGCAGTTTCTTGCTGCTGTAGTGGGGAAAGAATAGATGTATGGATTAACACACCCCAGTATGAAGTGAAGTCATTGCTTGTAGTCTTTTTCCTCTCGGCTCGATAGCTGTTGTTTTCTTAGGAAGACCATTTGAGCATTCAGACCAATGTTTGATTGCATCATTAAAATTTCCACTACAGTGACTCTATCTCTGCAGTGCCCATTCTTTAGAACAGAACCATTTGCTGCAGAGAAAAGTGTTTGGGTATTATTCTTAGATGGGAGTTCATTCTCCTTCTCCTTCTCTTCAACCTATACAGGGAGAATTGATTAAAATTATAGTCGAGTACAAAAGATAAACAAGTACCCACCATGGCATATTTTCCATTCAATCAGGAGATTGACTGGAGATTTGCTACAATAGATAATGACCAGAGATGTTTGTAGAGAAAAAAACATTCTTTTTTTATGAAAGAAAAGAAAGATGTTTGATGTTTGAGCGGGGCCCGAATTTAGAATCCTTCCTCCTTCTGTATATGAAAAACAGAAGGAAAAAAAAGAAAAATCTATCAATAAGGTCAGCACTTTTATCATTGCCTCTTCTTCTTGACATATAATTCACCTCCTCTACACTCAGTCTGTCGGTCGGGTAACAAAGCAGCGCGCAGCCTGAAAGTGCAAGTGTTGTGTTCTGATGAAGTCATCGTTATGTTGTCAATATCTGGGTCAGCTTGCTCTCTGATCATCCTGGGACAGAAAAAAATGCTAAGTACCCAGATATTGGTTGCATATTGACATCTAGTGGCAGAAAGTGGAATCAGAGTAGAACTCGTTTTGTTTCAGCTCTAGAAATCTGTGTAAGAGAGATGCAATTGATTTCATTGTTGGAAAAGAAGATTTAAACAACATATTTACACTACAGCAAAAGTCATTCTGAAAACGTTTTGTTTTGGTTTGACATAATACACAGGTGAACTGTATTCTGGAGGCTTTTGGTCATGCAAAGACCCAGAGGAACAGCAGCTCAAGCCGCTTTATCAAGCTGTTGACCATTCAATACTGTGATAAGAAGAGGACACTGCTCAGAGGTAACCTAGATTTCTGTCACTAAAGCACTGGATGTGTACTAGCTGTTAGTAAGATTAACTTTCATTTTCAAATGTAGTGGCCTCAGAAAGTGTTCAGACACTGTCACGATTGTTGAAGATTTAATTTTCAGTGGATAAAATAAATAATAACCCATAACGACAAAGGGAAAACATGTTTTTAGAATTTCTTGCAGATTTATTAAAAGTCAAAGACTGAAATATTTTATTTGCAAATGTCTTCAGATGCAGAAAACTGAATTGACATTTAAGAGGGCACACACCTATGTATATAAGGTCCCCCTAATTTACTCTGATTGTCAGGACAAAACTAAGCATTTAAGTCTGAGGAACTCTCCACAGAGCTCCATAATATAATTGTGGTGAAGCATAGATCAGGCCCAAGGTATGAAATAATTTCTGAAGCTTTGACCATATCTTATGTGTAAGATAGTGAGACACCAGCAGGGGGCAGTAAAAGCTCATCTATCTGCTGCGATGGTGTTTTCTATTTGAGTTCCATTTTTACAACCATGCTGACCTTATTTTACCCCAGTTAATTTGATCAGAGGTCACTGGCCGTTGAACAGCGGACACAGATTTATTGTTCAGGACTGACAATTACATTCAGCACTTCTACATTTCTTCTGCATTGTATACATACACATCCACACTCCTGTTATTAAAATATTCATCACATTTGGTGTTTAAGCCCGTGTGTATACCTACATGCTGGAGAAGTCTCGTCTGGTCCACCTGCCTCCTTACCAACAAAGCTTCAGAATCTTCTATCTGATGGCTGAAGGCATGTCGGCGGAAGAGAAGAGCACGCTTTACCTCAACAACGTCCTGGCTCATAGGTACGTGTCTGCCAGGTACCATATGCATATTAATAGTTCCTAAAGGGGGTAAAAGTTGATTGAGGTCACAATATACAGTTCAGCCCAACACTAATAATATGAAACATTCATATTTGAGATCCTCAGAGTGAGTGTGTCTGTGCATGCATACATGAATGTACTTTGAATCAGTTTTCAACATCTATGCACCTGTGCACAGTATGTACACTCTTGTGTGGGTATCTCCTATTTAAGGACATGAATTCCTGCTTAGCACATGTACATATCTGTACCTGGTGCACCTGTCATTTTTCACTCACCGTAGTTCAAGGCCTCACCTTATCCTTTATTTTTGAATTTGTTTTTGTGATTGTCAGAAGTATTGTCCCATGATGCATCTGCTTTCTGTCTTTACCTTAGGTATCTTAGTGGAGGATTTCCAGGGGAGAACCCTCCAATAGCTTCGGCCTCTATCCAGAGCAGGGAACTCCTCGCAGCAGTCAAACAAGCCTTGCGAGCCCTGGGCTTCAACAAGCAGGTATTGACTGGCACTGCATAAACCTTCTGTTGAGCCTGTTAATGTTATGGACTTTGAAATAGCCACATATGATATCACTGAAAAGCCTTTACCCCAGATTTTTCTGGTACAAACAGACTCTATACATATGACAAAGGATGCAGCCACAAGAAGCATAGGAGGAATAGAGCGGTAGATAGTGTTATTATCAGAGGGCACTAGTGTCCAGGAGACAGGAGACAGGAGAAGGAGTGGGGGAGTAGGAGTGACAGTGGTGGACCACCCATTGGTCTCTGTCTAAGCTCTCATCAGGGGACGACTCGCAGTCCAGACCCAAAGGTCAATCGTCATTAACGCTCTCTATCGCTCCTTTTTTCTGCCTCGCTCCCTTTCTTCTCTTCCCTAAGTGGGGGGGTTTCTCTGTGTATAGAGTGTCAGACAGAGACTAATGCTTGTGTTTATCTCCCAGATATCAGCTCCAATATCCTGCCTTGAGAGAGTGCACACGCAGACATATTCGCACACACACAAACAACTCAAACATCCCCCTCTCAGAGCAGTGGGTAATGGGGTATTCCATTAAGTGTCCTCTACTCAAGGACAGAGAGGAAGGAAGAGTGGGAAGCGTGTGAATGGAGGGAAGAGGGTTGACGTGTTAGTATTAAATGGTATTAATTTTTTTTTTGTATTTGCATTTTGCATTGCATAGAAGCTTAAGGCTTCTGTGCAATTTTTGTTATTGTCAAGGATTCCCATGAAAATTCAAAATCAGCAATTCTTATGTCAGTGCCTCCTGTCTCACACCAAGCCCAAGCCTATTTGTTTGTACTGTAAACATAAACATTTGAAAATGGCAAAGTGTTTTATAAGTTTGAAAATGGGTTGCAAGCATAGTTTCATTTTTTTTAAAAAGCCAAGCAGTTTCCTAAAACAGTTGTGCAGTATAGTTTTTACTAAACATTATCAAAACAGGAGTAAGCAGTCCATTTGCTGGGGACCTTAGTGAAAACGGGATAACTATGCATAGTGGGTATTTTCTGGCACCAGGACGCATGTGGGATTGAGAGAAAAAAGGAACTCCAGAGGTCATGATAATGAAGGGACTGGTCAGTAGTGTAAATATGTGGTTAGTTTATGTGTTTTTGGACTATAAAAGAGGCCAGTGGAGAAGAGGAAGAAACTTTGCTTGTTAGAACAATCATTCAGTTAGTTGGATTGTTTTTTTTTGTTGGTATTTTCTCATTTTTGTTGACATTAAGATAAATATAGAATAGCACCACTTCTGTGCTTCAAAAGAGGTTGCACTTAGAATCATGAAAAAATGGACTCAACCTCTCATGTACTGCAAATTGGTATTAAGCAATGAAAAAAGTTTTTGATTCGATAGCACCAAGATTTTGCTAATTTTCAACTGCTAGTGATGATTATTTTTTACTCTCTATCTCTCTCTCCACTATCCTCTCACTTTCTGGTGTTTTTTTCCCACCATTTCTCTCCCTCTCTCTCTCTCTCTCTCTCTCTCTCTCTCTGCTAGGAGGTTGACTCAGTGTTTACGCTGTTATCTGCTGTGCTCCATATTGGCGACCTACGTTTCACTGAGTTGACTGATGCTGATACAGCCTTCCCTTCTGACCTGCTGCTGCTGGAGAGAGGTCAGTGCTCCTGTCACAACTGGGGCCACATTTTCCACCCTGTGTGGAGGTGGTGAGGAAGAGGGGTTCATTACACTTTCTCTTCTTGTTTACCTCCTCATCACAGCTCCTCTCTCTCTGTCTCTCTCTCTCTCTTCCTCTTCCTCTTCCTCTTCCGCGGAGTTCTGCTTGGCAGCTTACCAGAATAAGCTAAAGGCCAGACAGTCACCTGTCTGGTAAGCTGCCTTTTCTGCCAAAACGTAACCTTGGTGAGGAGAGAAAGCTTTTATACACTCTTTCCCACTATTGGGGTAGTGTTTTCTCTCTGGCTGGCTCCTTCATTATGCAACCGCTACATGTGCTGCTGTGACCCCAGACCTTTTTTGAGATGGTAAACAAATGACGTCAACGCCTGAACGGGAAAGGGCCGGTCGTTGTCATGGAGATGTGATGTCGTCGATGCTAGTGATAAGGGTTTTTGGGTTGCAGTTACCTTCTGCTGCTTGTTTATGGACTCTGCTCAGACATCCACGGATGACTAATTGCTGCCAGCTCCACCAATCAACTAAGCAGGAATGAGCTATAGCACAGTTCAGCTTGTTGTTGTGCTGTCTGCGTGATATCATCGTCAGAGCTGTGCAGAGCTGACTTAGTCCTTGGATGTTATCAGCACTACCTCTCTGATGCTCAGTTAATATTTAATGTTGTTATTTTGATGTTGTTCATCATGTCATTGTGTCACTGTCATTTACGCTGCCTGTATCTCTCTCTGTCTTCCCTGTCATAGTTGCTGGAATGTTGCAGGTGTCCTCCAGTGACTTAAGTACAGCCCTCACCTCTGATGTTCAGTACTTCAAAGGTATCAACTCGCCAGCCTTCACCATCACTTGGCCCTTCTCGTTTGTTGACTGCTGAAGATATGTTGAGGAAAATCCTCAACAGCTGTGCTCTCTGGTGGACAAATGATGAAGTGGCAACACGGCAGAATAGATGTATTGGTCTATGTATTGGTCTATTCTAGTATTGGTCTATTCTAGTCAAATGTATTGGTCTTTCTCTAGCAAGAATTAG
Organism: Toxotes lorentzi; assembly: GCA_037833715.1. Taxonomy (NCBI): domain Eukaryota; kingdom Metazoa; phylum Chordata; class Actinopteri; family Toxotidae; genus Toxotes; species Toxotes lorentzi. The sequence continues at coordinate 8,936,970 of JBBMJY010000007.1, read as the reverse complement.
TTGCAGGAGGATTTTGTTAAGCATAGACACAGTGATCAGTGTTTTCTTGCATCAGAAAACAACTGTTTGATGCAGGGGAACATCAGATCCCAGGGAAATTGGTTCCTTTCAAAGAAATATGAATATTTTTAACGGAAATCAGCAAAAACCTTTAAGATTAACCTTACAAATACTCTACTGTCACTGCACTATCATCTGAATTGTCAGGTGCCAGAAATTGTGTTTTCATGTCCTCTTTGTGTCAGGTGATGTGATCACTCGGCGCCACACAATAGAGATGTCAGAGCAGTACAGAGACCACCTTGCCAAGGCCATCTACGGACGCCTCTTCAGCTATTTGGTCAACAGTATCAACGACTACCTTCAGGGACAGGACGATACTACTGGGTATGGCTCTGTTTGTGCATGCATGATCTTTTACGCACACGTTTGCCCAGGGGTGTTTTCGCTGTAAACCAGCAGAATAGATTCTTTGGAAACTCAGGCCGTTGATATCAGTTATCACAAACAAACAAACTAACAAAGTAAATCTGTCATCACAGACAACAGTCAGTAACTCAGTCAGAGCCTCTGGTGTGACAAAAATGACATTGTAACTTGACACGAAGTTTAGAGTGGAGGTTTGTAATAGTTTACACTACATGACATGCACAAATAGGCATGTACACTGAAATGGAAAATAATGAACAAGAGCATAGGTGGAGGGCACACCCAAGGTTTATGTGGAGGCCTCAAACACACACAAAAACCTAAACACACACACACTCCCAGGTGGAGGCCATAGGATCCTTGGTGTTGTTGATGTTGGGAAGTCTTATCACACACTGTTAGATAACCCTGGCTACATCTTCTGGAATGTGTTTGTGTTTTGCCTTGTTTACACACCAACCACAGAATGTAATAAATTTGTCAACCACACTGCTCATGGTACACACTCATACACTGCACACAAGCATGATAATTCTTGTCAGAGTGATGCAACCAAGCAGACAAGTTCTCATGTTGATCCTGGAATAAAAGTGGTGTAAGATAACAAGTATGCTTTTTATCTGTCTGTCTCTTCCAGTGATCCTGCCCTTGAAATTGGGATCTTGGACATATTTGGGTTTGAAGAATTTCAGAGGAATGGATTTGAGCAGGTGGGACTGTCCTTACTGTTTCAGAGATTTCAGTCAAACCCCCACCCCCACCCCCCATGACCCATCGATGTTGTGGTCCTCTTTTCTTCAAGCTGACTGATGCATTTATGACATTCCCTGAATAATATCACTGGTTTGGAAGGCTATCCTGAGCTATAAAAATCTCAAATGAATAGTATGCATGTGGTATTGTAATTCAAATAGATCTTAATCAAATTGTTAAAATATATGGGCTGTCATCTATTTCAGCCCAAATATTTTAGTCTGTAATTGTCATGAATGAGGTGAGGTCTGCGGCTGCCTGTGGCGTGACTTTCAGCTGTCCTCAAATGAACTGACGGCTGATACAATGACTGCCTGTGTGCGAGATGCTAGAGTAATACAGAGACCTGTGTGTGTGTGTGTGTGTGTGTGTGTGTGTGTGTTCATATTACTGAATAACTGCCAACATCAGTGGCAGTTACCATTGATGTTTTTGGAGTTGGGGAATTCAATTTGATTCATAAAAAAATGGAATCATCTTAATTTCTTTTCCTTTTCTTTGTCAGTTTTCTTTTTGCCCACCCCTAGCATGTTTGTGTACCTGCATTTTACTGTGTGTGCCTTTGCACATACCGTGTACACGGGTGGATTAGTGTGTCAACATTGCTTGTTTCCAGTGTGTCAGTGTGTGTGATTACATTACATAGTGTACAGAGTACAACATGTGCAGTTCTATGCAGCTCACCTGTTATGGGTTGTAAATCTGCCATGCACTCATCAAGCAAAGCTCTGTGTGTGTGTGTTAGCTTTCACATTTGTATTTGTGTGTGTACATGGTTTCTTTGGTTGTAATTCATAGTGCTCCAGAGGTTAAGTGCCTATATCCCCTCCCTTTGGAGCTATCATCTCCCTGCTTTTATAAAGGCCAGTGTATGTTTGCCTTGGCTTTTGTGCATGTATGTGACTTTGATGTTTGTGTGTGTGTGTGTGGGGTGCTAAGATGTCATTGGCCTTACTCTGCCTCTGGATGTTCTCTGATCCAATTGGAAGTGAGGGATTGCATAACCTTTTCTCTTCAGGTCACAGAGAGAGCAAGAGTAAGCACCAGAAGAGAAGAGAGGGGAAGAGGCTAACAAAATTAGCAAAAAAAAAAGAGAATCTATCTCTGGCCAGTGGTGGCAGTGGCCGCCTCTTCCCTCATGCGTGTTCTTTGTTGTTGCTGCTGAGCTGCCTATTAATATCAGCCTGCTCAAAACACACACATTACCCACCACCCACAGAGAAGAGAGGAGGAGGAGCACGTTCTGGATAAACAAACATGATGAGCTCTTACAGTAGATGCGGCACATCAGTGACAAACAAGTCATGACATGTTTGTACACACATGTATCCATACACATGCAGACACATAGACAGGCATGCTCCACATACGCAGCATGATCAGGGTCATTAGTGCTTGTTAATTAGAGCTGTGTTTGTCAGGGGTGTGTTGTACCTACTCAGCACTTTGCTAATGAGCTAACTCAATCAACCACCTGCTGGGACTGAGCTTTTAATGGACTAGACTCGCTTGAAGACAGAGAATAGACTAACAGCAATGAAAGAAAACACACGAGTGTAGCCGCCTGCGGCACAGAACCACACACCTCTAAATCAGCACTTCTCATACAAGCAGGCTATGAGACAAAATATAAGTCATCGTACTGTTCTGACACTATCAAATGAGTGCCCAAAGAGAAAAACTCAGCCATGTTTGTTTGTGATTTTCACACTTCCATCAAATAAACATTCAGTCTACTCTCTGGCTGGATAAATCTTAAAGCTAAGGGCCGCAGGGTGCTGAACACAACATCAGTATTTTCATTTTTGCTTTATTTTTGAGCTAGTCATTATCACCTAACCAACCATATTTAAGTTTTTATCACATGACTTGTATGTCTTGCTTGGTCTAGCATCTTCGCATCTTTAGATGCAAAACATGTAGTTACAGTACAAAGGATAGATGCATGAGATCCTTGGTTAAAAGAGGGACACCTAACTAAGTACACATGTGATAAGTACACACACACTCCAGACATATCCATTTAATTGACTCCTCCCTCTGCTGTGATTGGTTGAATGCTGGGTTAGGCAGCATTCATGTGTCTCGGCAGGAACACTTTGTCCATATTATTGTGGGATAGCAGACAGGCCCTACAAAGGGATGCTACCGTTGCTGTGTGCACCATGCAGGAGGTGTCCCTGTAAACAGTTCTCATAATTTTACGGTCAAGTGTGTTGTATGAGTTGTCAGGCAGTTCATTTATGGCCCATTGCCTTCTCTGTTGGTGCCACAGCAGGTTATGTTTGAGAGTGTATTCATGCATTTGTTTGCTTTAAAAACAAACATTCAGCAGCGTGTCTCTGAGGAACTTCACCATGTGCACTGAAGTGTGTGTTTACAGGTTGATGTGTGTTTCTAAGGGTATGTTGTGTGTATTCCAGCTGTGTGTGAACATGACCAATGAGCGGCTGAGGCAGTACGTCTCTGAGGTGCTATTCCAGCAGGAACAGGCTGAGTGTCTGCTGGAGGGCATTGCCATGGAGACCCCACGCTGCCCTGGCAACCAGCCAGCTGTTCTGGACTTCTTTCTTCAGGTACTGTACTTTTTTGGTTTGGACCAGTCCAGTCCAGCTTGGTCTCATGCATTGTAAGCCCGCCCAGAGCTTTGACAAAAGCAAAAAAAAAATCACACAGCTAAATTAAATTCACAGACAATTTCATCACTTAAGAAAGTTGTTTTTGTGTGGGTTCTTTCTTTCTTTTTTTTTTTCAAAATTGGTGTGGTTTCAGAAAATTGCTTTCCTAGTTGAAATTTCATTTGAAAGTGAGTCATCCAGCTAAAATGTATGAGAAACAAAAATAAATAATCAAACTGTAAAATGACTGTTTGTCCTGGCAGCTTACAACAAAATTGCAGCATGCCCCTGGTTTGATTGTGGCCAGGGACCTTTGTTGAAGGTTATCCCCCTCTTCACTCCATTTTTCTTAATTGTCTATATTATATAATGTCCACAGAGACACTTTTGGAACATGAGTGACATAAATAACATATGAGCATTTGTTTATTCCTCCTCCAGAAGCCACAGGGACTGCTGTGTGTGTTAGATGAAGAGAGCCAGAGCCTTCGTCCGGTAGAACAGACCCTGTACAAGAGGCTCTCAGCCCAGCTGGACTGCAATCCAACTCTTGGCCTCTCTCTCACTACTAAGGACGGCAATGGGAACCCCCCACCCAAAGACCAAGGCCCAGCCTTTACTGTCAGCCACTATGCTGGACAGGTCTGTCTGGGTTACATTTACAGTATATATGTATGTACAGATTGTGGGGCTGGGTAGTATGACATACAGCCTATTTTAGGATTTGTTGTGTTTGCAGTAGACCTCCGAAGTTTTTGTTCTGATTGATAAACAAAAATCCTAGTTTATATGCTCCCCACAGTCAGAAAATCAAGCAATTCATACAACATACAAGTAACTAAGATTATCAGTAGATTTGAATACCATATTTATGCCTTTTTTTTTTTACCTGTGGCATGTTTTAGGGTAGGGAGTCGCTTTAGCTAACACTTAAGTAATGCTGTGTGTGAAACATGCCCTTGTCAAGTATGTGATTATCTGTTATTACTTTGCTCTTGGTCATGCACTTGTAATATTTTATGACATGGTTGGGGCTTCAGGTGATGGTAACAAATTGCTGGTGTTTCCTCCCAAAGCTTCAGCTGATTTCAGACCGTATTTGCATTTAGTTCTGTTTTGTGTTTTCTGTAACTGAAGTGTGCCCGTAGGACTGACGAAGCCAGCTGTAATTTTTTTTTTATCTGAAATAGAGCAGGCACTTATGGTTATTTACATCGATTGTACTTTCCCTGTTTGAACTGCACATGCTCAGTAAACTCAGACACATGCTAACTGATAGTGATTGGCTGTTCGATTGTGCTTTGCCAAAGGAGCACCGACTGGTGCTTTAAGAAAGATATAGATCAGTGTAAACTGGTGTATTGATAACTGTTTTATGTTGCATATAAGAGTAAATGTACTGTAAGAATATTTAATTGAATGTCCATGAATAACTTGTTTTTCCACCAGATTTCATATGACCTCACAGGATCACTCACAAGAAACAAAGACTTCCTTCCCCAGAATCTCTTGCTTACGATGAAGTGTAAGTACCCAATCAATAACACACATATTAGCACATTGTGGCGTCAGAGCACACTTGATGTCAAAGATGCTGTCTTGTCCAAACTTGGAACACACAAAACCACTCTTTGTCCAAGTGTGGTTGTGTTTGCATGTGTGTGTTTCATCCCTTATGCAGCAGACAGCAGCGTCTGTGTATATTGTCTATAGAAGTTGCCAGATGTGGGGTGTTGTGGTTAGCACGACACAGGCAGTCGTTGTGTGACTGCCAGGCTAGCCATGCGTCCAGCAGCCTAATTGCTATAATTTCCATGATGAGGCTAATCTTCTCAAAGCTAGCCCTTCACTCACACTTGGCTGTTATCCCTCCGTCTGACTGAGGAGATGCCTTGCTGCCTTTCATCCACACAGACACATGTGTAATGCGGTTCCTTCTTATGGGTGTCGTCCTCTCCTTACTTTAAGTTTAAGCCTGTAGGATAATAGGACTATGTAAGTCAATATTCAGGTGGTGGCAGCGATGATTGCTTTTATTGAAAAGACAGTTACCCTTGGAGCTGTGTGTAATTAAGTCTTTAAATGAGTCTGACTTATGTTTGTTTTTCTTTGCTTAGTACGCCTACCTGTCATCCTCTCCTCTCTCTCTCTCTCTCTATCTTTCTCAGCCTTTCAGAAGAGAGTCACACGCCCACGTTCACACACATGTTGTTTGGCTTTCTGAATGAGCTCATTGTTGTTGTGGACCGCTCCACGTGTTGTCGAGTGGCATAGTCCACCCCCTCTTGTTGCCTGACTGTTTACATGGAGCCTAACTTTATGCATTCTCCCCACCCTCACTCCTCCTCTGATCCCTCTTTCCTTCCTTGTTTACATCCTCCTCACTGTTCTTCTTTCCTTCCTTTCTTTCTTTCTTTCTTTCCTTCTTTCTTTCATCCCACCTCTCCTTATTCTCCTCCACACCCTTACTTCAACCAATACTGTTGCTTCTTTTCACTCTTCTTTTCCTCCCTCTGTGTGTGTATGTGCTTTGTGCCCGGCAGCTAGTGAGAGTGTGTTACTGCGGCAGCTCTTCCAGTCCAAGCTGACTCAGACCGGTTCTCTGGTGCCAGCAGCTCAGGGCCGCATAGGGCTGAGGGGGCCTAAAGCTGCCATGTTGCTCCACAGGATGCCATCAGCCTCCCTTTTAACTGCCAGCTCTGTCCCCCAACAGCCTCGGAGGTACCATGACCTTACCAAGGTACAATACACTGTTCACAGTGTAGTGAATCCAGTGCTACAATGTTGTGTTGCTCTGTACCTGTAGCTAGATACAATTACATACACATATCATCATCATGAGGATCAAAGCTTGAGTTTTCTGTCCATTAAATATAGAGACAGGTGAAAGATTAAAGGTAAAATCAAAATAAAGTGTCTTAGTAAAGTATTGGTCCACAGCTTCAGTGCAACTTGGCATTGATTCTACAAGTTCTAACATGTTGGTACAGAATCTCCCATAGGTGTTCTACTGGGCTGAGATCTGGTGACAATCATAGCATATGATTCACATCATTTTCATACCATACTCTTCAAACCATTCGGTGACCGCTTGTGCCCTGTGGCTGGGCGGGGGTGGGTGGGGGTGGGTATTCTCATCCTTTTTCTCCACTGCTTTTTCAGGGTTTGTATTTTTATCACTTTACCAGTAGATTTGAGACATACATTTGCTCAAGAGTGCATTAAGCACACTACTTTTTGAAACCAGATAAATAAAACATAGGCACTGATGACTTCAAGGAACACAGTCAGTCACTGGCAGCTGACTGCTGTGCTGATCAATGGAAAACCAGGTTTAGTATGTTTGGAAGGAAAAAAAAAACAGTCTAATTTAAGACACTTCCCCTCACTGGGCTATATATAAATATATAAACCTTTGGGAATTGGATTAGTTGGGAAGAGATAGAAAATCCAATCCTGACTGTGTGCATGTGTTTGCACACAGTCTGCTTTATCTGCTTTAGTGTGTGTATAATCACAGTCATGTTTTGGACAGCACACTGGAGTGGTACACATGTGTGACTGAAAAGGTTTGCTGGTTGTGTAACCTCCTGGGGGGTCCTGCCTGCTGTCTCTGTGGCCCATTAGACATCTAGAGCAAAGGCTTACATAAGAACCCTTTCACTTCGCAATCTGTCTCAGCAATCTTATACGGAGACATTAGGCAATATTGCAGTACTGTACTGGGTGTAAGACTGTAAATAAGACTGTACAGATCAAGTCAATTTTATTTATATAGCCTAGTTTCAGAATTGTGATATCACACAGAAGCTTTTGAAAAAATAGTAACTGACTGATAGAGCAGTTGTTCAATGGGACTGTTAAGTGTGTTAAGTCTTATACAGTATCAAAGACAAAATTGTCATGTTTAATCTCTATTTTTTTTCACTGTATTATCTCTTCCCATTGTTAGATCTTGAAGAAGAAAGGCTCTAGCTCTTTCCTCCAACGACTAGAGCGGTGTGGGCCCATCACAGTGGCTGTCCAGCTGAGGGTAAGAACCATTCCAGTCTGCTTGGGCTTTGCTCTCGTACTAGTTTCCTCCCAGAGTCTAAAAACATCCAGGCGTGGAACTGGGACTCCATTGCCAGTATTTGTGACCATGAATTTTCTTGTCAGTATGTTAGGCCTGAAACAGATTGTTGACCTGGCCGCTATTCCTCTTGGCCAGTGGATGTTGGAATAGAATTTAGCGCCTTCTTATCCTGCATTGAAGAAGCATACCACTGAACAATTTGTCTGGAAAATCAACTTATCTTTATTTTTTATGCTCACCTGATTAATTCCTAGTAAAAGCAAAAGGTTCCAGCAATGTTTTTCCTTGTAAGCATCTGCTTAGTGATGCTAGCACATGGTTTGATGACAATTAGACAAAACCAGTCTGTTCATTTTACCTTTGTCTTTATTTTTACTGAATTTCCATTTCCTATGTTGGGTACCTGCAGTCACCTGGATCACATCTTAAATTACTGCTGAAACTTGAGCTTTTTGTGTGAATTTAGTCCTCATTTCAAGTAGTCACTGTAGTTGATGGATCTTTGTGCACCCACTCCCTTGCAATGATCCTCAGAACACAGAACATTATTCTTACTCATACGCAAAACATAGCCTTTAAAACAATTCTGGCCCAAGGCCTATTCAGAGTAGGGTATTGTGATTTCATAACTATATAAAGCAACAGTAATATTCTGTCGGAGGAGAGCTGTTCAGTGTCTGGTGACGCAAGGAGGCTGAAATGTGCTCAGAGAAGCAGTACCTTTGGTTTGAATGAAGCCAGTGTGTTGCACAATCAGAGTTGTGGGCTTGTGGTCGATGAGTCCCTCAGGGAATGGCAGGGAAGGAGAGAGTGGGCTGAAAAATGATGCTGTACCAAGCCCAACATGAAGCCTTCCACATTAATGAATGAACAATGAACAACAACCACTGTGTGCCATGCACACGCATTTGTGTGTGCATGTGCTTGTTTGGTGGGAATGTGAATGCTGTTAGTGACGTTCAAAGACGAGGGGTGAGGTGTTGAGTATTGTACCTAAAGGTGTGCAGAGCATAGACTGACGTCAGTATGAGGAATGGCATAAACACAGATGTAAGTGTTTACTTGTATGTGTGAGTAAATGTGTGCGTCTGCATGACCTTGGATGCGGCATCTGTGAATTCAGGGCTTGAAGAAAAGCTCCCTCACACACCCATAGAAACATAAAAAGAGCTCTTTGTGTTTTTCTTCCTCTAGAGGAGAAGCACACCCCCAAAAATCAGACCACTTTGTCACAAACACAGCGTGATCTCACTCCCGTCACTGTGGCTCGCAAATGAAGTTACAACATGAAATGAAGAAAAAGCCAGAGAGCCTTCCCTCTCTTTCTATGGCACTCACTGTACTAGAACAGGCACAGTGCTCTTCCAACCCAAACACTAATAAATGTTTTTAATCAGAGCACATGATTCATTATTCTGATGGTAATAACACCGGTGAGTACCTTCAACTGTACCTTCTCTCTTTTTCTCTTTTTCAGAACTCGCTGTCTGAGGTGATCAGTAAACTGCAGGCTTGCACTCCCCACTTTGTGGAGTGTGTGCGTCCCAACGCCAGTGGTCAGCCAGACAATTTTGACAGCTTCCATGTGTCCACCCAGCTGCAGTACATCGGAGTGCTTGAGATGGTGCGCATGATCCGTTATGGATACCCTGTCCGTCTGTCCTTCCCAGGCTTCCTCAGTAGGTCAGTGCCAGAACATGTTGTACAATTAAGAGTGCTGCAATTCCCATAAGTCGTCCTCTGAAGTTATAACTCTATATCTCTATGCTGATTCATTCATCTCACATCCTCCTCTTCTCTCTCAGATGATGATGGGTTGCTAGGCTTTTGATCTCAGTTGTTCAGATGCATTACACTCCCAGCAGGTCACCGTGATCTCTATCAGTTTATACATGACAAGGCGAGCAGGTCAAAGTACTCTGAAAGCTTGAGAGCATATCCATTCCCTAAATCTGCAAATGGATGCAAGGGCATATACTATACAGGTTAACACACTCACATGCAGGCTGGCACATTAGCAGTGACAAGTCACAGCAACCTTCTCTGTTAGAAGTACAATTTAACCTTGAATGGCTTTTTTAGAGTATTATGGGGGTCCACTGCAGCTGATGAATGTCACTATCACATTTCCCATGTCAGCCCGACACACATTAACCAGTCACTTGTGTGTAAGGTCACTATGCCCCACACTTAAATGATAGTTATTATAAACATATTAGACTATGTCTCTACCTCACTAGCCATTTTTTGTGTCTTTTTTTTTTTTTTTGTTGAGAAGCCAAATGATGTGTTTCTGTCACACAACCTCTCCTCCATTTTTCTGTGTCGCTTTTGTCCCTCACAGTTTCTCCCTGTTCTTCTGATTCTGAGAACCAGTGGAGTACTGAGAGGATTTAGCTCTAAGTCTGTCTCCCTCTCTCTCTCTCTCCCTCTCTCTCTCTCTCCCTCTCTCCCTCCCTCTCCCACTCTCTCTCTCTCTTTCTCTCTCCTTTGCCCTCTCTCTCTATCTCTCTCTCTCTTTTTGGAGGATAAAGGGATTAACACAAACATTCCTGCCAGATAATGAGAGGACAAAGCTGGTCACATGACCCCCCCTACCCCAGCCACCCACCCAAAAAGTTTCCACTTCTCTGCTGTAAACATCATCACATCACACACACATATAAGCTCCGGCTTCCAAACATCTTTTGTCCCAGTTTTTAATTAAGAAAAAAAAGGATGAATCAAGATCCCGTTTATTATTATCAGTAATATTGAGCCTTATGCAGCTAGGCTTGTCTTAATGGTACAAATTAAATTTAGAGGCAATGAAGAAAAAACAGAAGATAAAAACAAAAACCAAAGCTATAGCTCACACTCTTAAGAGTGTCTAAGAGTTTCTGATCAGGTTTGTGGTCCCAAATTAATTTTCTGGGGGGCTGCTAAGTAATACTTAACCGGAAAAGAAATCACTGCTACCCAAGCTCCGTATATTCTGCAGTTCTGTTGAAGTGTGTAGAATTTATTTTCTGTGCAACATGCACGTATAGTTTCTTGATCAAACATACACAAAGTGAAAGAGACACTCATATAATAGGTTTTCATGAGGGAATACCTGAACAGGCAATTGAATCTGGAGAAGTAGGCTCATGTCAAATGGTGAAGGGAATCCAATATAGATTGTAGAGCCAACACTCTCATTGTTCAAGCTATAATTGAAAAATTCCCGGTGAGGGGTTTGTGAATGCTGTTTGTTAAGCCATATTTGTGTATTGTATGTTTGAGTATGCGAGTCTCTCAGCGACTGTCATATTTTTATTTTTTTTTTTTTTTAGGCAGCCATGTGTTGTGTGATAATCTCTGTGTTAGCAATGTGTTTGACCAGCAGATAACTGAGCATCACAAGGGCTGCATGTAAGGTCAGCAGTGTGTGTTTGTTATTTGTGAACTGGTCAGACCCACAGTAGGTTAATGGAAGTTTGATTGTAATGTCACTCTTGTCTGAAATTGCAGACTGGCTTCCAGGACTTCTGTTGTCCATTTCCATGGTTAGGTTAAAATTGTTTGTTTGCACTACACATGGATGGAGCTTATTGTTTGTGGAAGGTCAGGAAGACAGGACAGCTCCAACATGGACTCTCCACTCTCCACCTTGATTTAAATGATATAAATCAAGGTGGAGAGTTCTTGATGAGTTTAAACTCAAGCAAAAGAGAGTCATCACCTTTGTGGTCCTTAAAAAATGTTTTTGATATGACAGACATTTGGCAGAGGTCCATGACTGGAATGGGCCTGTGGACCTTGCAGATATGTGGTATGCATCTTAACCATTTGGCAATCAGGGAACACAGCAAAGATTAATTAGTATAGAATTTCATCAATCACCAAGGTCTGGAATACTGCTGCAGCATGAGCCAATCAGAAGTGTTAAATATTGTTTTCCCTCATCTCCCTCCTTATATTGCAGAGGTTTATTTTAATAAAAAATGGTCGCACTACAGAGGTGTAGCCAATACAGAATGACTGAGCAGTTCAGACATATTATATAGTGGACAGTATTCAGTGTATGGGCGGAGAGAACCATATTTTTTTTTACAAACAAAGAAGAAACCTGCTCCAGCTGGTGAAGTGGGTGGACGCATAAACCCCATCATGAGTGCCTCTTTGATGTATTCCTTCATGGCAGCTGTGTCTGGAGTGGAGAGGGAGCAGGGATGACTCAGAGGTGGACAAACAGTCAGTGTGATGGTTGGGTTGTTGCCCACTTGTTACCCTTTTTGCAGGTTGGAGCTAGAAGAACCTAAATCGCCCTCTTGCCTTGCAGAGGCGGAATTGGTGATCTGGTGGTTAACATGTATGAGAATTGGCAAATAAGATTTGGAAGTCTGTGTACATAGTACATCAGTGTGGACAATAGTGGTCTAATGGATCAGGGAACACTACTGGCCATCAGCTCCCTCCAGAATGAGTCTAACCCACCGGTGCAAATGACCCAGCCCCAGGATGAGCACTGTGGACAGCGGTGAGGAAGAGAGTCTTGTTTTATGTGATAAAAAGCTTCTATTATTTTTCTATTGGTTTTCCATTTATGTCATTTGGTGACACTCCAGGTGAACAAAAGTAAGAAAATATGCCTTAATCTTTATAGAAGCTCAATTGTATGTCTTTCATCTTCGCAGCTTGATGTTAAAGATGCACAGTGCTCATAGTCAGTCACTCTATGTATTACTCAACTAAAAAGTAATTACATTGCTCATCATTCATTAGTAGTTGCTGCTTAAGTTACCCTTTACATTAGTTTCTGTTTCTCAGCCTAGCTCCATCACATTTTCCTTTTGGCAACTCCACAGCTGCTTCTGCTGCTGCTCATGTCACAGTTATTGAATAGTTATTGAATATGTGTAGAAATACAAAGAGAGATGTTCTTGATTTACATAGCCAACTTTTGCGTATTTACTAACCATCAGCCACAAGCCTAGCACACAGCACTCAAGAAGTCCCATTTTCAGAGTAACGCTGCAGGTTTTATCTCTGAACAGAACCTGACACAACATGTATGCAAGACCACTTATTGGAAGGAGTACTTCTTCCAGTCCCCGCACCGAGCTCAAATGACCCAAACCACTACGTTGACTGAACACAAGTTGAATCATCAAAGTCTTCAAGTAACGCACTGTTTCTGGGACTGGTAGCGGTAATTTAATTACAGAATTTGAAATTGTAATTCTTACTGAAGAAGTAATCAAATTACTGGTATCTGTTAATCAGTAATGTATTACTGCCCGGCACTGGTTTGTGTGCACTGTGTATGTGTGTTTGTTGTGTTTTCTGTTCATACAAATAGACTTTTTGTGTTGGCCTTTGTCTGACGCATGTCCCTGTTCTGCTGTTTATACATTAACGCCATGCTTAATTTAAGTGGCTTCCACTCACAAAGACGCCAGTCGGCACAGCCCAACTGCCATTCATATCTTTCTCTCTCTCCTCCACTGGTTTCAACACTGACAAGGCCAATGAATGAACACAGCCTGGCCAAGGAAAGGAGGGAGCTGCAGCAGAACGGAGGTGGACTACACTGCTGTCCTCATAGAGCTCTTTCTCACTCGATTTCTCATTCTTTCCTCACCTGCTCTCTCCTCTGAACCGCCATTTTCTTTCATCTTCCTCCCCATTCTTTCTTCCTGATCCCAGCATTTTCTACTTCTTTCATCCTTTCAGTGCCTTCATTTTATCTTTCCGTTTTCCTCTGCCTGTTTCTCCCCTGTGCGCACACACACTATCTCAGTTTTGTTTTCTGTTTCTTATCCCTTTTTCTCTTTCCATTTGTCACTCTTTCAAAACAGGCTCAGGCGCTTGTCTAATCAAAATGACAGGCCAATAAATCCATTAAGTTTGAGGTTGCTATATTCTTGTGAACACAAACACACCAGTGTGTACACAAAAATACATACTTGCACACTGGAACCATGCAGGCCACTTAGCATTAAGTCACAGTGGTCACCTGAAGCGAATTATTAGTGTCCTGGTAACCAGAGTGATTTATGAGGAAATCTATTTTACTGTTGCTTTTATTTGTCTTTTATGATACACTATGTGTTTTGTGGCCAGGTTTATTTTCTGGCAATGTGTAAGGTCAAATACTACCACTTGAACATGGTTTCTGTTAATCCCAGCCCTCTATGTGTGTTGCTTTCCTAACGTTGTTAGAAAGTGGACGAGAAAGAGGCATCAGTATTCACATGTCACAAATGCAGCTCACAAGCCTATAGGTCATATTTCCTATATGGCGAGTTCCTAGTGGAGCCTCATCATCACCCTCCACTGATGGATAAACATACACATTTGTAGGCTATTACATTGCCTGCAGAAGAATATCCGTCATTTCCATCTGACTCCTGGGGTGAAATCTATGTTTAAACAAAGCCAATATTCTTTTAACATGTGGCAACTAAAAGTTTGCCAGATGGATAAGAGCAGCTTCACAGAGGAAATGAGTGCTTTAATTTCCAGTTGCGTTCTACCTGGCCTTTACCACCTTAGTGACGCTTAATAACAGTGCTCACTGATGGCCCTTTGGTCGTAGAGAACTCCGTTAGCACTCTGTAGCCCTCCATTTAAACTCTTATCAAAGGGGTTATTTCACTTCTTTGAATCCACATGAAGCCCCCTTGGGTCTTGTAAAAGCAGGGACCATCGATGGTTTTCATATCCTCATAGGCGAGGTCATGGGTTTACAGAGTTCCTTTGTGTTTTATGGGCCCAGGGGGACAGCGTGTGTTATCTGCAGGACTGGTATTACCATAGAGAGAGAGGGTTAGTGAGAGTTCAGACAGACCCCACTCCTGCAAATCAAATACATCCTGCACTCACTTACTCACCATTGACAATACAGGTGGTTTATGCTTTCAGCCATCTGCTTGTTAAATTTGTCTCATAAGATGTGTGACATCAGGCTGGCTCTGCCTCTCATTCATAACAGTGAATACAGAGCACTGACTGACAGTTTAATAGCTTTATTAGAGCTTTGTAAAATTTTAATGCAGCACTGAGATCCATTGGATTCCTGACAAAAACATCATATTTATCTGCAGCTCCTAACAAACAAGCTTAAACTCTCTCTCTGTTGTCTTAAAAATAAGGAAATGTGTCTCTGCTTTATCATCTAAATTTACTTACAGTATTTAACCAGTTACTTGTTCTTATGCATAAAAAATAACAGATAAATGTAAAATCTGTTATTTACTATGCCCATTGTTACTTTTCTATGTCATGAAAGCAGCAGGATTGTACAGCAGGATTTATAATTCCAGAGCACTTACTTTGTGATTTAATAATTTACAGTAATCTATAGGAACTTCGCATATTTCTGTGTAATATGTAAATGGCTGCATGTACTGTATATATTATGCATGATATAATGTTGATTCTTCTTCTTTTTAAAAATTTTTTATGTACAAAAAGCTGACCACTTTCACTTGTTCTTCTTCAGTACATTTATGTTTACACTTAAAAACTGTGTGACTGCTGAGTCTTCCTGGAGCATGAGGGAAGGGGTTCATAAGGTCTTTTCAGAGGTGACTGCTTATGAAGGTTTTGTTTTTATTCCAGCCACATGTTCTGTTCCAGGCTTTCAAATCAGCAGGTTTCCCTTCGTAAGCCAGCTTCTATAACCCTTACATTACTCATCCACTCATGTGTACGCATTCAGAATTCACCCAGTGTATAAAAACATCTACACTTAGGTACACAGAAAAATGTGAATCTATATATTTTCCGTCTGTGAATTCTGTATCAGCATAGCTCACTTTCCCTTTCTCCCCCACCATCCCAGGCACAAACAAACCACTGTTTCCATACAGCTGACCATTCATAGCAACGGTTGCCCAGGGCAACACCAATAGGAACAGATGCTGTTTGGCTGGTCTGCCGTATGACCCCACTGACCTTTGAACCCATTGTTTCTGAAAAGAGGCGGTGTCACATTGTCTCATCTAAATTCTTAAATTTGGCACTTTGAGATCTTTTGTCTCTGCAGCTCTAATGTTTTATGTTTTTCTTTGTGTGTCTCAGATATAAAGACCTCGTAGTCCCAACTTTGGGAGACAAGAAGAAGTTGTCACCTGAGGAGAGATGTCGCTCTGTACTGCAACAGTCCAAACTCCAGGGATGGCAGGTGTGTGTGTTTCTGTGTCCTGTGTCTTTTTCGGCCTCTGTCAATAACAAAAGATTTGTCAAATTACTTAATCCCCGTCCCTGCATTTGAAAGATCCCATGGAATCTTTGACAACTCGTTCCAGCTGTCCCACCTCATCATAATTCTTCTCACACACACACAGCCGCATGGATCCCTCTGCCCCACCCCCTCTCAGTCCTGTCTGCCAGACTGCTGTTGTGTCTGAGTGAGTGACCCTGCAGGTCACATCAGCTCCTGCCTCACACACGCATACACACTCCGCAACAAATGCCCCACAGACACCTTTTCATACAGCCCTGCTTCACGCACACACATAGACACCCCACTCCAACAAGTAGCATGTGTTGGATTGAATAGTGTCTGTCTGTGGAAGTATGTCACCCCCACAGTTGTGTGCACCTGGTATAGAGGGACCTCTCCCGTCCCCCAAATGGCCCCTGAGTTCAGGAAGTGCATGCAGTGGCAACATGCAAACCTACACCCTGCCCACACTCCACACCCACCTATTATCATACATCATTGCCACATCACTTCTCTCAACAAGGAAGTCAGACTTATCTGAGATTTCCATCAGAAAACAGCTTCACAGGGTCTGCTGGCTACTCCTAGAAGCTGATGATGAAGGCGATGTAATGTGTAACAAAGCTTGTGTGTATGTATGTTTGATCAGAGTACTTGTGCCGTTCTGTGTGTAGATGGGCAGCAGTAAAGTGTTTCTGAGATACTGGCAGGCAGACCAGCTCAACGACCGCTGCTACCAGCTTCATAAAAAGATCATCACCTGTCAGAGAGGTAATTATCCCAAAATAACAAACCAACAATGAAGATGTTCTTCTCGCTGTCTCTGACACCTCTGATGTCTCTGTCTTCGTCTCCTCATCATGTCTCAGTGGTTCGCGGCTGGCTGGCCAGACAGCGGGTTAATCGCCGGCTGTCATTACAGCAGAAAGAGGAGTGCAGTGTGCAGCGTTTCCTGCAGGGGGCAGAGGACATGGGGCTGCGAACCTATGACCAGCTGGTCATCCAAAATGCATCCGACATTGCACGAGAGAGCGACCGCCTGCGCTGTCATGGCAACAGCCTTCTCAACGCCCTTGGCAACAGCCCACCACTTGGCGAGAGGCCTGAGCCAGTGGGTAAAGAGGAGGATCAACCCGTCAGGAGGTAAATTAGCAAACACCTTCACAGCTCACATGCCTTCATTCAGATCTTAAGGCAGAAATGCATGATCGGAATATTCAAGCCCTGTAGAAGAGACAAATATTGATTTGATGAAAAAGTTAAAGCGTTGTTTGAATGATAGACTTCCACCATGTTAGTGATTCCTTCACAGCAATGCAGCCAATAAAGACCGAAGTCTCTCCAGGTAAGGGCTTTTATTACCCGTTGCAATGTAATTCATAATACTAAATGGGATAGCCTCACAGTGACTTTAGCATTATTTAGCCTGCAAATAACCATCTGCAGTTACTGTCATTCACAGGATTTATGACTATGACTATGAAGGAATCATTTGCCTTTATAAGTGTCTATCTTTATTCATGTGAGTTTTTCTTTTTTCTTTTTTTTTGACTACATGCCATGTGTTTAGTGATTAATGATGTCATTGTATCCCTGTGCGCTGAAGGCTTTTAATTGTGAGTTTCATGATGGATAGTCAGATAATGAGCTGCGTTATCAGATTGTATTAGTATTGTGTTGCACCTATGGAACGCTTTCTGTATCTCCGCCTCACTTCATTCTGATATAACATATTGAGGCTGGAAAAAAATGGAATAACCCTGGAGGGTTGAGTTAGAAGGGGTACTAAAAGGTAATAAGAAGCTCTTTAGAGGCGATGTTGAATGGATGACCTTCATTTTGAAAAGTCACTTACCTGCTTTTTGAAAAATTATGGCCTTGTTTATGGTAATATCTGAAACTTGACTTGTGCATTTCAGCACTAATAAACCTGGAAATGTGTACATGTGATATATTTTTTTTATGTGGTATTTTCTATGGCATGCTGTATAATTAATGCATTTATTATTTCAATACCATCTTTCCATCTCTGCAGTTGAGGCAGTATCATTTGTGTTACTGTTACATAATACCAACTTTTCAGGTTGACAGTGAGTGGTGACTAATATGCTAATATCTCAAGGCTTTGTGACAAAAAGGCAAAATAAGTATGCATTCACTTAAATTTTAGAGGATTCATTGTCACAAAGACAGGTTTTTCACCTGAAAGTATAATCTTTAACAACTTAAAAGCTGTAAATGGCCTTAAATAAGGTTAAATGTAACTAGGTACAGGGGGAAAAAGATTCATTTTAATGAGCAATGGCCACAACTGAAACACAAAAATCTGAAAAGTTACCACAGCAATGACTTTTTGATACATTTTAATAGTTAAATTGAGTGTTAACGTCAGGATAAAGAAATACATGCTGAACGATGAAAAGAGGCTTATACACACATGATTTTTGTATCCTATGTGTCCTTGTACATGTAACATCGGCTGCTGGGACAGGAGATGGGAGCACAGGAGGCTTCTAACATGGGGGGGGTGTCAGTTGGCAGACTGGGAGAGGAGTCATAGTTGCCGCATTGTAGAGGGGATTAATAGACACATATACACTTATATACAAATGCACTCACACATTCACCCAGACTCACCTAATTTCTAAGCAGGGTTTGTTGCCTTCCCTCATTACCTATACACATAATCAGCCCCCAGTCGTGGAACCAACAGATGGTACACCCAGATTAGCGAAGGAAATATCAAACTGGATGTTATCAAATTACTGCAAAGAGATTAGATTTAAAGCATAATCTCTTTGGTCTTTATCCTCCAATTGGCCTCCTTAGTTCATATTTGTGGAATGACAGCTGAGGCAGACATATATTGAGCGTGATTATACCAGTGATGCAAGTGTAATAATTTTGTGGAGAGCATGAATCAAGTACAGATTACGGGGATGATACAAATGGTCAAACGCAACAAATCCAATCTTTTGTTTAAACATAAATTCTATTATTCTTTATATATACCTTTAGGGCTATGGAGAAAAATGGGAAAGTCCATGAGGGGCCTATCAATGGGGGCAGTCGAGTTATTCGCCACTTTCGGTCCAGCTCAGTACCCATCCCCCTCGCCATGGAGAATATGGTCCATTCTTCTGCCGGTGCGCCCATCAAACCAGCCCTGCAGCAGGTAGCTCATACCAGTGAGGATGTGGCAGGCGGGGGAGGTCTTTCATCTCCTCGTAAGCAACCTCCTCCCAAACCAAAGAGGGACCCCAACACCCGTCTGAGTGCATCTTATGAAGCAGTTAGTGCTGGGTTGGTGATGGCAGCCAAAGAGAGCCCCACTCCAGAGGGCTCCTGTTCACCAGCAGGAAGCCCCCCTAAATCCCAGCTGTCCCCCACAGACCCTGCAGGTATATCACCTCCACTGGTCTTTAGACAATGTAACAGATGGTGGGTTTTTTTTGTGCCTCAGCACTGTTGCCTAATGCTTTCTCTGTTTTTAATTGCTTTATTTGTAATTTCCTCAGCCTTGTCCAAGCCCCGCCCCCACAGCGATGACTACACAACCATGAGGAAGGTGCCACCCCCCAAACCTAAGCGCAGTCCCAACACTAAGCTGACGGGCTCGTATGAGGAGATCAACGCTGTAGCACCCCACCTCCACCAGCTGCGCCCTGCTGATGTAAAGTTGGCCTTGTTGTCCCGTGCTGGGGGATTTGCAGGGTTTGGTGGTTTGATGCAGAAAGCAGCCTCAATTGATTCCCCACAAGGGGTAGCACTGAGCCTGTACCAGGGTCATGATGAAGAGGATGTGTACATTGAGATGTTGGGCTCCCAGCCACGCGCTTGGAGCCTCCAGGACCCCCCTGATAGCCCTGAACAGGCCACTGACTCGGAAGCCGTGTATGAGGAGATGAAGTATTTCCCCCCTGAAGATGGTGGACCTCCTGCCACTGTGGTCTCCAAGGCTGCAAAACTGGAGGCTTTAGGCTTGGGCTTGGTAGGATTAGGGACATCTCCTCCTCAGAGCGGGGAGACCAAACGGATGGCAGCAGGGGTGGCTGCGTCCATGGACATTTCTCACTCACAGAACACGTCCAGCAGTGGAGTCCCCAAAGCTCAGCATGGCAAAGATGGCAGCTGTGACATCCCTGCTCCATTCCCCAACTTGCTCCCACATCGTCCACCTCTCCTGGTGTTTCCCCCTTCCCCCGTCACTTGCTCGCCTGCTTCAGATGAGTCACCCCTCACCCCCCTAGAGGTAAAGAAGCTGCCAGTGTTTGAGACAAACCTGAACTATGCTACTGGCCCAGACAGCCCCCTGTCCCCACAGTATGCCCGCCAGAGGGCTGACTCCTCCCCTAGCCTCACTGTCCTCATGCCAGAGAAGAAGTCTACACCTCCCCTCACCCCTCCACCTCCACCTCCTCCCCCAAGTGCCCCCCCTCCTCCCTACAGACCTCCTTCACACTTCCCCTTCCCGCCTGAGGCCAGCTTCCTGGCTCTGACACGAGCAGCATCTGTCACAGGAAGCTCAGACTCCCCCAAAACATCCTCACAAAGGGCAGGTGGGGAACCACTGGGGAAGCCACCTCCCTACTCCCCAGTGAAGATGTCTCGTCCTGAGCCTCGTAGAGCACACTCATGCTCCTCCTCTCCCCTGCTGTTCAACCCAGCCAATGGCAGACCCCTGACCAGCCCCCTGGATGAACTCAACACTCTGTTCAGCTCTGGGCGCAGCCTGCTGAGGAAGTCCACGTCTGGCCGGAAAATGAGAGATGGAGGTCTGTCAGTAATGCTCGTACACACACACACACACACACACACTCTCTCACAGTTATAAATGTCTAAAACACTAGCAGAGAGAAGGTTACAGCACATATACGGTTTTAAATAATTCTGGAATCTGAAATAGTCCTTCCTCCTTCCTTTTTCCTCCAGTAATTGTTTTCAATTGCTATATTAATGGGTTAATGATCTACTTACAGTTGGCATAACCTGAGTCCGAGCAAACCAAACCACCAATATGGGAAGCTGTTGGTGTGTACGTAAGGGGTGGGGAGTTAGCCTTTGTTTCTTTCTCTTTTTTTCCCCCTGTCATTTGGTAATCAGTGTCCTATTCAACCCAGCTGAATATATGTATGTGTGCAGGAGTTCATGTGCCCATTATATTTTCTATCTGCTGTGGTGACATTTATTGGCTACTGTGTGATTACCTTCTGTACAATAGGAGTGGTGTAGGGCTGTACCGTAGGTAAGAAATAACCCCTTGTTAGTGTGTGTGGGTCTGTGACACTCATGCCCTATGTTTGAGTGGTAGGTAGGTGAGATGCACCAGCATCCAAAAATCCCCCTACTCTACACTGGAGAGTAGGGGGATTAATTCAGGTGTCGTAGCCAGCCACCATCTTTGGCCCACTTGAGGCAGCCTATTTGTAACAGTCTCCAGTGCAGTGCCCTTTGACTGCTGCAGCCGCCTTCTAACATGTTAGCTAATGAGCTACCTGGTGTAGCCCACTTAGCTTCACACTGCACTGTAGCTATGATTTAGCTGTGTTGTAGCTCAGTTCACATACAGACTCAGTGACACTGATGCAGAGGTTGTCCTTTGCAAAAGGAGGACAAACATATTTGTCTCACATAGTAAATGAAATGGGTGGACCCTCAGGTCAGAGGTTCAAACCCCCACAAGAAATTACTTTTGTGCTGTTTTTATAAAAGTACGTTTTCCATCAAAAAGGTTTTTTCATCAGAGAAGGTAAAACTGTGTTGTCCCACAGTGATTTTATCTGAGACTCTGTTTCCTCAAAGTGTATTAGTTGTGGCTGGGTTAATAATACATGAGCAGTAGCATGA
The DNA here is from genome assembly GCA_037833715.1 of Toxotes lorentzi. Lineage (NCBI taxonomy): Eukaryota > Metazoa > Chordata > Actinopteri > Toxotidae > Toxotes > Toxotes lorentzi. Next base: position 8,915,054 of record JBBMJY010000007.1, on the reverse strand, counting down.
TGAGGATGGGCATCAAATATTTAACAGCTCACTCAGTGTTCTTCTGAAGGGAGTGTGACTGGCCATCAGCAGCAAACAGGACATCCTGGACAATTATCTAGGAGATAAGTTAGAAAAATTACAAACAAGTGAAAGTATTAGCTGCCGTTGTCAATAATCAGTCATCTTCCAGGAGGCGTGTTGTTGTTGTTGTTGTTGTGGAACTGCTTGATTTTATAAGACTCAGTTGTGTCATGCTTCTATAATTGTAACAAGTTCAAAGGGCAGGTAGCTGAACTCCTTATAAGAGGCGGTATGAGAGCAAGTGCACATGCTGACACATATGCCTCATGTGACATCTTGCACTTGACTCTTCGTCAGCACTTGGACCCGTGCAGGAAAAGCGCTGGCGTCATGGAAACTGTGTGTGTGACAGGGGAACCTGGCGCTGGGGTATTTTGAGTGGGCAAAGCAAGGCGGTCCGCTTAGATCAGAGGGCAGGGGGATGCCGATGGGCTTAACAGGATGACCTACTTCCGTTCCCTCTCGGCTGTTAAATGACGTGTGGTGAAGTATGATACCTGACGCTGTGGGAGTGGCTAGGGTTTACAGTTGCTATCCCAGACATCTCTATGAAGAGCAGCTGCCTCTCCCTCCTCCTCCTCCCCCTTCCTCATCCACAGGGAATGAGAAAGCCACAGGAATGCCAGGGGAAGAGGGCAGGTGGTCTTGGCAGGCTTCAGGAAATCACTGTCATAAGACGTCTTATGCCTCAGCAGCAACATACAAGATTCACTAAATCGGATAGAAGTCCAATTCTCTCTCATTAGAGTCTTCATTGTACAAATCCAAATACACACTGTGACTCATCCTTTCGCAAGCATGCAGCGCTCACATGGACATTCTCTGTGTCTCTCTCTACCTGGCCTTTTGCCCCTCACAAACACACACCTACCCTGCTGGACCTATAGAGTTTGCTAAGTTTATATTTAGGCATCTTGTGACTGTGGGGGGACCAGAAGGTACACATTCTCAGTGTGGGACAGCAGCTGACGAATTCCCATTCACACTCCCACACACATACTCTATGTACCCACAGTCACTTACTCATTCAGTGTGTGAGAGCATGTGTGCCCCAAGGAGCAGCAGCAGGGGCAGAGGCAGGTCATGTGGAGTCACCTTCCCACCAGACAGAGCTGAATGAATTCTTTTTAAAAGACTAGGCTTGATGTGCAAGGAGGGGTGCATCTAAGTGTGTGGGGGGAGACTGGAAATTAACATAAACTGAGTTCCAAAATTGTTGAAATTTTTGCAGAATTTAGCAAGAGGCTTCCTCCGCAGTCTGATATTATCCATGATGGAATCTTATGTCGGATATCTACTGTATATGAAATATAGGGTGTTTTCCTCTGGCTGTATTTCTTCCAGGACTCAATTCTAATATCAATTTGCCAGGGAGGGAAGAATGTGGCTCGGCCCCCACCTCCCCATCTCTGCAGCTACAAGACAAGAACGCCAACAACCACTCTCCTCACTCCCCAAGTCCTGCCCCCGTAGAGAACGGCAACCAGATCTCCAATGGTAACAGCCAGTGTATTCTGCATAGATGGTCACAATTGAGATCACATTATTTTTCAGAGCAATTTATATTGAGATAAATCACTGCATTGAATTAAGTGGATTGAGATTGAGGGTGAAACAGACAATACATGCCAATATTACATTTAAATTTCAAAAAAATCAACATTACAAATATAGATATCCAGGAATGCACACATACAGAGAATATGAATATGTTTTAAATTACTTTGCAAAGGTTGAACACCCAAATCATATAGAGCTGAGCACGGTATGTAATAATAAGTGTGAAGAAATAACCTTGTTTTTTTGACAAAACCTGGCAGTTTCGCTTCATGAACTGAGGCTACGACCCAGTGTCCACTTCATAAAAAATGTGTTGTATGATCCCATCAATGACACAGGCACAGATGATGGACAAGGAAGATGGGGAGGAGGGGTCAGAAAGAATGGGAGAAAAAGGACATGAAATAATGAAGGGACCTCAGAAATAAGGAAGAGAGACCACAGATCATATCATAAATGAGGCCTGTAAATTATTCAGCTGTAGCCAAAGAGTGATTACAGTATTTCTTTAACACTCAGGCTGTCAACCAGTGTCTTTCCTTAACATTTCCCTCTGCTGTTTCAGCCCCCTACCATATGCCTGTGTTTGAAAAGTGAGGTGTCCTTCAGTCTGTACCTGTCTGCGCATGGGAGGACTTCCAGTCAGATGTCTGTGTTTCATAACGAGCTTTTTGATATTGTGTGCTCAGGGTCGCTGGAAGATGAGAGTCACAGCAAGTCCAGCTCCACCTCTTTACACAGACACATGGACAGCCATCATACTCAGGTAAGCACACAAAGATAGGCACTTCAGAGCAAAAACCCAGTAGTAGCTGCACACATGAATATACATCATGTTTGTGTTACATGATCTTACTTGCCATTTTAATTGAATATACAGTGTCTGATGCTTTATACTGATGGCAACAGGGAGCATGTACATACAAATGCTTACACACTTGCACCCACGCTAGCACACACACACACACACACACACACAGTTACAACACAACCATATCAGGCATTCATTTTGTTTTGGGTTTGTTGATGTTTTGAGTGGACCGGAAAGTGGCCCCCTTTGAACAACACGTATCACTGATGACACGTGAGCTTTCTCTGGCTCTGTAGACAGGTGTACGGTTACAGGATTGAATTTAATGTCCTGCATGCATGCACACACCCAAGCTTACACACTCGCTCTCTCAGCCAGTACACACACAAACGCGTAGACACACACAGCCTCGTTATATGGGATTGATAAAAGTGGAAACCACCTTGAACACGAGAGCCTGTTGCAAACTGAGACAAACCACAAGCCTAGTGAACGCATTTACCGTTTTGAATGCCTCAATAATTTAAAGACATCAAGATATAGAGCTTTATCAGCTTGATCACACTCACATGATCGATTCAGCTTACAAGATGTTCACAGGGAGAGCCAGTCACATTTGGAAGATAGAAAGCTCTTATGACGATTATCATGTGCTGTACCTTCACCTCAGGCAAAAACAGAAACTCAATAGGATTTGTCTTTTATCCACAAAGACCAGAATCAGATTCTCTTTTCATCTGTTTTCCTTTATCTTAATAATTAATCATTAAACTGAAAAATATCCAACCCTTTCCCTGTGATTAATAGAAAGATTTAACACAATATTGGAACCAAAGAGCCACTTTTGGAGAACACTGGAGCCACTTTTTAATTCTTGTCATTCACCCTGTAAATGCTCTCCTCAGTAGTTTCCGTGTAACTGCATCGTGTAATTCAGGATGCAGCTGTTTCGTTCCTATACTCAAAAGAAAGTTTCACCACACGGAAACTTGATTTAGATTCTTCACAGACTATATCAGTCAGTGATTGAGTTACACTGTCAGTAGTGCATGAAACACAAGAATGGGCAAAGTACGAAGTGTCCCACTTTCGGAGCAGCTCAGGACACATCGTTGATAAGACATTGCCACTAAAGATGTGAAGGCACACTGTGTACCCACTTCACAAATCCTCAGGTTGACTAAATGTTGAGACCCTGCTTCCACAGTTCAGGTGAGCTCACCTAATGCACCTTTTTGAAGCTGTTAATCTGAATCTGTTAATGTGACACATAATGCTGCTGTGCCGGCACACCGTGTTTAAGGCTACCCTCTTACAGCCTTTAAAAAGTCTGGAGTGCATTCCAGTTAACTTAATAGTTATAATACAATAGTCTAATTTAATTTTTTTGAAGGTGAAGGTTTTTCTCAGGATATGTGAACTATTTCACCCAAATGACTCTCTCTTTCTCTCCCTCCCTTGGATTCTAATGAGCTTGGCTGTTACTCCCTACTTTATCTTCCAGAGGGGACATCTCAACTTTTCTCCGTTTGGCGCGGGGGCCGCCCTCTAAAACAGCGAGGGTGGGGGGGCAGGGGGGCTCACTGGAGGCCCTGTCCACATGTAGGGATGTGGTGAGTGTATGTCATGCCTCGCTGCTCTCCACCCTTAATGGCAGTGTTTTTCATAGGCCCAGTGTGGGATTATGACAGTAATGTAAAAAAAAAAAAAAACTGCCTCAAAAGTTTTGTCTAAGTTTAAAGTAATACTCCACCCAAAGTCTGTTTTTGGAGTATGAAAGACTTGCCTCTTGTGGACTTGAAAGATGGCTTTAAAGAATTTTTAGATTTCTCCTTTTAGGAGGACGGAGGCTGTGGTCATCTTGAATTCATTGCAGTGGATTGGACAATGGATTCCAATAGTAGTCATTTTTCATGGCAGAAAAAAAAAGTATATATAAAAAAACAAATCTGATCAAAAATTTACAGGAGTTTTGATACAAAGATTCAAATCTTCTGAAAACATGGGTCTTTGGAAGCAAAACTTTGAAAAACACTGCTTTTGTAGGATATCATCTCAGCTTTACCCGCTCCACTTGTTTACTGTGCTTGTTGTCCTTCAAACACTGGTCTGGAATCAGATGGGCAATCCGCCCTGTCTCCTGTTATGTCAGAGTCGGAGGCAAAAAGTCTGAACCTAGAATCAGTGACGCCAACCCTCCCCCACCCCACTCCTTTCTTTTTCTTTCTTTATTTATTTATCCCTGCTTTCTGGAAGGAAACTGCAGCTCTTTGGTTCAGCTAGACTCAGTCAGTCACTGTCAAAACTGAAGACAGTCAGACACTTACATAGGTTCTTGTGAGAGAAGAATATCAGGTGTATACATGACGTGTGGATGACTGATTTAGTGATTAAATAAGTACAAGTGCTTTTTTCCATTGCAGGCAGCAGCGTGACCGAGCATCTTAAATGGAAGGTATCACATGTTGTAGAAATTAGTGAAAGAAATAAGAGATAGCCGATCAGTGTTGATTGGAGGTGAATGCATCTTGCGCTCCATTCACACCTGATATTATCATCCACCTTGGGTGATCAAAGCACAAGTGGACAGCTCTAAGTACACGACTTGTGACTGGATCTCACCCCACCTCTATAGGCTGATAGACAAATATATCATTTCCATTTGCAAGGACCAAATGTATTGTTCTTATGTATGTTGTATGTATGCATGTATATATGTGTGTATGTTTTTAACCAGTTGAAGGCAGCAATGCATTTCCTGCACCAGGTCTGCCAGAAATTAAAAGAAGGAGAAATCAAAACAATACAGACTGGGTTTATTCTGTGGCATATTTCAGGCAAATCAAATCATCCAAGATGTTTGACACTCTTACAAATACATCTCTATGGGTTTTTAGATTGACACTGACACGTGGATACTCAGATGTGATGTACGGTATGTGGGCTCCAGACTTCGAGGTAGTCTGTTCAAAAAAGGAGAGCTGCAGTTTTTGTTTTTGCTTATTCATCTGCTTGGATTTTATGTTGCTGAATCCATCACATGAACCTCTTTTTAATCCTTTCTCAGACTCTTTCTGTTATCATTATTGTCACTGTTGATAAATTTAACCAAGAGTTGTACAGCCTTAGAAGTCATTGCAGATCTTCATCCTGATGTGTCTGACATTTTTCTCACAGAAAAACTGTTGTCTTCTTTACAATTGAAACATGGAAAGAGAAACATTCTTATTTTGGCTCCTAACTTCCCTAATTTGGTGTGTTTTCTGGAACAGGTTCATTATCATAAGTTCATTCAAGAGATGGGAACAGCTCTGTGACCCAGAATACATTTCAATTAGCTGCATTCCAGTCTGTGTTTTTGCAGGATTAGCAGATCTAATGAGATAAATAACAAGGAGAGGATAAAGGAAGATGAAGAGGACAAATAACTCTGTTAAGAGTGAATAGACTGGCTTGTTTTAGTTCCTATAGTTAGTTGTCAACAGCAGACTTGACTAATCATATAAGGGATAAACAGACTGGTAAAGGTCTGGGTGGTAGTGTTATTAATAACCTGTTCTTTATTTATACCTTCAAACAAAGTCTCAGCAGACGCTATGACAGTGGGAGAAGCACTGTGCCATGTTTGTTACTCAGAATAACAACACTTAAAGGATGAGAAGGGCAGAGTGAGAGCCTTAGTTTCTCTGAATGAATCCCCTGTGTTTGCCAGGGTTTAAGCAAACGTCTGAATAAAGGTACCGTGGCAGTTTCTCTGAAATCCCCACGTCTCCTATCCGATCCAGTGAAGTTTCCAGGAAAGCTTATAAATGGGTCATCAGTGACCACCAACATCTCTCCCTCTTTGCTATTCCTCTCTTTTTTATCTAGCTATCTAGGGCCTCTTTATTTTGGTTGATTTAAGAAAAAGTAATGGGACAAGAATTGAATTTTTTTTTCTTGTATAAGTATTTGTGCAAATGATAAAAGCTGTTGCACTTAGTTTATAAGACCCATCAATTTACTGTGTTCTGTGCCGGTGTGAGTGTTACATACGTGCCATGTCATATCATGTCATGTCATTGGATCGACTCAGTCAGAAAACATGGTGTTTTAGCCACCTGACATTTGTCAGTCTGTGTACATGTTTGGGTGTAAACACAGTAGTTTGTGTAGTTGTGCGTGTGTGTTTTATGTGGAGAAGCTTAGACGTTATTGTCACACTCTGTGGCCTCAGGACATCCAGTCTATGAGTGACAGTTTGGAATTACCAGTAGTTGTCATCTTACATTATCATATTATTACCATAACATTACTAAACCATTAACATGTACATTTGGATTTGGATATTGGCTCCGTCCCCCATGCCCTTGTTGGCAAGGGCATGGTTTAATATATATACTCACATTACATTAGCAAGTGGGCTTTAAGACAGAAAACAGCCCTGCATTAATAAAATGCAAGGAACTGCATTGGTGGGGGTGTGTGTGGCACAGAGAGACAAAAAAAATAATATCCAGTCCAGTTTGAATTAGTAAGACGACAAAACACTATAAATAACCTGCCAGGAATGTGCTCTTCACCTCGCTGGATGACCCTGCATTGTTTCTGCATTGGCAACACCACACTGACAATGGAGTGGTCCCATTGAAATGAATGACAGTAGTCATCATTTTATTTTTGAAAAATGTAACATATTGTAATATGTAAAGTACGCTAATCAAAAGTATAGGGGCAGCCCTGTCCCGTGTGTGTGTGTGTGTGTCTGTTCATGTGTCCATGTTAAGTCACGCATTGCAGAAGGACACGGTGTTTCTACTTGTCTACTGTTCCAGTAGCTGGTGTTCCAGTAGCTGGTGTTCTTGGCTGGCGCCAGTGCAGAGAATAGCCTGGGAGGGAGGTGTAAATTATGGATTAGGTCATTGAGTGTTGTGCTTGTGCAGGCAGTTAGTCTAAATGCGCGCCCATGTGTGTACGCATGAACACGCACAGGTGTGCGGTGCTCAAGATATGTGCATGTATGTCCAAGTATAGAATGGTTGCATTGTGCATTTATGGGTTTATGAGCATACATTGGTGTGTTTGTCTGTGCTTGTAGCTATATGGCAATGTGTGTGTAGAATTCATCACTAAATGTACCGTATGCCTGGAAATATGCTGGGAAAGGTTGCATTAAATGTACTGCTGACGTGAATTAGCTCACCGTTATAACACCAGCAGGCATGAAAAACAGAGGACAGGGGTGAGGGGGAACAGCTGTTGCAGGAAACTGAGATTACAGAATACAATTAAATTTTAATCTGTGTTTATGAAAAGGTTAAATATGTTTTCTATATTGTCTCTGTCAGACAGAAACCTTGTATCTCCACTTTTATTTTCATAAATCAGTTCTATTGGTCCAAATTGGTTTACACCTGTATGAGTTTTACAAATATTTAACTAATGAAAAGTATAATAAGAGCTTGTGATGAAATCTCAGTGTTCAATTATGTTAAAAACACAGGGCTTTTTTTTCGTTACCTGTAAAGTAACAGTTTTGCACATATAAGGTTTCCACCTGAAAGCAAAGATATTTTTGTTCTTCAACTAATCCCATGAAAAGATCGAAACCAACAATGAAATTATCCGATTTACAAATATTGCCTGCGTAGTCAAAGTCTGATATAGCTGTGCCATAGAGCTCCATTGTAGTTCAAAAGTATTTAAAACAAATTAATAAGCTACGCTGTTACACTGGATGACGTTCCTGATTTATGATCAACACTGACACTGCAGTTTATTTTGAGACAGTCCCATATAAATCGCTGCAGCCACAAATTCTCACTGTGCACCAAATGTGTATTAATCTGCAGCTGAATCTGTTTTAACAAATTACCAAGCCTAGTTTAAAAAATGAAGCTATATGCAGTATTTGTGAGCCATATTTCAAGGTTTACGTCTTCAGGAGGAACCAGTAGGGCTGAGCTCTACAGACAGGGTAGAGAAAATAAGAAAGCACTGTAGCAACAGATTTTTCCTCTTGGTGTTTTCATGGGATTTTATGACCATAAGAATAAGAATACAGAAAAGCCTGCCTTATTCTTTAAATCTTATCTCTCAGCATGTAGGAACCATTTTTTGCCCTTTAACAGGCCATCAACTGCCACCATTATAACCCCCAGTTGATAATCTGATTTGGATCATCAGGGCTTGTTCCTGTTGCCGGCATTACTGGCTGAGGGAGACTGGAATTCCTTTCTGATTGATTTGCCTGGGTTGATGATGGGCTCTATGCAGACTATCGTGCATGTGTGTTTCTGTGTGCACGTTTGTGCATCTGACCTGAGTGTGCGTGAGAAGGTGGAAGAGCCAGTTTGAGGCGCTCCCTCCACAAGGGTTCCCGCTGTAATTCAAAAGATCTTCTTGGAGGTGATGTACAGTATGTGGGCTCCAGAGTATGGAAATGAGTTGCCGTTAAAGCTGTCAGTCAAAGAGGGGATTCCTCCCCTCTGCTTCCTGACGAGATGGCTCTGCGCCAGCCTCAGATTCATCCCTGTGTTGTTTATTAGAATGATTCATGAGAAAACCTTGTCCCACTTTAAGAAGAGAAAATCAGCCCACTGATCACTGGCTCTTTCAAGATGATGGATCAGACAAAACTGGCCTGTTTTTCATGCTAGAGGGGGTAATCTCTAATGGAGACAATATTAGAAGATCATATTTTAAATGCCTTTCATCTGTTTTTAAGGGGCATTTGCAGTGACAAGATAAGAGTGAAGCTTTTTTTTTTCTTCTTCATAAAATCAATGCTTGTCACTCTGCCTGCTACCTCCAATCACAGCCTGTTCATTTCAGCTTTTTGTCGTCTGCTCTTTCATCCATCCAGTAGAGTCATTATTCCGTATGTGATTTGGATGTCAACATGCTCTGTTCTTTCCTGTCCTGGCATCCTCCCTCTCCCCCCACAGGTGTTCCAGCGGCTACGTCTGCCCACCAGGGATGAGAACGCTGCCCTGGGGGAGCTTCTGCGGTGGCGGCGAGCGCAGTGTGAAGGGAAGGGTGACTGGAAGCACCGTCAAGCTCAGTCCCCACCCCTTCCCCCCACACTGCTCTGGACCAACAGAAAGGCCTCTCCATGACAGAGGCTGTGAGATGCAGTCACGTGTATTGGCTTCGAAGTTCCTCCCTCTCTTTCTCTTCAACCACACTCGCACATGCTCTTCACGTTTTCTTTCTGTTTTTTTTTTTTTTTTTATGTGGACCAAGTAACCTCTATACCCAGGGACTAGACTGAAGCTCCAAGCCCCAGAGCATGAGCCGAGTCCCTGGGCTGAAGGTCCTGCCTCTCCGCCTTTGACCTGGACTGTGGAGGATGCCCCAATCTATATTATAGAAACTCAGCACTACGTGACATTGACAAGTACTATCCATAAAAAATGATTGGAAAGCAGACACATTAGAGGTTTGTGGGCAGCTGGGGGTTGTTTTGTGATCAAATAGTTTACTAACAGTCAGAAAATAATGAAGATGATGTTATTATTTATCTCAGGCCTCCTGAGATAAAAATTTACATTGTCCATCGATGGATTAAAGAACAAAGAAGCAGTATTTTCATGGTAATCAGAAATTTAATGGCCCTCTTAGTCTCTCTGTGTCCTAGTTTATCATGATGTACTGTTGCACACAAAGGAGCTCCACCCCAAAACATGGTGCTGATTTTACTTGACATGTTGTCCTGTGATGTTCCCATGAGTGCTAGTGTGTGCACCCCCACGTCTCAGACCTCTCTTAAGTTTACAGGTCAACAGACGCCTTCGGACACCTCCAGTTTTTAGCATCAAACTACTGGCTTAGACATGGGACCTTTTTCAGGTACACGGCTCTCACTTAGCCTCTCACGTTTGGGCTCCAAGTGCTACTGCAGCCCTGGCAACGTGTGACCAGGGGTCAGGGTAACCTCAGTAATATCCCAAGGTGCACTTCTCTTTCCCATTGATACCACCAGCCTTTGAGGAACAAAACCCTCTGGCCAAAATGCAAACTACTGCACTTACCTTTACTGTGAGAAAAGGATCCAACTAAAAAAAAAAAAAAAAAAAATGGCTTTGGTTTAAAGGTGAAGCTAAAATAACAAAGCTTTAGCCATGAGGTATATAGTTCATGTTGTGAACATGAAACTCTGTGCCAAAGTGACACAACTTGTAAAAGATATGTCAAAACTAACAAGTTCAGTTAGAAACTCATATATACAGTAGTCCCCATATACTCATATATGTACAGACCGACATAAATGACCAAATCACTATAGCTGTTAACACAGTTCAGTGATGACCATTTCTAAGTAGATCAACATGTTGAAAAGAGGGGACGAAAAAAAAAAAAAACAACAGTCTACACTTGAAAAGTAGCAACTTAACAACAACTCTCATTGTGTCTCATCAACATCTGAACAGTTTTATGTGTTCGGTGTTGTCCAGGAGACTGTGCAGAGCTCAGGAACTCACGCACAGATGAACTCGTTTATTGTACAGATTCCTCCGTCGTGGGTCAGTCCTCATAGATGCCCACCTTCCTTCCATGTCCCTTCTTCATCTCCTTTCCACATTTGACCCCAAGAAACTGACCCCCTTCCCAACTTGGTTTTTGAAACCCCCCCCCCCCCCCCCCAACGATCACCAACAACAACCCCACCCCTCACTGCCACCTTCCTAATGGATCAAACCGGCTCTACGGGTGTTTCCATGGTAACCGCTATGTAAATTGTGACCGGTGGTGAATGTCGTAGCTTTTACTATGGCGGAAAAGCACAGAGATTGAATTGAAAGACTAGGAAGTGATGAGATAATACTGTCTATGATGGTGAAACTGGGATATAAGAATGTCTTGGGTTAGATGCAATGACTAAGGTAAAGAGAAGAGGTTTATTTTAAAATGTGAATATCTTTTTTTCAGAATGATTGTCTATGGCTATGAAATTCTTTATACTCTATTTAATATTATTTCCCTTTTCCCCCCTCTTGACCCTATTGTTCTGTTCCTCTAATGCAAGGCAGATGTTTTCATTGTATATGGATGTTTAATTGCACAGTGTTTATGTGGTGTCGTGTTGACTTCTGTAATGGGCTGGGTGTGTCTCATCAAGGTGTTTGATCTTTGAAGATCGGTCTGGAGAGCCACAAAGTATCAATAGCTCTAATTGATTTCTCATTCCCACTGATCACCCACAATGTGTCTGATTGATTAAGCCTTACAAATTAGCAGCACCATCACAGGATCGATTTCAGCTGCTGTCAATGCGTGAATGCGCAAATATTCAAGAGGAATTAGAGGAGACCGCTGATATTTACAACAGTGGCAAATCAGCTGAGCTGCATTTTCGACTGACTGGCTGAATGTATAAATGCAATTTTTTTATTTCACTGCCTGTGCACATCAATGAAACCCTGTGAATCTTATTACTGGAACATGCGCCTGTATCTAAAGAGTGTACCTGACTGCTTAATGTGATTATTGTCTTCAGAAGTTATGTATGCAGTTCATTTTTTAAAGTTAAAAATGATATGGTATTGATTTTCTCCATGACTCACCTGGTTTGCTGTGATTGGGGTTGCATGAGTAGCACTGCACTGCAGAACTCTGTCAGACATTTTCGTCATGGTGCGATTCAGCTCATTCACACAAGGATTTAAACCATCTGTGATCAAACAAAACAGACAGGAACTGAGATCAAGCTAGTCAGCTTAGCCAATGCCAGTGAGTGAGAGTTTACTGTATAGCCTCTGCATTTGTCTTTCATTATGATCAGGGTTCTGGTTAGTCATTTGCATTATAGGTTTTGTTTAAACATGTTTACTGAAATCATGAAATGAGGAGATAATTTGTCTTTTAATGTCTTTTAAATTATACCATTGCTTTTTACCTTGCATGACCACAGGTTGGACCTGGCCCCCTATAATGTGCTCATGCTGAAAAGATTTTTTTTAAAGGCTGTCTAATGTGAATAACTGCTTCCCACTGCACTGTGAATCACTGCACTGTCCCCAGTGTCTCATCTACACACTTGTCATCTAACCACATCCACCTTCAACTGCACCACCGTGCGCATCCACTGCTCTGAGATCAGCTCTCTGGTGCTACAGCCAGTGCAGAATGGCCATTCTATTGTTCCCAGTCCAAGTACAGTTGTCCAGAGAGACATATTATTTTAGCACCTGTACCGGGGCATCTCACTGCCGATCATAGTGTTGTTTTTTTTTTTAATTGTAATCTTTCTTTTGTACATGACATACAGTACATTTTAACCTGCATACATATGTGTTTGTGGAAAGAAAAAGATTGTATGTGATATTTCATAATTATTATGTTCCCAATGTTTTATAAGTACTGTACCTGTACAGCAATAAAGCACAATTGTGTCAATGCCAGACTTTCTCAGTGTATGTGAGAGAGAGACAGAAAGGATAGTGAATGCCAGTGCCAGGACTTAGATGTAATAAGAACAGTGTGGTTCTGTATGCTTGACGCAATGGGGGAAGAAAGATTTCAGATCGTTTCATTATGCAAAAATGTCCTTATCGGTGTTAAATTATTGTACATCATACTGACACAGCATTTTAATGATGTAAGTGGTGAAGGTGGCATACTGCAATGTATCATGGTTTTAGGTGTAATCTTTATATACATTTTTAAAGAAGAATAGTGACACTTTTAACCATCAAAGTCTGTTCACAGGTCTCAGGGAGTACTACCGCATGTGTGGACTAAAAAAAAAGACTTGTATGAAGGCAGCTGAGGAACTGCCTCAAGTGAGTCAGCGTTGGTTGGGCCCGAAGACTACAAGTTTGAAAATGTGAAAAATATGGAGGTGTGGAGTTAGAAAGAAGTGAGCTGACCAGTCCTCTGTGGCCCGCTCCTCATCTCTACTTGAGGGTAGCAGCTTGTGGCTACGTTAGCTGGTACTAGCATAACTCACCCAAATCACCAACTGAACATTCGGGGGGTTGAGTTGCATTGTGGGTAGTGTAGGCCACAGGTTTTGACAAGGAAGAAGAATGTGTTTTATAACAAAGATGGTATCTCTGGTTCTGCTGCATGTCCAGGACTGTTTTTAATATGTTTTCCTTTGTTTTGTCATTGAGCTGGAGTTCAAAGTAGTATAAAGTGGAAACACGCAAGTAACACACAAATGCTTCAGAATTTAAGTACATGTACTGTTAATGTGCTTGACTACATTCCACCTCTGGCTTGGTGTGTTTGTAAGTTTACATAGGAAGAACAAAATGAGTTATAAATCTATGACACTTAGTCATAGATTTAATGTTACCGGCAGGAGAGTGAGAGCCAGATAAGCATGATGGGACACAGCAGCACATGTAAATTCTCACTTATGTCTTGTGGTATTCAACCATGATAAGATTGCCTTGCCCGCGACCCTGATGGATTAAGCAGTATAGAAAATGGATGGATGGGAGATTGTCTTGTTTTGTTTTTCCAGGTTTTGGGACACCTGTTTTTGAAATTTGTGGTACCACCCTGTCTCTTTCCAGAAATGCTGTCCCTGTTACTTTGAATGATGTGCATACTTCATCATACTATAGTTTTGTTTTGTTTTTAATGGGAACTGTTTAAATTGCCTTTACCTCCAATATAAACGACTCAAAACTATCTGCATCGGTAGATCCCACTAGCAGTGGGAGAGAAAATTTAGACTTGCGTATTTTAGTTGAACCAACCCTTTACAAGGTTTAACGTCTTTGCAGGGCCCTATCTATTGCCAGAGTAGTGACATTTCCCAGGGTAAGAGGCTGGCCTTCCAGGTATTTACTAACCTGCAGTGGTTTCTGTTCAGAATCAGGTCAAGACAAGCACAAGTTATGTCAGCTTGAACAATTGAAACGCATCTTCCCACATAAATAATCCACTATAGTGAATTAGAAGAATGTTTCCAGGAAGCAGTAGTTGCTGAAAGGCTTCGCCCCGGAGTGTGGGAGCCTGTTTGAAGTTTATGTGTCAGTGTGTGTCACAGTAAACAGCTCATACCAGAAGGTGCTGACTCATGTATTGCCAGGTGTGCGTATCTGAGTACTGTATGTGCTCCAGGATCAAAAACGGGGGGTGGAAGGAAAAATACAGCTGGAAATAAAACCTAGGTAGTCCTTTTCCAGTTATACACTTTAAGTGCATTCTCACTTGCAAACAAAAGGTGATACTGTCTTCTAAACTATTTTCTTTATAAAGGTTACAGATACTATCTAAGCCTTAATATCTTCCTTTAACATCTTGGATTCTGACTCTGCTTCAATGAATGCTGGCTCTCTGACATTGTTCACTGCCAACCCTGTTTGTATCATGTTTTATATGCTGCGCGTCCCTCTCCTCCTCTCCTCCATTCCCAGCTGTCCTGTCTTCCTCCTTTTCCTCCTTTCACCCAGCCCGGCCATCGGCAGGAGGGTCCCCCATATGAGCCAGATTCTCCTCAAGGTTTCTTCCTGTTAAAAGGGAGTTTTGTCTAGTCACTGTCGCCTTAAGTGCTTGCTCTGGTGTCAGGCTCTGGGAAATTGGCTCTGGGAAATTGAATCTCACAAAAGGTGGCATAATTGTTGAACAAATTGTGCAGTTGCAACCAAAGTTTAATGACATGAGCACATATCAACTCTGAGACGTCTTGCAAAATCAGATGATGTTTTACCTGTATCTGGTGCTGAAGCTGGATGTGAATGACCAACATTCTCCCTCTGCTCCACTGAGACAACTGATACAGCCACCTATCACATCCTGTGTTTCTGTTGTTTGTAGACTTGTTTTAGGTCGAACAATATGCAGTTTTGACATGGCGTGTTTACTAGTCAGACTTTTGCTGATCGTGTCTCAACCTAAATTTGACTTTTTCACAATGTATCTTTGTACAAGGCCTTAATATTCACGATTTATGTACATAACACGGACAGGGACGGTGTTCCCTTACACGTGCTGATTAATCATCAATCTAAACGTGCGTCCACTTTAATCTTATTAAATTTGTAAATGCATGCTTTTTTTTCTTCATTTTAGTGCTGCATTTACATTAAAACAGTGTTTTTCTCCCCTTACAATGGAGCTGTTCCTAAACGGCCTCCATAGGGAGTAACTCTTGAAAACTTTTGTCACATCTAACTTTCTCTCTGAGTGTTCATTTTAAATGCCAGGACAGCTGAATACACAGTTGAGCTGTTGTTATTGACCTTGATGTGTGTTTGTTTTGTAAGATGTGATGTGTTTATGGGCTGTGATAAAGAAACAACAAAATATGAAAGACACTGTAAATGGCCACAGTCGGCACAGCCAATCATACACCACAGTTTAACTGAGGATGAAGAAGAAGAGATTTTGTCTTTCTTTTCTTTTTTTGATTTTTTTTTGTTCAGGTAAATCACTGTGGACAGAGGTCTCTACAGAAATAACCTGGAAATTACAATTTTGATGCAAAACGTTTTTACACCAAAACCAGCGTTTTAAAATCCAAACCACCCCTGTGGGGCTGTTTTCCAACTTATCCACACTACTAGAGGTGGCACAGGGGCAATTTTGTCATTTATTCCAGGTTCAAAAGGTCCACCATTACACAGCAAGAGGGGGTAAATGACCAGGAGGTAATTTGGACCAAACTGCCCCCTGATGCTACACCAATAAGCCCTTAATCAAACACATAGCCCTTTCCTCTCAGTCTTCCATTTAGGGCACTGAATGTGGTCACCTTTGCCATATATCCTTTGTTTCTCCTGATCCTCTTTGGACTCCATCACTCCCTCAGGACTACTTTGGGGAGCAGTTTGTACCCAGGTGTGACTGCGACTATAAATAGTAGTTGTACGTGTTTTAAGGGTGGATGGTTGTGAAGAGAGCTATAAAAGAAGCTGAAGAAAATGATGGAGATGGTGGCTGGGTTGACAGCCTGACACCTCTCAGTACAATAGCAGCAGAGAACAGCAAGGACCCTCCCTTGAATGGCCAATTTGCCAAACCCCTCATCCCAACCGCAGTTGGGATGAGCTATTTGTCATAGCTTAGCAGCCACAACTAGACACAGCAGGATTAGTGTATACTCATGTTTTTTAATGTTTAAAACACCCATAACCGTTTTCTAGTCTCCTGGCTGCTTTTTCAGACTGTACCCAACCCTTCACTGGATATCTGTCTGATAAATTCTTGCTTTAAAAAAGTCCTTATTATCCACGTCAATCTAAGTTGCAACTCTTAATCAACTCTGAGCCACATTTGAGGTCTTTCATACATAAACTTCCACTGAAACAACACACAGATTCCCAGTAAGCATTTAGTAGCCAACTGTCCAATTATTTTTAAAGTCTTGCAATTTGGGCCCTATGTGTTTAAAGGGCAACATCTCGTAAAGCTGAGACTTGACACTTTATTGTAGTATCTATTATTTTTTTTCTATTGAATGAGCTAAAACGCAGAGCTTGAAGAACAAAAAAACTGTGGATCTGTCAAACTACTTACATCTGTGCATGTTCTCTGCATGAGAATCCACAACCTGTTTTTTAGCTTTTCTTGACAAGATATGTTTTTACAGTATTCTGGACCCCCCTAGTCCGACAAACACAAAACTGATGTTTTAAGTCAGTATTTACACAAAATGTTTGAATCATCTCACACTGTATTGTTATTGTTCCTAGGAAGCACTCAATTGTTGCTCAACAGAGTGCTGGGATGTTGGGAATGAGGGACGTGCTGCATATGGTGCGGACAAAGAGGAGGAGGAGGCAAGGTATTGATTATGTGTCCTTATTTTGGTCCACCTTTACGCATTCACCAGAGACATACTGACATACAGCCCTGTTTGTCTTGGTGTCTATATATTTGTGCTTGAGACAGAGAGAGAAGCAAGAGAGTGGAAGCAGATGAAAGCTGTGAGAGTCCCTCTATATGAGACATTTCAAAGGCCATGAAACACAGGAGTAAACACAATTCCCACCACTATTGATTATTTGAGCGCTGCTTGGAGGGTTTGTAGGTTTATGTTGACTTATAAACAGCCCTGGGACTGACACACTCCAGTCTGATCGATGGAGGAAAAGGCACACGTTAGAAGGGTTGTTCCTTGAGCTGTGAGCATTCACTGGTTTTATGATAGTCAAAGGTTTAGGGTTATGCTTGTAACATATATGAAGGATGGCAGCTCTTTTCCAAGCATTTAAAGGCCCCATAATGCCCGTCTTTCAACCCCACTTTACTGCCTACCCTAACCTCATGATCCCCCCTCTCTCCTCCTCTTGCCCTCCCTGCTCTCCCTCCCCCCCCCCATCTAGTTTTTGCCATCCTGCTTTGACCCCGCTGTTGTTTCCTTTTCACCTCTTCACCCGTTTCTCACAACGGCACAGACTTCCGTGTGCTGCTCGCTGAGAGTGTGAAAATCAATAACATCATCTCAACACTGTCTCAATTTTCAATTAACGAGTTTGAGGTCTGTCTCTCCAGACACATCTATCACATCAGATCAGCCTTTGAAACGCCAGATAAGACACTCACACAGGAAGAGACTCTTGCACTCGCATCACACACACACCCTATGTGAGCAACACACTGAAAATAAGAACATTAAATCCCATTCTTAAAGCTGCCCTTCTTTATATTTTATATAAACAATGGATCAAGACTATGTGTAATGTTAAAAGGGTTGCTTGTAGTGACAAATCTACAGCACATTATATCCAACTCAGCAGTTCCTCTGAGCTCCAAAGAGCATTTCAGACAAAACGCAGCTTTTAATAAAAAGTAGTGATCGCTCGGTGTCTTGCATTAAAGTGCACTCAAAGAAAAAGCCTGTTCACAGTGGTGTTAAAAATGAATGGAGAAGAACTACAATATTGTACTTGATCAAAATGTGATTTTAAGGTATTGGACCTTGGTTATGTACAGATAAAGTGCACTTTTCTTTACCCTCAAATCTACACACAAGTATTGTGTCAATGGTTCAACAAAAATACTCGTTCCCAACATACGCACAATGAAAATTCTTTCTCCAGTCGGAACTTGATAAACAGTTAACCCTCTTGATATCTGTGTCTTGATGCAGAATTGCAGTGATCCCATGCCCATATGCTTTTAGAAAAGGAAAACAAAGTGATAAATCATTGACAGCAGATCAGTGACAGAAGATGAATCCTGTCTGCTCCACCCTCCCCGAATCGAGACCGGCAGCCACTGAAATCATCCTGCTTCCATTCCCCTTTTAGCCAGCAGTCAGCAGATCAGCAGACACTGAGGCTGTCTTTGATGATAAAGCTAATTAGCACGGCAATTAACAAAGCTCTGTACTGCTGACAAGGTCAGACGGATGGAGACACACTTTTTAGTTCATATAGACACGAAAACATGCACGTGTACTTGTAATTGTTAGGTTAGGGACTCATAGGGGAACAATTAGATGTAATTGCGTCTGAAACGTGGCTACAGACACTTGTACAGTGCAGATTTCACAAATGCATTAGGAAAAATTGAAAAAGGAATACAGAAAAAAATAGACCTCTGCTCCCAATCAAACACTTACTCTCATATGTCATGTATGATATTAATAATATAAACAGGGTCTGAAAGTAGCACCACTTGCTTTTGGTGCCAGTTTCTCTACCACAGCGCCATCAAGGAAAATGACAATATAATGCAAAGGTAGGATTCTGTATCGTTTCCATGGCAACGGGAGGCCCTGTCGGTGCAGCGCAACCATTGTGCTGCAATGCTGCTTTTCTCCCTCGGGTCACCTCTCCAAGGGCCTCTCTTTGCTGTATGTCATATATTATCAACAACCCACGCCGCTCCCGCAAGCATATGGTCCTCTGTACCACGGCCTATATGCGTGTTAGGAGTGGTGTAGAAGGAGATTCCTCATGCCATTCCAGCTTGCATGTGCAGTCAGTAGGGGTTATGTGAAAATACTGATCAACTCCATCGATATGCACATTTGGAGGTGAGATTAATCATGTATTTCATGAATTCAGAAGAGAGACCTTTAATTCATGTATTTCATGAATTCAGAAGAGAGACCTTGTTCCTGAG
Source organism: Toxotes lorentzi (assembly GCA_037833715.1). Classification (NCBI taxonomy): domain Eukaryota; kingdom Metazoa; phylum Chordata; class Actinopteri; family Toxotidae; genus Toxotes; species Toxotes lorentzi. The sequence goes on along the minus strand of JBBMJY010000007.1, from coordinate 8,895,610 downwards.
ATTTTAAGTGGTAAAATCTCAGGAACATTCAAAGTGTTCAGCAAGCAATACAGCCTGGTCAAGAGGAAAAATGTCAGATGTCTCTCTGCTTTGTTCAGTGGGCCCCGCCTTTGTGTGGTGGCCAAACCTTCTTCCTACATTTGTCTCTGCTGTCAGCAGTAAAATGAAAGATTAGAGAAAACCCCAGACCATTTATACACTTAACATCTGGGGGAGACACAGTGAGAAATGTAGAGAGGAAAACGCCCTACCATTTTCTTTTGATCATATACATATGTGTTTATTTAAAACGATCTGTGCTCCCCTCATGCCTACCCTCTCCCAGTGACAATCAGCACCACACAGTGCTGTAGCACTTTTAATTCAAGCATTAGTTAACTATCCAATCAACCATTCACCAACTAATTAAATCTCATAATTGCCCTACTTAAGAGGTATGAGTAATTTAATTAGCGTGGCTGGCTCCTCTTTATGGGTGAAAGAGGAGTCGCTGAATGGTAAAACAATGAGCTGCTTAGTCTGTTCTAATTTACCTTTGAGCCATCCACAGGCCATCTGCATTTATTGTCTGTCAAGAAAATTAAGTAGTAAGACCTGACAAGTCCACAAAGACACATGCGTGCACACCCACACATACACACAAATCGGTGGGAGACACTGCATATGTTTGCATGGATATGTACGCTGCTTGAATACATATGTCATACTTTCAATTCAATTCAATTCAATTTTATTTATATAGCGCCTTCCACAATCAAATTGTCTCAAAGCACTTCACAGAGACCCAGA
>JBBMJY010000007.1:8883180-8894721 GCA_037833715.1 Toxotes lorentzi | reverse complement strand
GAAAGGAGGAAAAGGAGGAAGACAGAAAGGCTGGGAATAGAGGAGAGGAGGAGAAGGACATGCAGCATATAAAACATATATGCTGCATATATGCTACTGAGCAGAAGTTTAAAGTACGTAAAGCAAAGTGAGGATACGTTCAAGAATAATACCATGAATAGTTTTGTTTATGAGTTAATTTCATGCAGAAAACAGAAAAAATATGTCAGATAAATATTTGGTGTGAGGACCCTTTGTCTCTAATGTGTTCACAAGCCTGAGAACACATTGGCAAATATGGACGTCCACACTGACACATTGCACTACGTATTCAAAACTCCCTCAACACATTAGCAGTACTGGTACGATATTTGCATACATTACAGCGTAGCAGGCGTGCACTTAAACGTGCTATTTTTTTTTCCATTCAGTCATCAAGTCTTGCACCCATTCATTCTCTTTGTGTGCGAGGCATAAGTGAGTACTGGCACCAATCCACATCACACTGATGGTTCTCATTTCGTCATGCTATCAGAGTGGTCTAATCCTAATCAGCACATCCCTAATGGATCTATAACATTTCTGTTACAGACACGTGACACATGGAAAGATACTCTCATACATACAAACAAGCTGCACGCAATCCTCTATCATCAGATTTCTGTCACATTGCTTTTTAAGGTATTGGTATGGAGGGAAAGAAAACCCTTAGGATTGAATACTTGAGTTGGATTTGCTCCATTTATCTCCATAAAACAATTATTATAAAAGACAACACAAAGATGGTTAGATCCACTGCAGCTGAGCATTTATGTGAGTGTGCATGAGTTTAACTGTTGCACTTTTTAGCACTGGCTCTCTACATGGAGATTACAACCCATCTGGTAGGGACACAAGATGGAGGGCTGGGAGAGGAATGAGAGCACATTTCAGATCTACAGTAAATGTGCAATGATTTTAAAACCTTTCAGAGGTTTCCTTTTTTTAAATATTTGGTATTTGCAGCCATGACACTTCCTCTTATGTGTGAAACAACTCGGAAAAACTGAGTAAATTTAAACATCACAATTGGCAGCTGTGTGCATGCTCACTTGCAGTGACAGTTAGAGCAGAGTGTTTATTTCTAAACATTGCAAGCCAGATATTTTGACAAAATAACATGTCAAATAGGATTTCTGTGAGTCAAATGAAGGTGCACGAGGGTTCAGTCGAGACCTATTGTGTGTTTTGCCATGGTTGCGAAGTGTCTAGGGGGATGGATGACACCATCACGTTATTGGTTAATATTTACAAGGAACACAAAAGGGAACTATAGAGATCATGGTAGTTAGGGAACCTAAACTGTGCAGCAGGCATGGTCACAACTTTTTTTTTTTTTTAACTTATTATGCTGTTCCTGTTTTTGACATAGAGGCCCAACAGGTCTTCTAAAATAAAGACCACAATATGTTGTTTTCCATTGCCTTGTCATGCTTAAGGGTTTGTTTTAGGCATTAAAACTACTTGGTTAAAGTTAGGGAAAGGTTGTGGTCGTGGTTGTGGTCGTGGTTGTGGTCTATGGTGTAAGAGAAAACAATATATAAGAAAATATTTTATTATTAGGTTGTTGTTGTCGTGTTGCGGTGGACTATTACTTAAGTTAGCTGGCTCTTAGCTGAGCCACCAAGGTCCGGTCATGTTTGCATAAAGACATGTTTCAAAGCCCAAATTCCTTTTACAGATTTATGAAGTCTCCAGTGTTTCTGAAGGGGGCTCCCCTACAGTATGTCAGTTTCTTTAACATCTGCGTCATGATCATCCACGAGTGGTAACACGCACCCTTAGCATTCATAGAGAGAAAGTCGTATTCTCAACTTTTCTTGGTGCACAAATGGCTGACATGACACGAGTAGGTCACCTTGCTCTACTTGGATAAGGTGTGGAGAAGCACTCAGACTTATGTTTGACTCTGTGCCAGGGGGCTCATCGTTCCCAGGATGGGAACAGAACGTTATGCAGCCAAAGAGGGTTTAATTTGGACTGCTTAGCACCCTGCGTTCTCCGGAGCTGTCAGAGCAGCACGGAGAACAGCTCTTTCTCCCTGTCAGCTGAAGGTACAGGGAGTGAAGCATTTGCTGGGCACATACACACATACACAGGAAGATTAAACATAGAGCAAGACAGTGTGTTTCACCCTCATAGCAAATACCAGACCATTCTTGACAGGAACATTTTTGATAAGTGAAGAGATGCTTTTCATACACAGTCAAACAGTACTTTACAGAGGTTAATATGAGCTCAGTGATGAAGTTAAGTAAGTTTAATTCTTATTGAATGAATGTCCTTTTTCCTCTTCAAGAATTCTGCTCATGCAGCCAAGTACCCATAATCAAACACACATGCGCAAATACACACATAAACCAATTGTACTACAGTTCATGGTCATGTGCTTTCCATAGCTGAGGAGAGTGATAACACACAGCCTTATCTGTAACCATGACAACACACTGGATCCACTGTGGGCCCTCTGACGCTTGTTCTGAATTGGCAAAGTGTATGAATGGTGTTCAGATACGAACAGAAGCCTGCTGCTGTGAGAAAAATGTGAGATAACAGGACCTTTGATAATTCAGGATATTTGGGGGGGGCACTTTACATTCTGATGACCTTGGATTGCATTGTTCGTACTATCCTCAAAACCTTTTACTCATTTGAAAGCTAAAAATAACGGTTGCCCCAGACAACTGATGTTGTGATGGAGAGCTGTATGAAATTCAGCGTTAACGTGCACGACATTCACAATGTCAGTGCTAATTTGACATATCTAGTGCGGCTGACTGATGTTCATAGTAGTTTTTACACAACAGTCGATGTTTGGACCCAAAACAGGGTGTGCTTTCTTCTTTTCTTTTTTTTTTTTGAGTTAGCCATAACAAGAGGCAGTCACCCAACCCCCCACTGCCTGCTGTCCTCCACAGACAGAAAGGTCAGCCAGAGAGCACCATAAAGAGGAGAAGAACTTGGTCATTGAGTTCCTCTAAAGTTCAATCAGATTCAACTGGGGCCCACCTGCACATGCTTGCATGTGCTTGTGTGTGTGTGTGTGTGTGTGTGTGTGTGTGTGTGTGTGTGTGTGTGTGTGGTTAAGATTTTCAGATTGTGTTTAATAAGCAAAAGGGGGGACACACTGACCCTGAGGCAGAGTTGACCCCAGGGTCAAAACAACAGGAAGGAAGTCACATGACCCATTCAGACCCACAGAGAGAAAGGGGCGGGGGGTAGAGAAACACAGACAAACAGTGAGGGAGACACAGAGAGCCAGAGGGATGAAGGGGTGGGATTTGTCCTTTGTTGTCACTCAGTCTTGTTTTTCTCAGTCGGTCTGACGCAGGTGACTGCAGACATGCCTGGTGCCTGTCCAGGTGTGGATTACAACATCAAGACCACTACAGGGAAAACAAGGAGCAGAGTGAGACAGAAGGGGAGCGAGTGAAAGCGACAGACTCAGAAAAAGACAGAGAGCAAGAAAGAATTTATTTCCATTCAAGTTTTACTCTACACTTCACACTCTCATGAAATCGTAGTATTTGTTACAAAGGAAAGTGGCAGTATCCCAAAAAAAAAAGAGAGAAGAAAGCTGCCTAGCGACATACTGTAAACTACTGTGCTGTGTTCAGGTGTGTGTTGAGAAACTGGCTTGAACAGTTACAAAAGGATGGGAAATTGGTAGGCTGCCTTTTTTTTCCCCCTCCTCTTTTTTAATAAGAGATGTCCAGGTCAAGAGGCAGGATAAGCAGCGGTCATTAATGACACTAGTTACTGGTCCCTCAACTACTAACAGAGTGGTCGTGTGATATTGGGTCATATAAAAGCAAGTTGTAAAAATTGCTCGTTTATTGGTGGGTTGTTAAACTTTGGCCTTTTGATGTTTTCTGTGTGGAACATCTCTGTGAGATCACTTTCCACTGGACACAAATAGTGCACCTGCTTTTGCTGTTAACTCTGAGTGTGTGTCAAAAAGAAAAGGATATTGCTGGAGTTGTTGTATATTTTTCTTGTTGTCAACTAACAACACAAGTCAATACCTTTTGCTACATAAATCTTAAAAAAAAAAAAATACATATTTCATTTTAGAAAAAAGCTGACTAATTTTCTAAAACAGCATACAGTTTTAGTCATAAACCTTCATGCATGCTGTAGTCTAACTGAAACAAGAGTAAATCATATTTTTGTTGCACACTATTTTCAGCTGTGGATCAATAAACTCTTGGTGCGCGAGCAGGTTTACTGTATGTGGGATCAGCTCAAAATAGACTGCAGTGCCCATGGTCACCATCATGAAAGAACATGAACCCAGTGCACCCATGTGGGTCATTGACAGTTGATGAAGGACAGTGAAGGTCTGTGTCACGGAGGAATATGCTGTTTCAGGCTTTGGGTACACAGGCAGCACCCTAAGTGGGATTAATTCATTGTTGATTTTGGAATTTTCACAGGATTTATTGACTAAGAAGAAAAATGTGGAACCAGCTTTTTCTTTCAAGGACAGTGCCTCATGCACTGACGTTGAATGCGACAGTTTGCTGTTTGTTTCTGTAGATTTGAAGCAATATTGAGCTTAATTTGTCCAACAGATTTGTGCTGTGCTCACCCCATCTCTCCCCACCTCTCTCCTACTTACATATTACTGATCTTCAGTCAGTGTCTCATAAGGGAGTTTCATCTGTTACACGTGTTATGTACCATGCTGTGCTGTACACTGAGGCTCGGAGTGCATGCGTTATTTTGAAATTTGGTCTGTTTACTAGCTTGTGCAGACTAGAAATTAGAGCAAAATAGCTGAGCACAGGGAGTGTGTCATAATGTATTAAATTCTATCTGCTTTACTGCAACAGTTCACACTGGGATATATTTCAGCATAGAAAACTTAAAGCACGTGTCAGTGTGATGCTGTCCATGCAAACACATGGTTGTCATGCAGCCACCCAGCAACTGTAAACCATATTTTTTATTAGTGTGGTACAACCACAGCTTTTAACTGACACCGACTGGCATTTAGTGACATTTAGAAATAATGTGAGTGGTATGTGGAATCTCCCAGCCTCTCAGGCAGCAGCTTTGTTTGGGTGTCAGTACAGCTCTGGTTTAGTGTTTCGCATTTACCCTGTGGCTGTATTATCGCTCCACTCCCTCTGTCTACACTGATAGCGATCAGTGGAAGTCTTTATGACTTCCGTTATGGCTGAATAATCATTGTGCTTGGGCTCGTGCATACACGGACACTCCTGCACCCTTCAAACATGGGCTCTGCTGGCTGCCGCGTCCTGTGTCAGATACAGGAAGGAGATTATTAGCTTCCTGAGCAACTGATGGGACTGGCGGTGGGGGAGCAGCAGACATAGAGGAGAACAGGATGAGGTCAGCGGTGCTATGGATTGGCCAGTCGGAAGCTCTCAGTATCAGTTACTCCCATGACCTCGAGACATTTAGAAATTGAGAGTTTGGGGGGGGTGGGGGTGGTGGCAAATGTAGCAGACTGGATATAGGAATGAATGATAGGAAATGTCAAAACAGAGGCTTTTGCACACATGCGCACACATTGGTCACAGTCATGCGTGGAGAGTGATGGTTGGCTTAGAAGATGTGGAGCAAAAGTGATATTGTTCCAGGCAGGATGTAGAGGTCAAGAGGCTCTCTGACCAAGGATACGCCACGGCCAAAACACTCCATTAAAACTGGCCTGACCTTCAACCTGCCACCACTGTCAGGGAGACTGTTGTTTGCATGGATAATTATCAAGGTTTTAGCATGTGTGCACACACACAAACACATGAAAGGCCGTCTCCACAACAAACACAACAAAGTGCCGACTTGGACAGCGCCAAAATGTCCAGCACTCCTCTTATCAGCTGTCCAATGATAATTATTGTGTGTACAGCCGTGTGTGTGTGTGTGTGTGTGTGTGTATGTATCTGTCTTTGTGTGCCATTGTCCAGTGTGTATGTTTGTACAGCAGATACCTGAGAGTGTAGGGAGTCCAAACAAGGTCACAGTGTACCTAGAGTTTTTTAGGTGACCTGGAGTCACCTAAAAAATTTGACAAGTTGGAGAAATTGCCAATAACAGCAGAAAGAGGAGAGGAACTGTACAAATGAAAGAATATAATGTGCTGACAGGCTGTACAGCTGGAGGTTTGAGCTGATCAGAGTGAGTCTGCCGTGCCTTTTTTTTTTTTTTTTTTTCCCTCCACACATTTGTATTTCAGGTGGCGTGGCTGGGCGGAGGCCGTGTGGTATATTGTTGGTGGCGAGGGGGGGTAAGCTCATCACGCTCTCATTACCACAGAGAAAAACAGAAAACACACATGCACACAGATTCTTGTAAACACAAACACATCCCTCTCACTGTCTCTTTCTCTTATGCACAAACACATTTGCCCAATCCTGCCCTCAGCGCAGCTTTGTTCCAGCGAGCAAGTGGGTTTAAAAACAAATGACGTGCTTGGCCTTTTATTATGTTCCGGACACTGTTTTTCCTGAGGCTGGAATGCGGACAGGAATGTGTTGTTGCTCTGCTAGCGCTCAAAGGGAGAAAAACCTATCATGCTATCATGCTCGAGGAAAAAGGACAGAGCAAGTGAAACGTACAGAAAGAAAAGAAAGACAAACAGAGTGACGCAGGGAGTCAGGGAAAATAAGATATAAAAAGAGTGGAAAGTGGCTCAGGCCCAAAAGTACTCTCAGAAAAACAGCCCATTACTATTAAGAGTAAACCAGGGAGTAGTGAAATCTCTTTAGTGTTGTTGGGGAGGGTTGCTGCTTTTCATTGGCCTACTCTCACTCCATCTCTCTGTCTCTGGTTTTCATTACAGCTGTTATGATGCTCTGTGCTCAGGCCTGGCCAACTGTTGCATAACTGCCTGTCTGTTATTGGGCTGCTAGTCTAAACCTTGCTCTTGACAGTCTCTTTCTGGTTTAATGTACAGTTCTAATGTACCTACGCTTCAGCGGGCCTGTGTGGGAGTCAGCTTTAACATGCACACTCCAAAGAAAGGCAGAAAGCCTGCTGGCTGCAATCTTTGTGTTACATTCAATACAACTTTTGAAAAAAATCTATGCAGCAACATGAGGCAACTTGAGTTGACGCAAAGTGACAGAGAGTCAGTGTTAGCACTACTTCTCTGAAGTCGGTTTTGCGGTTGCTACCGAACTACATTTACAGTCCTGTTGCTGCACTCAGATTAAAATGTACCTGCGCACACACAGGAACATGTGCAGTGCAAGGTGTCATGCTGCCTTTGGAGGCCGTCCTCCTTAGAAGAACGTCAGCGTTAGTCATTTTGGCAAGTGCCCCAAAACAAATGTTTGCATTCAAGTGACAAAAGCTTCCAGCAGTGGCTGCAATTCTGATAGAGCAAAAGACGAAAGTAATGTGACGCTGTAACACGGTTACAAGGTCAGCATAGATTTGAGGTCAGGGCAGATGGATGGGTTAACAACACTGAACTTTAACATGGGAGACAGCTATTCATTTTAGCATTTTAGCATGCAGTAATTTTAATGCAAACCATCATCTTTGTCTAAATAAAGTTGTTTTGTGCCTAAAACCAAACTTTAACCACAGCATTATCACATCATTATTTTTCAGCTGTGATTTGTAGCAGTTTTGGTAGGTACAGTAAAAGGATGTGGAAGACCTGCTCCTGTTTGTTCAGCATTCAGCTCGGTGAACACTGCGACGCATAAGGCTTGAAGACAAACTGAACAGTTTTGATGTCATTCGACAATGTGTATGGAACAAGTTTCTTCCAAGACTGTGATATGCTTTTAGTTTGGTGTGACATTATTTGAGACACATATGCTCATCCATGAGTCACATATTTTGCTTTGTAAACCACACTTTGGAGTGGTTGGAATAATTTGAGCTTTGAGAGCAGGGGTAGTGTGGTAAATGTGCACCATGTGTCGGCACCTTAAATGTAACAGGTATGGAGAACAAATCGCTACATCTCTGACAAATCACTTAGTAATGGATCCGATTCATGCATTTGTATGGAAAATCAGGGCTGAGTTTGATGTATCTGGACGTGAGAGCGCATGCATGGGAGCTCAAGACACAGGAATTAGTAACCAAAAAAAAAAAAAAAAAATCAAGAGAACAAGAAAGAAAATGGTTGTATGTGTAACAGGCTCATCCTTTACCAGGAGCGCCTGGGGACTTATTTGTCCCAGCAGGGAGAGCCGGGTGAGGGATGATGTCTAGAGTCCCTCTGCCTGTCTGGACCTCAGAGCAGGGCAGGAACACCCAAGATGGATGAGAGAGGGGCTAAACAAGAAAAGGTGGATCAAAGAGTGGGAGAGAACAGGAGAGGACAGCTGGGAGGAAAAGGGGGAAGAGAAGATGAGTGATGGGTGGATGCTCCTTTCAATGTGTTGACTGAGACCATCTGGGGGACTCCGAGGGAGGCTGTGTGTTTGTTTATTAGTGCTCGGGGGGGTGGGGGGGTGGGGGGGGGGTATCACTTCCCTATAGATGGCTGTCAGCCACACAGCCCTCCACATTGGGGTGATCGAAGGAAACTGATGGCCCACTTCCAGACCGTGTCAGTGTCTCTGGAGCGCTCGGGAAAGCTGCTGTGTGATCTCAGTGATGGAAAAAGAAGCTTTCGTTTCACTGATACAGGAGAAGCCAATCAGGGAAATCCTTTGTATCTCGAGTCCTATTTTGTTATTGTTGTCAATGAAATGAATAATCAAGAGGAGAAATTAATCCATGCCTCTGTTTTGTAAATGCTTCAGCTCTTTTCTTCTCTCTTTTCTTTTGTCTTGAAAAAAAGAAGCCTTGTTTTTTTTTTTCGACAGTGTGTTTCCCTAATTATTTATTTATCTTCCCTTCACCACTACCAGCCTCCATCATTCATATAATAATGTGGTAATTCCCAAATGAGACTCCCCTCACTTCTCCACCCACTCTCCGCAAGATCTACCACCCACCTAACGTGTTTATCACTTGTTTGTGTACTTTAGTACGAGGCTTTCTCACACACACACATCCAAGGTCAGTGCACAGGTCTTTTGTGACCAGAGATGTTGTAAAAATGTAAACAGTCTCAATGTAAATATAAACAATGGCAACCTTCAGCTCTCATTCACTTTCTACCGCTCTTCTTTTGCATCTCTCGTAAATATAGAAACGTTCGAAAAGTGCATGCCGTTGTCCTGAGATTGACATGTCTACATGTCCTTGCTGGGCTCTGTGCGTCATACGGAGAGTGGCAGAGATAAGACATGATCCCTAAGAATTCAGAACATTATCAGAGATAAAGAAAAATGTAGATGGAGGAGACACAGAGATTAGAGGAAAAGAAACATTTCTGGTCATCAGTTAAGATGACAAATGCATCTTAAGAACAGGTTAGGTGAATGGAGAGGGGGAGTGGTCATGATTATGCAGAGAAACACCAAGAGGTACATATGTTAACATTCATGTCTAAAGATCTGTTGGTCTAAAATAAGTCTTTTTTTTACGTTGGAACAAATTTGGTGCTCTGAGATTTATTTAGATAAGCAGCCAAACATTTCCACTGTGCAGTGTCCACTTGTTCATTCAAGTGAATACATACGTACCATTAGATGTAATTACTGAAGCCAGTTTGACTCAGTGACCCATTTTCTGTACTGTGTGTGCACTAATGTCACAGATGAAGATTTCAAATGTTTTATCACAAAAGTCAAACAAGAAGTGAAAACAGTAACTGAGCAGAAAGACAGAATCACTGGAACAAGTTTCATTCCTAAACCTTGGATGTATTTTTGAAATGGGAACCGTCACTTATATCCCTGATCATCACATCCTGTATCACTGTAAAATGGCTGCAGGAGGATAACACTTAATGGGTAGCTAATGGAGGCCTTTAAAATCCCAGTTTCACCCCCATTTTACCAGGAAACTGAACAGGCTTGTTGTCGTTAAGGAATGAAGACAATCTCATGCAATAGCCAGTGCACTGTTTGGTAAACTTTCCTGTTCACACACACACACACACACAGAAGAAAAGATTATTTTCTTCCCTGAACTTTTCTTTTGTACATTTTCCGCACAAAAATACATTTAACATGTCCTCTCTTAAGTTATAATATACGAGCATTTATACAGAAATCTGGCACATTGGTACAAGCAACCTGATCATTTGTGATATTTTTGGATGTGCTGTTCCAGATCAGAATCCTCCTACACACCTGTGTGTATACCTGACTGAGATGCCAAATTGTGTTTGTGCTTTTGGGTAATGATTGTCCCCACACCGCAGTCCAAACACTAAATGAGCCATGAGGTAATTATTCAACCTTTTGTTTCCTGCTATATAGGTTACTAAAAATAACTGAAGGATGTTAGGATTTAATACCAAAGAGGCTTGTAAAAGCCAGAATTACCACAATATCAGTCAACAGGAATTTCACCAATGTGGACCTTGTGCTGAGAGAGTGATTTGTTGGCAGCAAGTTGACTTGCATGTTCCAACACATCAGGGTTCCTTCTTCAAAGCTGAGAACCATCAGTTGACCCAACTACAGTGGGTTATATCCAGATCTCGGGGGTGATTTTCATAAATCCAACATTCATACGGATCCAAAATGAAATACGCACACGTGGCTCATCGACACTCAGCAGCCTAAGAAGCAGATGGTGTTTCCTTCTAAGGAGCTTTTGGCTGTATTCTGTCTGCATGCAGGTCGTGTGCCGTCTCCACCAACCACATTCATCATTTTGAGGCAAAAGCAGGGAGGGGAACAGAGGACTTGTAGCAGAGGCCCACTCCTAAAAACTCTCCCTCATACTGTGCTCTCAGGGAGGATGTGGTTAGTTTCAAGGGACTGCATACTCAAGAGTTTCCAAATTTGTAAACCTTGCGTCATCCACTCTGTGGGGCTACTGTTTTCTGAATTTATGTTGCAGAGAAAACTGAACCAGAAAACAGTTTTTTAAAACGCTGTTGCTCATTCCCACATTGATTAGGCTAGGCAGCGTGGTAATAAAGAAGCATAGCTGTTGAAACACTGGCGTGATGAAAAGCTCTACTTGTGCTTGAGGAAACATGTTCCCCAGCAGTGTAATGAGGACACACCCTAAGCTGACCTGCAGCTGTAAACACACATTTCAGACGCACCTGCCAAGTATGAGTCACACAAGGTGGGAAGGGCCAGGAGAGAGCATGAGCTCATACTGTGGGTTCCCGCACATTCCCACGTCTCATCTCCACCGCCCCTTCTCTCCGTCTTTGTCTTTCCACCTCTCTTACCTGCCCCCGCCTTCCTGTTTCTCCCTCTTCACATCTTACCTGTCCCATTCCCTCTCCCATTGTGTGTGTTTGTTAGTGAGTGTGATTGTTTTTCCCCTGTCCTGTCTTTGTTTTGGCTGCTTCTCTATCATCAGAGACAGGAAGGGATGTGTGTGTTTCAGTGTGTGGGGTGGGTTTTTGTTCACCTGGTGGCCAGGTAAAGAGGCGGAGTCATGTGTGTGTGTGTGTGTGTGTGTGTGTGTGTGTGTGTGTGTGTGTGTGTGTGTGTGTGTGTGTGTGTGTGT
>JBBMJY010000007.1:8864081-8882391 GCA_037833715.1 Toxotes lorentzi | reverse complement strand
TGGAAAACACAAAATGAGGTGTGTCTATCACCCCAATACAGTTGCCTCCCTATCCCAAAAATCTCTGAAGTGAAACACTGTATGTGTGACATCCACTGAGTCTCTTACAATATCCCTAACTTATTGTGAGTAGTGTATTTGTGTGAACACAGGTAAAGGTTCACTATGGTATGCATGTGTTTTTGTTTATGTGACCGTACGTCCACATGTGTGTTTGTGCGTAAAAGTGGGTGGGAAGGAACAGTTTCTCCAATCTCAGATTTTATTGCAAAGAGGAGGTTAACCCTTGTTTACTCCACTTTTGCTGGTGGATTATGCAACACTGAAATGATGACACAAGTCATCATACCCTCTAGCACTCCAGGTGTACAGTATGTGTGTGTGAGGGAGAGAGAGAGTCAGTAAGGCTTCTGGAGCCCTGGAGCAGTTCTTGTGGAATCTGTTTTCCCTTCTTTGCATGTTTTCGTATTTGTTGCATTTTTGGATTTGGATGTTTCACTAAATGTTTGTGCTTTCTCCTTTGTATGTGTTTTGACCTTAGGGACCACTGTTAACCTCCCCCTCTCTCTCTAATGGACGCAGCCTACCACGTGCACTATAATGCAGAAAATATGCTGCGTGTCGGCCAAGGCCGGTCACACGAACCTACTGAAGACTGCTTGTTGCAAGAGACATCAATGAATGGCCACGAGCACGCATGCTTTTTAAAGCACACACGCACACACACACACGCACACACACACACCGCCACTAATGTAGTGGCCATGTCCCAGACACCAATCTGGAATTTCCTGTGGGGCTACTGCAGGTCTCTGTCCATAAGGCTGATGACTCCCTGGTGCAATTGCCTACTTTACGCTGGTCATATGGACCTATCTGCTGTTGCACAACCAGCCCCCCACTCACACAAACACTAACTCGCATCCACACAGACATGAATTCACATACAAGTGAGCTCGTAGATGACATTCAAGCTAGTTCATTGAGTCTACTGTCTTACTGTAATAGTGATTTACATGATTCTATCTTGAATGTTTCAGTCCATGTTAGTTTCCCCAGACAGAGCATTTACTCAAGTATTATCTACTAAATAAAAAAAGGATGTGGATCTTTTGACAGTACAGAATATAGGGTACAGAGAAACTAAATGGTCTGCTGCTAAATCTCTTAGCCCTTCTCTTAGTTTCGTCTTTAATTAAACTTTAGTAGCAAGTCAAACAAGAGCGAGAACAGGAGCAATGAACAGAGCAGAGATGGATGAGACTTGGTTAATAGAGACTATGTCACACTTTGCTCTCAAGGACCTTGCCCTCTCATTAGCCTTTTAGCTTCTACATATGCGACAGAGCTGCCTAATGGAGGAGATCTACCTTCAGGCCATCATTCTGCCCCACCTCTGTCAGTCAACCTGCACGTTTCTCAGCAACCCGCCCCGTCTTTCCAGCTGTTCTCGACCACTTTACTGCTCACATGCTTAAGATTTAAGTACAAGCATGTCATGTCCCTCACCCAGCATATGCACACTAAACTACAAGCCAGCCCCTCCTCGAATCCAAACTAGCCATAGCAGACAATTAGACCTATTTCTTGGCAAATTACCATTTTAATTAGCAAGGCTGTGAGAATGAATAATCTGACAGCATATGGCTAAGGGTACAAAAAGATAATCCTATCACAGTGTTATTTATTCCCTCCCAGTTCCAGGGGCTGTTTCAACATGCTGGTCTAATTACAATTGCTGGGGGTGGGGACTGCGAGGCAAGCAGAGAAAAACAATAACAATGCTAATGCTGGAGGCAATGCTAGGTTAGGCCTACACCCAATTCTTGATGCACGCTTTCTCAACAGGGAGCAGGGCTTTAAAAACACTCAGAGAAAACAAGGAGGGACAAGGGAAATGAAAGAATCAAGATGTGTTGTCTCCTTCCTTCTTCTATTCCTAATGAGGGTTTTCTTAATGAAAGAGGGAGGAATCTGAATCGAAACATCTGCTCTAGCGAGTGCCTATTCAAAGGGAGAGATGAAAAGCTAGTGCTCGTTTGTGATGTGACGGGCAGGAGAGAGGGAGGAGGACAGAAACACAGGCGAATGGCTCTCTTAAATAACATCATTTATTGCATGTGTCTATAAAGAATCAATACAATCTAAAGCAATGAACTAAGTTTAAATTATCATCTCTTAGTAGCATCACAATATGCAAGATATGAAATATTTACAATGAAAGACACAGCAAGATAAGCCCGGGCCCATATCGTAACCTTTAGATGCTGAATAAAAACTTGAAACATTATCCAAATGCAAAACACTGCTCAAAACAAACAGAAACGTGTTTCCATTTCAAATCTGAAGAAAAAAAGTGTACAAACAGCAAAAATCTGATTTAAGGTTTAACAAACACTATTAACAGTATTTATACATTTGGTACATCTTTGTAAACTAATTTTCAAAAGTGTAAATATTGCATATATGCCATTTGTGTTGTACCTTAGTAACAAGAATTAACTATGTCAAGTAATAATGATTTCTCTTAAAATCTTTTTTCAGAATTACAGCATTAGAAAATGTCCTCATAGTGGCATCCATTTCACAAGACCATCCCATGACAGTTTAAAAAAAAAAAAAATCAAAGCCAAACCATAGTGGTTAGCATATAACTTAATTAGTGCTTTTGTTGTATCAGAAAGTTCACTCAAACACATACTATGTACAGTACAAACAACATAAGTTATTTAACTTAACATCTCTCAAAGTTTCGCAGCGTTTGTTTAGATGTAATGCTCTGTAACATCGCACTATTTACAGTATATAGGCAAAGGTTAAGTACCGGTGAATTCAGATAAATAATAAGATACTTCCCCTGGTTTGTCTCTTTTATTCAGCTTGTGTCTGTGTTATAGTCTCCATTCGGTACCTCTGCATGTTTCATTATTGTTGTTGCAGTTGTTGTGGTGTTTGTTGGGTTGTGTGTTCCCAAGCTCGGAACACAGCATGTACTACATTCAACGTGTCTTGTGTTACAATCTAGAAAGTTTGTAAGTGCAAGACCATGCAGCGGAGGCCGTGAATTCAAGCTATCGAGCGTCTCATTGAACAGCCAGTCAGACCGCGTCCTGCATTCGCCACATTGCTCGGTGCTGCCTGGTGTGGTGCGACAGACCTCCACAATGAGGCATCAGGTGACAAATTGTAATTGAAGAAACTGGCTGTCCAGTTAATCTGTATAAATAACTTCAAACATTCATGTTCCCATCCCTCATCCTGACAGGTCATAACTTCCTGCAGGCTGTGTGGGTGTGCAGGATATAACAGGTGAACAGTGGGTGAGTTGGTAAAGTGTATAAACGTGCTGAGACTTGGGCTCAGACAGGCCACAGATCCGGTGGTCAGGTCCAGGTGGACCTTGTTCATGCTGCATTGTTTGGATGCGTGACACCTGCAATGCCTGTGTGATGCAATGTAATGTCAAGTATTCCTCTAAGGTCCTCTAAGTATTCTTTTAGTGTGTATGAATCCTCCATCTCAGACGTGTTAATAAATATATTACTCTGGATTTTTAATACATAATCTTGTCATAAATGTAAGTGTGAAGAGAAGGAACATAATCTCAGAGAGGCTGTCTCTCATTCGGCTCTGATGCACATTCAGTCTCTAGGATGATCGGTTGAATCTTTGATATACTGCGTGTTTTTTAGGTCCAAACTAAAAAGGTCCATCAGGTGGGGGCTGATGGTTAGAGTAAGGCTTTGGATTGGCGATTCCTAAAAAACATTCACCTCTGAAAATAAATATTTTATATATATTTCTACTGTGTGAATTGGTACCAACCTGGTTTTTGCTGAGGTAGGTTTTTTTTTTTTTAAGCAAATGTTTACTTTGATTTTTAAATATGTTCATTAATGCCACCTCTTTTTGCAGTACAATCCGTATAAAAATGTACACACACATTTTCAATTTACTGCATACAGACATGATAAATAAATAAATACATGTAATCTGTATGCATGTAAGGTTTTTTTTTGCGTGTATGTGTGGGCATACGTGCTCTCCAGGTTTGGTTCACAGGTTTTCAGGTGAGAGTTTCTGGCAACTCTTGGCCAAAGCCAAAAGAAAGCCAGTTGAAAGTGTATGAATGGTAATAATAACAACAATAATTAACATAACAATATGCTGCAGAATAATTTTGCAGGTCTACGTACAGAGATAAATAGATAAATAGTTACCTATCTATAGTTAGAGTTAGAAGTCCGTTTCAGTTCTTGTTATTTTAATTTTTTTTAAGTAATCTAGTACTACAGCAGCGATGGTGCCTGAATGTTGCCGAGAAAAGCGGAGGGAAGATTTGGGGCAAGGGTCAAGTGTCCGTGTTGCCATCCCCCGTGACCCTTGAAGGCAGCAAAGAGGTCAAAGGACATCGGCTGCAGCTCATGGTCCAACTGTCGCTGTGGCGACCTCGTCACTTGGCTGCAGCGAAATCCTACGTTCACAGGAAAAGGAGGGAGACGGGGGGGTGAAGGGTGGGAGGACCCATCAACCTTCATTCTGAAAGAAGAAGACAAGAAAAACACAAGTGAGTTTCATGTCATGTGATTACAGAGACAAACCTGCATGTAACTGAATGAGATGTCCCAGTCAATCCTTTCAGAAGCTTAATTTACGTGTGTGTACATACAGTGTATGTGATTCATTACATAGGACAAACCAGTAGAAGAGAGGAGGAGGTCAAATATATACACCCGACTCAAGTAAGGTTACCAAGTAAGGAATAAGTGCTCTTCCAGGGGCCTGCCTTTGTGTGTGTGTGCACATGTGTTTGTGTGTGTGGTAGACACTGGAGTGGCAGGTGCTTTCACAGCAGGGGAAAAAACAGAGTGGCATTTAGCACTGCAGCTGACACAGGGCAGCAACCAAGAACAGCAAAAGAAACAGTAACAACACTCCCACACACCAAAACACACACAGACACACACTCTGGTATTCCTGATTACATACCTGCTGAAGCTAAATAAACAAAGATTTACTCCCACACACACCAAGGCTGTGTATTTTCACATACTATAAACTCAGAGTCTTGAGAGTGTCGCTTTTCTCCCAGTGGAAAGCTGCACTGACCCTTGCCCCTGTGTACTTGTTTGTGAGGTTTCATTTGCATGCAGAGCTATCAAATGGGAGCGGAAGTCTTGGCACACACACACACACACACACAGACAGCCCTTCTCCACGGCTGCATTTCTTCCCTCATTCGCCGTCTCCTCTCCCTCTTCCCCAACCGTGAACAAGAGCTGTTTTCACAAAGCTGGATGTGATCGTCATTCTCTAAAACAAACCTTGCATTCAGAGTCCCCAGTGTTCCCCCCTCCTCAACATCTCCCACCGCAAACACACAAACGTCTGTTCTCCCTCTTTGCCCTATACATACTTGCTATAAATGAAAATCTGATGTTAATGTGTCAAAACTTAAAGCTTTATAAACACAACCCTCAGTGATGACCAAAACATCAGAAAGGGGGGAAAAAAACACACTGAAGAGGCTAAAGTGTTTCCACAGATGCTCTGGAATACAAAAATATGGAGCCGCAGAGTTCATTTGAAAAATAAAATAATTGATTTCACTCCTGTGGCCACCTGGGCTGGCCGGGGCTCGGCCCCTTCGTTGCCACTGGTGTCAGAGACAGAAGAAAATAGAAACACTGAGATGGGAAGTGGTGGAAAAACCACAGTAACAGAATCAACCTGACAGAGAGGAATGGGAATGCAGTGAGGTCATGGGACCGACGGTCCATAACAGTCTGAATGTGTGTGTGTGTGTGTGTTTTTCTGGAGGGGCTGGGCTAGTCAGTGGCCTGTAGAGGCAGACACTTGAGTGAGAATACCTGAGGTCTACCGGGAAGGAGAGCTGAATCACTAACAGCTCAGATTAGCAGCCAGGTGTAGAGAGGAACATAAACACTCTAAAGCATTATGATCATTGTATGAACAATGCAAGGGGACGATGTGGTGTATAGGGACTCGCCACACACACACACACCATTCAAACACATGCTGATTGAAGAAAAGTGTGGGTGAGTGGGGATATTTTTTGGGGGGGAGACGTGGGGTGGTGGTGGTGGGGGTTTATTGAGAGAAAGGGACAGAGGTCCAGCGGGGGAATGAACCCAATGGCTCCTACCCCTCCTTTTTTTGGAGCTCCACCCCCCCCCCCCAACCACCCATGTCTGTGCCCCCTGTCCCAACCCTACACACACATACGTGCATACACACACGCACACACCCAGGATCTGTTCATTATTTATTTAGTTCTCACAGGCTAAATTTAGAGCTGCTCCATTCACGGTTAGGACACACACACGCAGGCATGCATTAGCAGCCTCCTCTCTAGTGCTTCTGAGGCAGTGTAAACAAGTGCCCCGTGTCTGTTGATGCATCGCCTGCTTGAGTAGTTTCATCTTGTTGCAGAGTTAAGTTAATGGGCTTGTAGGGGAACTGCTCCAACTGTATGAACAGCGACAGAAAGACAGGAAGAGGATCACCAACTGTTTTGTTTTGTTTTTGTTTTTTTTAATATAAGCATGCTGGAAATCAGGCTTCTGAAAACAACAAAACTGATGTTAGGAGCTGGTTCCCTCCCACTGATAGGGAGAGATCAGCAGGCTCAGATATGTTCTGTTTACATTCCTGCCCTGCTGGCTCCTCCCTGATATACAACAGCGCTCCACCAAACAAATACTAACCCCTTTTACACAGCCTGTTCGAGACGGGAATGTTGTGCCTTTATTCCACCTTGCTGCTCTGTACAAAAGGTACAAACGGGAAATGGTTGGGGACGTTGCTGGTCCACCTCTAAGATGGCAGTGGAGGTAGTCACAGAGACACCAACAATCAAAGCTGGCATGATGAGGGGTCTTCCTGATGGCAATAGAGCAGGATCTCTGTTCTGTGCTACTGAATGACTCTTCACCTATGACCTCCCACACCTCTGTCTGACCAACAGAACAACATCCTAATGTTATGGTCAGTGTCTAATGCTTGACTCTGAAATCACCAAAAACTTCTATGGAAAACCATTAATACAGCATTGTGGTCCAAAGACTTTAAAAAGAGTTTACAATGAGCTAGTCTGTTTATGAATGACTCAGCCTTTAACCACTTGACTAAACTGAACTTACCTGATGTTGTGTATGTGTGTGCGCATGCGTGCATGTGTATGTAAGTACTGTATGGGATGTGCACACATAGAAGCTCTATCTCTTCCTCTATCTCTAGAAAAACAAGCTACTCAACAATGTCTAATCCTGAAGTGAATGTAATCCTTCTTACCTCCAAGCTAAATTGAGGATACGGTAGTTTGACTTTGTTTTTATCTAGTGTTGGAACATCCTGCCCTACTTTGCTCAAAGAGTTATGTATCAGACAGTCAGGAGTGCTGTGTATGGGTATCTGTCGGGGAGGCGTGTACAGGACAGGTGAGGACAGAGACTGTACGTTCCTCAAAAAAATACTGTACGTCATCAGGTTTGTTTGCGGAGTTAAATGTTCTCGGCTAAGAAAAGGCTCTTTGACTGCAAATTTGTAATATGATATATAAGCATTATTATTACCTAGTAAAGTGCTCTTTGTACAGGAAATACTTTATATATGATGATGATGACGATGTGTGCACAGTCTCACTGTATTTGTGAGCTGTGCTGTCAAAAAACATGAAACCTGAAAGACAAATACATGAATATGGTTGCTTCTTGAATTAAAAAGGTTTAGCAGCTAGCTCCTGATTCTCAGATGTCAGACTTTCCATCCAGCTCATGAGTACACCTTAAAAAAAAAGACCTGTCTACAGCTCCAACTAATTATTTTGTCTACTAAATGTAACAAAATGACAAGTGGCGTTTTACTGGAGATAGGGAATCTGTCATCTTTGGCATCTTTGCTTAAAATTTGAAGTATATGCAGCTCTGGACATTTCAAATCAATTGTTCAAAGCACCTGGCTGGGTGTTATTGTGCTTGGCAGTCTGAGATAAACCAAGAAGCGAGAGGAGTGTGAGTCTGATCACATATGATTAGCTAATTGTTTAATGCATCGTTAGACAATCCTTTATGGCCTCTGGTGTGAAAAGCCAATCAGAGCCAGTCCACTGAGGTCAGATAACAACAGGACACAAAACACAAGGCTGGAACACACCGGTGTGGCGAAGGAGTGTGTTTGTGTGTGTAAGGGGGGTGGGAGGAGGTGGGGGAGGTTGAATCACATGATTTCTGAAAAACAGAAACCAATGCCTGCAGAGAAGAAAAGGATAAACGGGGGAGGAGGAGGAGAGGCATAGGAGGAAAGGGGGTTGGTGTATGGCTTCTTGAGACTGCTTTGCCACACCCCCACCTTCTCCCTGTTGTTGTTGTGGCAGATGGTGGCCAGTCATTAGCGTATTGTCACTCTCCTCTGAAGGGCCAGATAACCAGTGAGCACTGCTTGGCGGGGCAGGTGCAAAACCCCTGACCCCCCTACCCCTCCACCATCTGCTGAAGGCTGTGTATATGTACCCACACAGAGACGAAGACACACAAAGTGGAAGTGTGTGTGTGTGAGGTGGGGTGTAGTCTGGGCCCACAAATGGAGAGTGTGAGTCGGTTTTCTCCCTGACCCCCTCCCCACGCACGTAGGACTGTTTTTAGCTAGAGAGAGAATCATTAGTTAACTGAGGACAGAAGAGGGAAAAGAAAATGAGAGGAGGATGATAAAGATGCTTTTACGGAGACAAGAGAAGTGGTAATACAAATGTACTGTAAACGGAGAGATGAGATGAGAACAGGCAAGGAAAGGGAGTAAAAGAAGTTGTAAAAATAGGACACACGCCTCCATTTTTCTTTACCAGTACAGAGCCGGGGGTGTGTGGATTTCTGGAAGTGCCCTGATGGCGATATCTCTCTCAAAGCCTCTCTCTCACACAGACAACAAACAGTGCTAGTTCAAAGGTCAAGAAACTGACACAGTCGGCAGGGCCAGAAAGCGTGCACTGAAAGCTAAACAGCCCCCTGCTCCCCTCTCTCCTGCACTTAGTGTCAGGGCCAAAACCCAAACAACAACAGTGCAACCTACCAACTAACAGACTCAACAACCACCAGCCAGGTAAGATATGCTTCCATATTTGCATGTTTGTTGAGCTGGGAAGCAGCATCTCCCTTCCCTCTCCACCTCTACCTCACACCACATTGCCAAATGAGGACAGGTGATTTGTATTTCCCTAATCTGCCTGTTTCAAACTGATGTACTGAATGGAATAAGCACCACGGCTCGTGTGAATGGTGAAGCCTGTCCTCTTGTAGTAAACAGGTCTGCCCTCTCTTTCTCTCGCACACACAAGAAACCGAAGTGTTATATGTCGTGCTGCACTGGTCACATACACGGGATACAAAGACATTTGTTTGGAAGGGTTTATATAAGATACAGCAGCAAAGACCAACTCTTACTGGAACAACACTCATCTCCACTGCTTTCTGTTTCTTTTCTTTCTTTCCTTCTTACTCCTCCATTCCTCCCCCTCACTCTCTCCCTTCCATCAGCCAAAAGCTCAACTGTCTTGTTTTGTTGGACTTGAAAAAACAAATCATCCATCTATTCATCCATCACCATTGTTGTTTGACCTCCCTCTTTCCTCCTCCTCTGCTTCTGTAGCCTTGCAACACCGTCTCCACTGAGGGTCAAAATTCAATTTGGGTCCTGAGACATAAAAGTACCAGGACACAATAAACTGATGACATCCCAATAAAAATGGGAGGCTCTCAACAGATGTGAGGGTGCACATATATGTGTGTGTGTGTGCCTGGTTTACGTCATTTTTTTACGTCATGTTCGTTCAAACATTAGTTTTGGATTAGTCCTGTGTAAAACTGTTTCATTGACATGTTTATTAAGTTGCTCACAGTGAAAAAAAAAAGAAAAAAAGAGAATCATCCCATCCCCCCTCTGAGTCCATCCCACCAGGTTAGAAAAACAAGTGAGCATTCACCTCTCCCAGCAACCTTTGCACACTACCCGCATTCCACTCCTGAAACCCAGTACCTGACAACTGATAAACAACTGACTCACTTGTTTTTCTGGGGAACCCGATGACTTCCACCAAGCTCCACACTAGCTGTGCTCACAGCATTAGAGCCAACAGAGACGGAGACAAAGACAAGACAACTTGGTTGTGAAACCATGAGCGGCAATTAAATTCTTGTATTTCACCATGAGGAACACTGACTCCTGACTCACGATGATCCCAACACAGTGTTTTCTTTTCAAACAACAACAACTTCTGCCCCTGCCAGGTCATCTACCCGGTACATAATCCCTGCCATTTAGAGATGCATGAAAAGCCGCTGATGCAACAGCGAATAATTGAGGTGAAAGGTAATATTTTGATGGCAAATGTTTTTTCCCAAAAAGACAGCAAGGATTTCACGGCTTTTTCACACACATACCAGTCTTATTAAACGCTAGCCTACATTCTACACTGTGATATAAATGTTTTTTCTTCCACTGTATGCACATCATGTGTCACTGACTCACATTAGATGTTTTTCTAAATTAAAAAAAGGAGTCATGGAGGGGAAACCAGAGCACACCATTCACACACACACAGAAGAGCAACATCAAGCCAGCGAGATTAAAATATATCTGGTCAAAGTTTTCAAAATAAAACTATTTCAAAATAAGATGGTTGTAAAATAAATTCTAATTTAAATCAAGTGAATCCTGACTTGAAAAACAGCTTATATTTTAGGAGTTGTAAAAATGTATGGATACATTTCTTATGTTTTGCATACTCCACTGCTTTTACTTAACTCTCTAATTCTAAGCTCTTAATTTTGGACAGAACCTGTTTGTTTTCCAGCGCTACTGCTCCAACATCTCTGTGCACTTTCAAACACTAAGAAAAAAAAAAAAAAAAAACACAAGCAAAGGTTCTCCTCAGACTCAACACAGCTTTGAGATCTGTTGATGTGTCATGGGTGTGACGAGTAAGTGACTAATGCTATCTAAACATGGCAGCCTACACCCAACAGCAATGCTCACAACTTTACCTCCCCAGGCTCCTATGGCCTGTGTTTACAAACCGAAAATGCTTTTCTAACACACAACATGTATCAGTTTAAAACCAGTGTTAATGAAATATTGGATGCAACTGATAAACACTGTAAGCTACATTTGATTGGAGTTACTGGAATACTGCTTTGTAAAGCAGAGACACAAACTCAAAAATAAATAGTGTTATGTTTAGCAGTCGGTGGGTTATCAATTTTAAACACAAAGGCTCTACTGCAGACGCACAAACAAAGCTGTCTGTTTTCAGCACATTCTTTGAAAGACAGTCTTTACTCTCAACTTTGGAATGAAAATGTTCTCAGAACTGCTGCTTAGCAACGAGTAGCCTATCTCCGCAGAGTAAACAGTGGCCCTGAGGCGGATCTCTAACGTACTCAAGCCCTGACACCACTCCCTTCATGAATGAAAACCTACTGAATGAATGAGTGTGTGTGACATGTATGAAAACACTCACCTTTCACAGCAGCAGCAGTCTCCTTGAATCCCAGGCTGGCGTAAGGGCTACTGTTGAAACCATTCATGCCACCCTTACAGCCACAGGCTGTCTTGAACCTCAGGAGTCCATCACAGCCCCCTAACCTGCATCCTCCAAAGTTTCCCTCCATCAAGTTTAAGGCAATGTAGTTCAGTCCATTTTGATAACCAGCTGAGGTCTCCCTGCACATGGGGCTGTTGTTGCCATAGTCCTCGTCAGGTCCCTCACAGCTGCGAACAGAGCGGGATACATTCTCCACTGAGGCAGAGCTGTGCCGTTTGGTGTCGTGGGCAAACGATGGACACACAGGTGTGACAGTGGTGGTGGAGGAAAAAGTCTCAGAACTGTGCCGCCGGCGCCCTTGAGGGTCCGCCCTGATCACTTTGGCCCCCCTGTGTGGATCCACGGGGGTGACAGATAATGAAGGACCCCCCAAGAGAAAAGAGTCCTCTGGCACATGGGGCACCCCATCCACAACGCTGCACTCAAGGCTGAGTCTCTGGACACAGGCGGTAGGACTGGTGGGGAGGGAAGCAGCATCAGTGGTGCAGAGAGCAGGAAGAGGGGCAGGAGGGCTGAAAGTCATCTCAGTGTAGTCATCCTTGACTGGAGCAGGCTGACACACCAGGCTCACCTGCTGTTGGAGAGGATATTCCTCTACCATCCCCCTCTCCTCTCTCAGTCCCTCTGTGCTTTTCTCCTCTTCTCCCTCCTCACCCCCCTGCATGCTTTGCTGGGCATTCGCCAGAGGACAAGTCAAGACTTCAGGCGTGTGGTTTAGGCATCCTGCAGGGGAGGAACCCCTAGCTTGTTGTGAACCAAGGTGACCCGGGGAGCTGACGTCAACATTAGCATAGTCTGAGAGTGGCGGGGATTCTCTCTTTCCACACATTAAACTCACAGAGGACTCTGAGCTCTCTGACACTGTGGATGCCAGTGGGTCGCAAGTAGCACTGCTAAAGTCTATGTTGATGTACTCTCCGGGGCTGCGCGGCTCTGAGGGAAGGGGGTGTTCGCTCATACATGGTAATGTTTTGAGGGATTCCAGAGCCAGACGGGTGGGCCGACACACCCTACTCCGGTGTACCAGACCCCCATCGATCCGTGCCAGTCTGAGAGGAGATGGAGCAGAGGATGGGGTGCCTGGTGTTCCTGGAGAGCTGCTGGCCACTGAGTCTCCTGGAGAGACTGGACAATAGTTGGACTCCTCTTCTATCCGCTGTCTCTGTAAACTCATCACCACATACTGATCTGTGTCTGTGGACCCGTTGCGTTGCAATGGACCTTTAAGTGGGCGTGGTAGGGAGCTGTACGAATAAGGCAGTCTGTGATGTTGTTGGGGGTGGGGATCTCCTCCTGTGGGACTAAGGATGTAGTCTGGGGGTGTGAGAGACACCAAAGGGTCAACGGGAGACATATTCAGGTACTCTCCGTTAGAGAGCTTTCCATCAGTGCTCTCCACTGACATCTTGGTTCCGCACCACATGCGCATATAGCCACTGTCCTCCAGAGAAACACTCCCGGGGAAGTCTGTGCGTGGGGCCAGCCCTGCTGAAGAGGAGTGTGAACGTGGGTTGATGATCTGCTTCGGAGCAGAGACACACATGGGGCTCATAGGCATGTAGGGGTCATCCTTGGACCCTGGTGTCTGAGGTGTCACACCTGGCATCATGGGCATATAGCCACTGTCAGCTTGAAGACTGTTAGATCCGATCTGGACATCCCTGTAATCCTCAGGATAGGTCCCTTTAGGGGAGGCAGTGTGGCTCCTGCGAGAGGACTGGCTTCCGCTGGTGTATGTGGCCCTCATGAGAGTATACTCATCCAGGGATGCTGAAGATAATTGCGGGGGACCCCTCTGCTGGCGGGGGGTGGTGAGCGAGTATGTGCGCTTTCGATAAGCCTTGTCCAGGTCCGCTAACCGACGGTAACCATTCTGATTCTGCCGTTCCATCACCATGTAGCCATCAAGCTCACTGCTGTCCCGGGAGGGAGGAGTGTCAGCTTTGAGAGACTCCGGAGTGTTGCTACGGAGGGTGAGCGGTAGCCTGAGGTCCCGTGCATCTGCAGGACTAGAGCCATACTCCTCACATGATATAAAGCCAGCATCACTGGGTGAGCCTGAGAAGGAGGCACTGCAGCTTGAGGGGCGAGGAGCACTGCTGTCCGGGCAGGAGGACAGACTCACGAGGCTAGGGGTGGCTATGGGCGGGGAATGAGACAGTGGCATGGACATGGACTTACTGTGCTGGAGGGAAGAAGATTCAAATGTCCGACAAGGGCGAGTTGTAATGGTGTGAGATCTGCTTAGCAGGGTCCTGTGGACCCCTGGGCTAAGTGGGCTCCCAGTCACTGACATGGGGCGTGTCATGGTGCCATCGCCCTCGCTGGCCGTGCGTATTCGACAGGAGGAAAATTTGCTCACAGGAGAGGTCGCAGCCATGCTGTCTGTGCGTGATCGCCGGGGAAGCCCGGTCTGGCTGGGGGGGAGATTGTTCAGGTGCCTCCGTGTGGGCACAGAGATTGGGTTTGTACCAGATGACTGGCTTTTGCTGCGCGGACGGAACTCCGACAGCTCCTTCATGGCTTTCATCGCCTCCAAGATGGTTTCATGGATGTTTTGTGCCACCACAGAGTCATCAGCCTGCATCCATAACTCCCCGGGTCCAGTGGCTGCGGATCTCCCCACCTCAATGAAGAAAAAGCTGTCAGAGTGGCCGCACCTCCGGATGTTCATCAGCTGTAAAATGACGGAGGCAATCTCTGAGTTCAGCTTGACAAAGCTGATAGTCCGGCTGGAGAGACACAGCCTGTACACCCCGGTCAAATTTCTGCTCTGCCCCAGGCCTTTGGATTTCAGATTAACTTGCCATACCTCCTTGTAGACGGCGGAAACCGGCGTTATTACACCGTAGCTCGCCTCGTCGAAGCCAACCAGCGAGGACGCTGAGTTGGACGCCGAGCCGTCATACACTTTCCCCTCTGCCATTAAATCCGTCAGTACCCGGTACCAGCTCTCCTGCTCCTGCTCGTTTTCCGCCGCCACGGCAAAATATTCGTCCTTGGTATAAAGAGCAATAAGATATTTGTATTTTGCGTCGGCTCTCTTGTTGATATTGAGGCAGCAGTCTAGAGGAATAACTCTCTTTGCGGCCGATTTGTTTTTCCATTTCTTCTCGCTCTCGTAGTACTCCAGCCGTGCAGGGAAACCTTCACTCGGCTCTTTCAAAACAAAAAAGCGCTTGTGTCCGTGTTTCTGCTTCTTAAGATATCCGCATTTCTTGACGTTGCTGTTCACGTTCGCATTGCTGGGTAATAACGACTGATCTCCCGTGTTTGGCGGACTCGCCATTCTCGCGTCCTCTGCGATCAGACACAATGCTTCTTTTCCTCGAGTTGCAAAAGAAACGACGCGCTTTATTTTAATCCTCTATTTTCAGAGCCGGCTGTGCGTTCGTTCGTCTTCTCCCACAGCTGAGCAATAAATAACACATGTCTCCTGGTGTCCAGACTTAGGAGGGGAAACAACATGTGACGATCTACACATCCAGCTCTGGTTTAAAAAAAGAAGGGAAAGGAAAAGGGAAAAAAAAATACACACACACCGAAAGTGGGTGGTGCGCAGTCAGCTCATTGGGCCTATTGGTGGAAATGGGATGAATGCTGGAGTGAGATGGCTCCGTTCAAAGGAGAGAGAGAAGGAAAAGGCCCTCCTACTATCACTCTGCCCTCTTCCGACTCATTTGAGCGTAGTCAGTCAGGACTGAAGCTTTATTTATAGCAGCTCTGGTCCTATGATCCAACACTTGGCCACTGTGAGGATTTTTATCAGGATATGTATAGGCCTACCAAACAAAATGTTCTTGAACTATAAAGCCCGCATCTGCGTAACTGAAGGGGTTGGGGTGGATTATAAAACACATCAGACAAGCACAGTTACCCAAATATACAGGCTAATTATATACACAGAGTGAAGGAGTAAAGCATAATGTATAATTTGTAAAGTTAATTTGTAAAGTTCTTATTCTCATTTATTACGCTACTGTTCATTCACACAACTCATGCTTTTCGCAGTGATATTTTCCACAACCCCGTGATTATATTTCAACGTGACTGCAGAGGGTTTCATTCCAGTCTCTCTTTCCAATTGGTAAACACCAGCTAGTCGACACTGCAGCTTTGTCACAGGAATTTAAATATTCCCTCTGCGTCACCCAACCAGTGCGCATACACGACCTGAACGGGATTTTCTAGTCCCTCTCCCTGCATCAGTCCGCAGCGGAAGCACAAGTGTCCACGATGAACAACTAACTCGAGAATAGAGGAGAGAAGAGCAGACACGGAGCAGCGTGTTGTATTTTATTGCATAACGCTGTCCTGCTTTATTCATGTTTGCCCGGAGCACCCAGCGTAGCTGAGCTGCTCAGTTATGGTCCGTTTCCGGCTGCTTTGTCTCTAGAATTTGTCCTCAGATTCAGAAGCAGGGGTGTGACGGCGCAACATATTTAATAAGATGACATGTCCAAAATGTCTGAGGTTACTTTAGGTTAAAGCTTAATAAAATACGAAATAATAACCCCCCCCCCCCTCCCAACGAAACAGAGGGATGACCCATGTATGGTTATATGAAAAAATAAAAAATCAGTGATCATGATGACGCAAAAAGTTCTCCTGATCTTGATGCGTCAATGCCGGTAATGTGCGTAATGATGAAACGCGGGAGTCAGCAGGGTACCGCTGTGTGGTGGTGATGAGAGTGTGCTGCTGACAGCCAATAGGCTGCCTTCGACCTGAGGGGATGAGACGCGCTCACCTCATCCTGCCCAGGAGAGGCACGGCGCTGTTTCACTGACGAAAACGGGCTGTATGCGGTGTTACGTCAGGTCACGTTATGTAGGTCAAATGTAAATACAGCAAACAGCCATAGAAATCACACTTAGTTAGGATCTGTAATGAAGTGTGGATTAATCTAAACCCCTACTGCCACTTAAAGGACATCGCCCGTCAATAATCAGTCGCTGTATTGTGCCAATTTTTAATAGTCACATGTCCCATAATGATAACATGGGGAAATCTACCCCCCCTCCACCTTATAACCCCATTTTCTTTCAGATCCCACAGTGCTGGCTCAGCAACAAACCACCCTGTCTTCAGCAGCAAGGTCAATTACCATGTCCTGTGCATTTATGCCCCCAATGGCAATGATTTGGCTACTGCCACCATGGAAAAAGAATCAAATCAAGCAACAGCCTCTTACCATCCTTCTCTCAAACTGTCTTTAACTTGGAGATTTGTTTCACAAGTAGTGATGCGTATTTTTGTGTTCTGTGTAGTTGTCTTCTTTTCATTCCATGAGCTAATGTGTTCACCTGAGCCTTGCCTAAAGTGCTATAAATGCACATTGATATAAATAGATGTAGCAAAGTTGGCTGCCTAAACCTCCCAAGCTCAGATATCTCCCTGTAGGATAAGGAGGGTTCCCTCTCTGTTTATATTAGGTTTCCTACATGACAGACACAGGCTTGGATCTGAACTTTCACATTCTCTAATAACAAACAACCACTGCAGACTGACTGTTTTGTGAATGTGTTGCTTTAAGTGAGTAACATTTGCAGTATCTACTGTTGCTCATAATTGATAAATTATGAGTAGTTTGTCCCCAACCCGCCTTGCACATACTGACCCCACACTGGCAAGATAAACAGAAAATGTGTGGTGGGCGGGGCAGGGAGCGGGGGTGGGTACTGAGGTACTGAGAAGTGAAAGCAGGGGCAGACGGAGTGACTCTACTAAACCCATGAAGCATGAGAAATGCAAATGAGCTGTCTATAAAATACCACTAAGGTGGGCGATTGTCCCATAAAGTGTGCTGCCATTCTGGTTGTGTCTGTGATATGTCCTTGCCCTTTTCTTAGGTAACTACATGAATATTTATCACCCTCCAATTTACACAGCATGGTGCATTAATTTACAAGTTGATTAAAGGGCCAGCCAAACCTGATTTAAATGGGCCTTCTCATTGTTTCCTGTTATGAAGCCATTAGGTTCATTTATTTAGGGATGGATAGGGGTGTGACTTTAGGGACGCATCCTATCCTAAATGTGAGAAAACAATCAAACAGGGTTAAATAAACAAAGTGTAATAGATTATCTAAATTCACCAGACGCCTGTGGCTTTGAGGACCTAATCTGATTTAGACTCTTCTGGCTGGCCTTCAAATACAAACAGCCTGGGTTGCCCCATTTGCTGAGTCACAAGCACATAATGTCTCAGTCACCCACTGCACTGTCACTGTGTGCGACGATTAGTTTCATAAGCTTTCATAAAGCAGATTAGAAAAGCCGATCTGATGAGATAAGATTAAGGACAAGCAGGAGCGGGGGGAGGAGGGGGCGGGGGGGCTGGTAAAGATTAGTCTCAGTCATACTCCACTCACTGCCATGTAAGGCCCCATCAAATGAACAGCACAAACATGGACTGTTTGCATCCAAACATCACACACACTCCTCAAATAGCCCCTGCCTTATCTCATTAGTCAAAGACAAAAGAGGTAATAGCTAAAGCCTGGGGTGTCTGATTCATATAGTTTTGCCAGTGTTGTTTTGATGTTTTTGTTATATATTGTCTGGAGTAGTGATTTTTTTTTTTTTTTTTTTTTTTTTCAATCAAACCAGTTGTGTCAAAGACGGAATTGGATAAGTTAACCTTCGTTCCAGTGGAAACAAATGATCAGTTCACCCCAATGTTTTTTTCAA
>JBBMJY010000007.1:8826488-8861767 GCA_037833715.1 Toxotes lorentzi | reverse complement strand
GTGTGTGTGTGTGTGTGTGTGTGTGTGTGTGTGTGTGTGTGTGTGTGTGCGTGTGTGTGTGTGTGTGTGTGTGTGTGAGTGTGTGTGTGTAGTTTAAGCGTGCATTGATTTTTGCTGTGACTTAGCCTCAGCTGACCCACTGATCTAATATTGTTTTTCCTCTCGAAAAAACACACATTCTGCCTTCCTCTTGTTCTGTCTCTCTCACTATACACACACACACACAAACACACACACACGAATGAATGCAGTAGTACTCGTTGTTTTGTGCATTTGATTGTCTGGGCATGATAAGAAAACCAAAATTATTTCACATGAGGGTAAATGAGGTAAATATGAATGAACCACATTTATTCAGTATGTCTGGCTCCTCCCTGTCTGTCCTCAGCTGAGCAGAGATGCCCGCCACAGATTAACAAATTATTTAACTTTAATTGAGGCCATAAAAAAAGCACAGAAATGTGACTTTTATTTAATTGTGACTGAGAAGGTCAGTTTCAAGAAACCTGAATACATACAAATTTGTAACTCAAGAAAATGCAATTTAAACATATACAATATGACAAGATAGTGGAAAGTAATAATATTCATTGGAACAGTAAAATAGCAGGATTTATTTAAAAAGCCATAATGAATAAATTACAAAATATAAAATAAAGAGTTAATAAAATACATCTCTCAGTTAAAACAGGTACTTTTTACAATATATGGTAATACTGACATCAGGGATATCCCAGGAATTAATACTATTTTACTTGAATCTAAAATGTATCTTGGCTGATCAGATCAGATTACAAGAGCACAGATCTGAATGAAGCTGTGATTGTACCTAAAATTATAGGGCAACATGTTTAATGGTGGATTTGGAAAAGAGCCATGGGTGGCTCCAGTGTCTATATGAATTTGATGGAGCACCGTGAGTGCCCCTTTACTAGATCTGAGAGATGTTGAGCTGGTGGTATCATTGAATGAACAGCTGTCTTGTAACTTTATTACAGTACTCTGAGGCAAAGGTCTCTTTTTTCATTGTGGAAACAATTCTGGATTTCAGTCTCTGTCTTCTGGTAAGGTAGGACTGTGTGTGTGTGTGTGTGTGTGTGTGTGTGTGAGTAATTTTAATGAAGATACAAAAGAGAGCGAGAGAGGTCACAAAGTTAAATTATGCATGTAGTGTAATTAGCCAATCAAGTGTTAGATGTTGATGACTCTTTGCCACAAATGATAAGATGAAAACCCTGACAATGTTAAGTGTTAATTCCCAGTCACAAAAACTGGGAAAACTATTGTATGTGATTATAAAGTACATTATGGTTGTTTGTGTGTTTTTCTATTTTAGACAAATTAAAATTAGCCCTGGTATTTACAGTATTTGTTTTCTAATGATGCCATTAGTAGGCCATTAGCTGATCTTTGATTACATCCTAATTACAATCCGTAGTGTAATTTTACCGCATACGTCCATCAATTGAGAGCTCATTCACCATTGTCCCCATTATGGTTGTACTGATTTTACCTCACACACACACACACACAAAAAAAAAACATACGGGGCAACACCAATTCCAATGGGAGGGGCCCAAATGTGATCTCAATGTCTTTTTTAGGTCTTAATTTCTTTTTTTTACTATCTCTTAGACTGTATTTTTTTCTCTTTCGTCAGCACCATGTACATGATTGCAGTTTCCATGTTCTGCACTAAGGTGGAAACTTACTGACTGGCAATACAGTTCTTATTTTTGTTCTTAAATGAATCATTCTTGTTTTGCAATGGTATTAAAGTTTATTAGTCAGGGTAGATAAACCTCAAATAAGATAAATAATTTGTTATGCCCCTCACATACACACACAACAGCACCATAATCACATTCATTTGAAGTGCAACATGCTATGAGTTCAGAATGATATCTAATAAATTGGATGTTGATAGGGGTTGTAATGGAAATCTATAAGGAGACACACATGAACGCACACAGACATATACACTCATATACAAAGAAATACAGTTCATGAGTGTGCACAGGCTCTACTAATGAAAGAATCAGTCATTCCATACACACATACATAAATACATTCATCCAACACTTCAGAGAGTTGAATTTGAAAAATGAGAATATTTGCTTTTATGTAACATTATAATTATTGATATGAGCCCACACTCTCTTTGCTCTGAGCAATTAAAGTGAAAGTGATAGGTAATATGTGTGATCACTGGCTGCACAGCACACACACACATAATGGCTGCACCCTCACATGAATATGTAATGAAGTCTACATTGAAATTAGAAGGATGGAGTTTTATATCATTCCACCCTCTCCATCCTCATCATTCTCACTTTCAGCCGTCCTCCCCCATCTCCTCTCTTCCCTCCCCTCTATTGCTCAGAGGCTTGCAGCTCTTAAATATTTAACATTTCAGAATGACCTACGTCCATCTTCCTCTTTTGCAGTGAATCACACAGCTTTGCTTGAACCCAGACTCACCACATCGAGAAATAAGCCGTTTTTGTAGGTTATCTTCATACAGTCCGTAAGATTCAGCATCTCAGCATGTTTGAGCTGGTGGTGGGTGGAGATCACAGAAGATCATGTGTATTGTATAGAAGGGTAAAATATTCTGTCTGCCTGCACATTCATCAGTCAGAGGCTGGCTGTGTGGGTAGTGGCTAGAGGAGCAATAGAGTGGTTTTGGCAACCGCGGGGATGGGAGGATGTGAGGAGGTGGACTGATTGCCAGAGAACACAGGCAATATCCTCCTCAGGCACTGGACACCCCCTGTGGGACAGACAACTATGATTGTCTGCATCCTGAATCACAAATATTGGTACAAAACATCTCTACACGCCAAGCGATCGTCAGCTGTAGCAAAATATCCATTTAAGGTTTACAGACAACTGATGAATCAGACTAGAATGTTTAACTAGCCAATTAATTAAAATTTATCTAATAAAGCAGACTTTGGCTTTGTTAAGCTCTAGCTCAATGCACACATAGTCACTGAAACAATGAAAAGGACCAAAACCAACAATTTATTTGTCCTGCTAAGAAGCATCCTCCGTAGCCTAACCCTAACCTTGATATAACTTACATAGCTTATAGTTTAACAAGACTATACAGCTATGGCATTGGAATTGTAAAGCTGTAGCTACTTAGGTACAGCAATGCTTTGAGCTAAATGCTAATTTCAGCATGCTAACATGCCCACAGTGGCAATAGACAACCTGGTATCACATTTTTGTGCACATCAAATCAGCCAAATCATTGCACAGGATGACATGTTCTTTTGTTACAATGAATATGAGCACTATAATTTATTTTGAGTCCCACATGCTTTGCTGTGATGTTGCAAATACTACTGTGCCCAGCTGTTACAGAAATCTATAGTGTCTTTTTTTTTTAATCAAACTATATATTTGTGACCTGTTTTTAAAAATGTACATCTTTGGTAGGACTGAATGGGCTTGAAGTTGAAAATCATAGATAAGGTAGGGAAGTCTAATATTTTATTTTATTTATTTATTTATTTATTTTCCTTTTTAACCACACTATACATTGTGCAGTGTGGTGAATAGGAACCAACTATAGAGAAGCATTAAGATCTTGATCATTTACTCAATAATGAATCCTTGGTTTAATTTAGATGGCCACAATTGATTGAGACAGAACCTAATTGTGCATATATTAAGCACAATTCCTCATTTCAGATATAATGATTTTGTAAGAGAATTAAGAGAAGAATGCACTGAATAATGAAACCCCATCAGAGTGTTGTACTTGAGGGGGTAGGGAACCCATGGGCCATGGCATTTAGGTTTTCTTCCTGTAGCCACCACAATACTGAAACTTCTGTCGCCAGTGTAACTGACAATGCGGCAGAGCTCTTCATTTACATACATTTACATACTAACATTTCATTTATTCCATCTTCTGTTTAATGGGGTTTCAACAAGATGGCAAGAGTGACGAGCATTACTGTGCATGAATGCATGCGTGTATGTCTGTAGAAGTTCATGTGTACGTGGGTGATGAAATATATGTTTGCAGATGCGGTCCACAATGTATGGATGTGATAGGTAGATCTAGACATAGCTTATATAACATAAAATTCCAACCAAGAATAATCAAAAGACCAACAGCAGTGGAAATGGAAATAGCTGTCTGTCAAAGACCCTGCAGCAGCATAGTATAGAAAAGATATATTTGGTCGACGCATGGCCGCCCTTGTGTACAGAATAAATTATACATTGAAAGGAAAAATAGGGGGGAGTCATAAGATATACATTTGCATTTGGAGGCATTTAGGATCTGAAAAATAGTGGTCTTGTAGGTTGCGGCCTCATGAGATGGGCCTTGACAGTGTAGTGTGTGGGAGGAGCTTTGATATGAAAGAAATTAGGTGGTTGACAATCTGAGCTTTCATGTGTGACGGTACTGAAATAGGAGGATTTACCGCTGCCTTCCATGGTTTAACTTGTCTTCATCAGCAGCAACGCCTTTTCTTTAGTTCCACGCTGTCAATCTTTAATAAATGCAGACTAGACACAGCATGGGTCTGTCAGCATCACTTCAGACCATTGGGGAAGTTTCAGTCTGGAAAGGCTAATCATTGGGCCTCACATGCATTAGCAACAACAAGTCTTATTTCATAAAATTATATGATCCTCTCATTAAGATTAAAAGATCAGACATCTCTTCCACACCTTCATCTATAATGGAGAAAAATTAAAGGATGATTAAAGATTAAAAGATTATGATAAGCCTGACCTCTTAATTTGCCCACAGTAAGTGCAGCAGATCACAGAGGACACACAGGGATACTGTGACAAAGGACATGAATGGAGACACAAAGAGACAAATAAATTGGCCGAAATGAACACATTTCAGCAGGAGACTAAATAATCTGCAAACACAAAAAATGAAGGTCTAAAACTGCAGCTTTTAATAATAATTCATTCTACCTACAATTGTAGCACTACATTTTGACAATACTCACAATGAGTCAAATAAGACAATTTGTTTTGCATGACGAGGACATTTTTCTTAATTAATTATACTATGCTATAATACTGTGTCTAAAAACACTGCTTCACACTTTTTTATTTGCACATGGTCGTCATTAGTCATTTGGTGAGGACTTCTTGCCTGGGACATGACGCTTCAGCCTTAGTCTTTTAGCATCATATCATGAGTGTGGCCCTCAGGGGCATTTTCAAAGCACTGTTTTAGGTTGTGTGTCCATGTGTGTGGGAGATAAGGGTGACTGGGTTAGAGACTGATCATATACTGGCCATGTTGATGCCACTACGTTGCTTTATGTAACAGCCTGTCAGCTGATGGAAGAGCAGAGGAGTCAGTGGTGGAGACTGTAAACATGGAAGCTTCCAGAGCACTATGAAAGGTCAAAGGTGTCCATTATCTCCCTGGAGGGGATCACAGTTACCGGCTTCCATATAGTTTTCCCCTTATTGCACATGATGATGGAAAAGAACCATGCTACACAAATGTAAAAGGTCAGAAACACACAAGGAAGGTAACCAAGAAAGGCAAAGTCTTTAGAGGTCTGTTACATCCTTCACACATGTTGTCGCCACAGGGCTCCTGTATGTGATTGTGTGTTTAATCTGGAGTCTCCAGAGACACTGAAGGACAGCTACGTTCCATAATACTGTTGAGCCAGCATGTGTCGCCATGGTGTAAGCACATTTTCTGACGTGCTCAGACCACCGTTGAAAAACAACTAACTCCCATGTGGGTCCACCCCCCCGCACACACCCCCCACCCAACATCTGTGTGACAACATTTGTGTCTACGAGCGTGTGTGTACGTGTGTGTTTGTTGATGCAGGTGTTATTCTGGCCTGGTGGAAGGGCCCATTAACACCACAACAACCCTAATAGTACTGTAAATACTTGATCTGCTGGGGTGATGATGGCTTTGTTCAATAATTCAGCACCTGCCGAGAAAATCAACAATACAGCTTTCTGAAAGAGCAGACATCGTAGACAATGTCACTGGATGACCACAGGCACAACTCATATGGGGCACAATAGATTATTTGCTGTGAATTTCCGCGCAGCTTGTGAAGCAGTGTACAGTGTAGAAAAGTGAAATCAAAGACCTGATGGTTTTGATCTTTTTTTTTCTTTTTTTTTTTGTTATTGACAACCTCGCCTTCCACTCAGTTGTTGAAGATTCTGTTAGCAGATGTTAGCCTCAGCATGAATAGCCCTTTCATTTGTTGTAATGGGGCTTCCTTTAGTGGGAGCAGATTTGTTAATGGTACTTGAGGGAAGTGATGATTT
Organism: Toxotes lorentzi; assembly: GCA_037833715.1. Taxonomy (NCBI): domain Eukaryota; kingdom Metazoa; phylum Chordata; class Actinopteri; family Toxotidae; genus Toxotes; species Toxotes lorentzi. The sequence continues at coordinate 8,855,467 of JBBMJY010000007.1, read as the reverse complement.
CACTCAGCATGTAAATGAAGCGGCCAAGTTGGTGAGAGATTCCTGCATCCAGCTTGTAATATCAACTGAGGTAATTTAGCATGAAACACGGTAAAAGGTTATGTACTAAGTATGATATGCTGTTGTAGATTTCTCTGCTGACTAAAGTGGAATGTAAGTTACAATGTAGTGATTTAAACACAGCCGATGCATACTGTGCAGTGAGCCAAGAGCTCTCCCCCAACCTTTTACACAAGAAAGTGACATTAAGACAGATGCTAGAGTCACGCATAATCGATTGTGCATTTCCTCTCAACATATAGCTTAATAATCATTAGTTGGTCATTTACAACATGATGTGACAAGACCATGAAAGCCGAGTGCCAATGTGTTGCCATCAGTTTGGTTCATCATGAGTGAGATATTAGTCAGTCATGGATGAGATGTTTCAGCCCTATAATGCCGTACTTATACTACTACGCAAATTGTTTTCAGCTAATCGTGTCTGCTTTTTATTAACATACCTGGTTAATTAAAAGAGGAAAAAGTTGTGTTCTAAGGAAAATGTAATTTTAACTATGAGTCTTCACACCCTTAGCTGCTAATGTTCACACAACACCCACAGACCTCTTCTCATACTCTGAAAGAACAGTACCTAATCACTATTCCTTGTTGGTGTGAAGACTGGACCATAGACTGTACCTTTTTTCTCTGAACACGTGAACTGCATTTATAACCAAAGAAGACGGATGCATACATCCAGACTCCTGTGCAAGGGAGTCTTGTCAAACAGCACATGCTCTGTGCAGACAAATGAAATTCAACATCAGACATCCACAAAAAAATCGTCCTGTATTTTCTCCACGTATTAATCAACTTTGATTGATTAATATGTATTAATATTTGATTTCCACATATGCACTACAACAGACAAGATGTTAAAATCAGGTTGAAATGGTATGAGATATGATCTCACACAGTGTGTTTCATGACCTTTTTTACCATCTCTCCTCTATCTGGCAGTTTTGTCTGAATTTCTATGGATGGTTTCTATGACTCCCTTTTTGTTTGACTTCCACACACACCATGTCCCATCTTCACTCTCTGTTCCCAGTACTAGACATGGATGATCCACGAATGCCAACCATCTGACCATACTGACAGTCCAGAAGGGCCAAACAGACCCTCCCGCGCTGACTGCCTGTTATTTTACTGCAATAATTGTCCCTAAATGCAACACTTCTTCCTGGTAATGCTTAAATTTTGAGATACCTGTGACAATACAATAATCCACTTTGAATCTGTCCGTTCAACATTAAGCCACAGCTAGCAGCTAGTTAGTTTAGCTTAGCATAAAGTCTAGAGGAAGGGGGAAATAGCTGGGAGTTTCTGCCTGATTGCCCGTCAACTTCACAGTGATGCGAGGACTTCAGGAAGTCCCTTCAAAAACCCCCGTAAAAAACCCAACTTGTCAGTTTGACACTTTCGCTTCAGTGCAGATTAAATAAACAAGATACAACTTGTTTAACAATAATCTCTGGAGGTGCTGTTAGGTGGATTTTGTTATCATTGGACCGTGCCAGGATAACTGTTTCTCTCTGTTGCCGGCTAAGCTAACCATCTGCTGGCTGTAGCCGTTACCTATTTATTTACCCATAAACCAAGAAGATGGCAGTGAGAGAAGAATGAAGAGTTCTTTACAAGAATAAGAGTTATTTAATTGAGATGAAAAAAGAGAAAAGACAGACTGAGAGTTATACCGGAATGCCTCCCACAAATTCACTCCCACTCTTCCTCTTTTGCCCACGCACTCTCTGTTACTGTGACGTCCACTCATCCTTTTTACTCCTCCGCTCGACTGTGGAGGCGTTCTGTTCTCCTCCCATTCATCCCCTGCCATGCTATTTCCATATTTCTGAGTGGACACTGTGCATTGAGTTAAAATTTCTGTGGAGGAAGAGGAGGCAGAGGAGGAAGCGCCATGTTTGGCTTCATCCGAGCACATCAGATTTCTGATCATGCTGAGATCGTGATCAGACCTCAAGCAAGAGCCAGGCTCCACAGATGGACTTATGTCATTTTTTTTGTGAGTGAGAAATAGAAGCAAGAACATGTTACGGTCACATTCTCTAAACACTATGACTAATTACAAAAATAGCACAATTTTTGTCTTAACAAAAAACTCCCCCCAAAAAAACAGACGTTGTGTTTGTTATGGCAGTGATGCCATTCCAGAATGATCAATAGCTGCCACTTCACACTAATCTGAAACAAAGGTGTATGCTGTGTCATACAGCTCTGCTGATTTTACTGCTCACTCTCAGATCAGGACTTTATGAGTACAGGTGTCTTCAGACTGGGGGACATCACGCAGCTGAGTCTGATCTGCCAGTGCCGAAACACATGAACCCGTGACACAATGAACTTTGTAACAGAGAGTGTTATTTTTTTTTTCTCGGAAGGACGTGTACTGGGAACCATTCAAGCTACTATTATAGTCCTCAAGACTGAGAGCAGCATGTTCCTAATGGCATGTTATTTATGTGTGTAATACAGTGCACGTTCAAAATGTAAATCTTTGGCACTTCACATGCTGATCTTAACAGTGCAATGGGACAGGGTCACGTTAGGCTTGATTCTGACTTTCACAGCTGCAGTGCTCAACTGTTCAAAGAAAATGAAAAGAAAAAGGGCATTTTGTCACAGATGACTGATGTACTTGATTTAAATGCTAATGATTCTTCATGAACTCCATTTTTTTTTACTGAACGTGTGAATGTGCTTCACACACAAAACAAACATTTCTGTGTAGTATGCAGTTAGGAATTTGTGATACTTTGTCAAGGTTTTATTTTTCTCCTCTTAAGGGGAATTATTTGCAGATTTGTCCTCTGTTCCTCCATACATCTTTGACACACCTCTTTTTATAGTTCAATTTGGAAAAACACACTTTGTTAAAATGATAGTGAAACAGAAGAAAGCAGTTATTATTTAACAAACTGTCATCTGAGCATTAATCTCCATAGTACCAGAGAGTACCTCTTCAGTATAAAGCATTTCTTCTGTATAAAGTAGTTATACATATTCATATATTCATTCTCTCCCATTGTACTTGTTTCCACTTTTTTTCTAATTTGGGCAAGATAACACTGTTGGTTAGGTGTCAAAGTGTTGAGGACACTTGATAGAGTTAATTAGTGGTTGTAAATTATGCCTTTATCTGTAACTCAGCTCCACAGAGAGGAAGACATGGAAACTTAATGGTTGACATCTCCCTCACCGTTCCCTTGAGTTTGTTACATCTCTTGTAAAAGGACAATTCTTATTAGTAGGCAGAATCTGGTGACTTTACACAATCCCTATAGTAGCGTAGCTTCACTCCACCTGACTTGTCTAGTGGAGGCTCAGAGTAACTGAAAATAACTGAGAGGCCATGCAGTACATTCAACAACGACCAGGTAGAGTCAAAGCTTTTGAAATATGAAGTCAAATGCATTTCATAAGATTTGTGTAAGAGTCAAGCCAATCCAGAGTTAATGGTTAAATTAATAGCACGTGTAGTAAAAAGACGTGCATAGAAGCCACAAAATTTAAATTTAATTAAGACTGACTACTCAACTGTCTGCTTATCAGTAACCACTGTGATTGGTTGAGGCATTGACCTACTCAGAGAGTACTTCCCACAAACAAGCATAAGTGTTTGCAGCTCAGGTAGCACACAGCCTACAGTCACATTAAAATCAAACATATTCCTTAGAGCAGCTTTTAAATATGCATTAACATTTAGTGCTAGAAATGAATTTAGACTTTGGGTCCACGTTACTCTCTGGTTACCCTCTGTAGGAATGGTGTTGCAAATGATTTTGTGACACAGTCCTACAGTTCAAGCTACTTTACTATTTAAACAAAAAATGTGTGTTCAGCCGAATACAGTAATTGCCATATTTGAATTTTTATTCACTTTTAAAGTGATTTTGTTGACCATAACTGTAACTTGGTTTGTCATTTTCTTTCATCCTTACTGCCAGGAAACTGTACGTTCCATTTACTACTTTCCTTATCTGCTCTGTTTAATTGAAGCATTTCACTCCAAAGTATTAGAAACGTGCTACATGAAATTTCTCAATAAATTTCTCCAATAATTCAGTCTTCAGAATAGTTTGCTATGAGACATAACCTACTATCAAACCGACTGACGTGTTTAAAACCAGTAACACCTCAAATTTTTGCATCAGTAATTTCTGTAAATTCAACAATAAAATAAGCATTTTTGATCATTTTGACTTGAGAGAAGCAACAATGTCCTACAAATGTAAATGGATTTTAAAGTAAATGTATCAGTTGCTTCCTGTGTTACACTTTACCCTCTGTATAAGCAGAAGGGACCCACTTTCAGACTTGTCTGTGAAAATAGCCTTTGCCCTAACTGCAGATGTCTAAGCCTTCGAACAAATGGTCTTGATCACGGTCATGGTCATTAGGCCATTGCTCTCAGTTGTACCTGTCATTTGACCACTTGGCCTTTTAGCATGGTTACCATCTAGTGTGACTCCCACCTGAGAGACCTTGCACTCGCCGGTCAGAGGTCAAGGCCTTGTTAGGCATGTTTATGAAGATAGCTGGGGGTCAAGGCCCATGTTTCTCTGTCTGGTGACAAGAGAGGAAACAAGGGATAGGATTCCGGTAATAGATGAAAGACGAGAGTGGAGATGAAAGGAGGGGTTATCTGGTTCTCTGCGGAGCGTATCGATCTGTTTGTGTTTTCATGGGGTGAACGGGTTTGTTGGCCACAGTCCCGGCAGAAGTGCTGAGGTAGTGGCTGCATTGCACAGGGGAAGTGTTGGTGCAGAGGCTTGGGTTCAAGATAGATTTGAGGTCAGCTCTTGCTGCCCTTCTGATGGAATAATAGCCAGTGACAGTACAAACTAAAAACACTGTGGCCTTGTGAATCAGCCAAGTGAAAAGCTGTGATGTGATGAACCATCAGTAACTTACTTACAAATTGTGCTGGTGCTGCCCTCTTGTGGCATTTATCGAGAACTGTATGTTTTTACAGAAAGACAAAACAAAGCAAAAAGTAAAATAACACCTATGATAAATTAATTAATAAGGTTATTCTACAAATCACTTTATTGCAGGAATTACACAGTATGGAATCTGGAAAATATAAAATATTGATGAAGTATGTTCTGGTTGTTAATCAGTTAAGATCATTCCCACTGTAATCAAGTTTGTTTTTATGATGGCAAATACTGTATGTACTTCATGGAGCATTTTATCACAACCAAGCACAACACACACAAAAACAGGTTATGGTCATTGTAATCAGAGTAATTGCTACTTTGCTAACTTTATAAAACTCTGCATCTTTCAATTGCTCTGAAAGGGACATGGAAACTATGCTTAGGATCCAAAAGGCCTTTCTATCATGACTGAAGTTATCTAAAACTGCTGTGTGCAAAACACAAAACTATTTTAAGACCTTTTAAAATATCTCAACCTGCAGAGGCACTTATAAATACAATCCTCCTCATCTGTATGAATTTGACTTGAATGTGCATCCGTCATATGATAACCCTTTACTCTTATCCAAAAATAATTTTTGCACAAAATCAACAGGGACAGCAAAAGTAATTCACAAACGGGAACAGTCAAGTACATGAGCAGAATAGCAAGTACATGTTATGTGTAAGTATATATACATGTGCATTTCTTTAGGATCAAAGATCAGAAAGATTTGGTTCGTTTAATGTGAGAGGAGTAAATTCTTTAACACAGCTGTTATACACAATGTTCTGACAGAGTAAAGGCATAAGAAAGGTGATTTTCTTTTTTTCTGTCTATTCTTTTTTGTGCATTTGTCTTGAATTATGTCAACAACAGGGTTGTGCAACAATATATATGAAAACATCACAACACACACACCACTTCCAAGCAGCACAAATGCACTCGTCACTGTACACTCACACACAGATATACATACATACACACTCACACACATACACACACCTGCCAATGCTATTTCAGTGCTGTTTTGTATGTTCACTAGGTGCTGGTTGTCAGATGTTGAAACACTCCTTTTGGATCAATGAAATCTCAGATACACTCAAGTCCAACATATTCTCATAAATCTTATAAATAAAAAATGGAGCTAATAACACACAATGTAATTCAATAATAACCTGAGGAGAGTATGTTGAACTGTGTTAGAGAGGAATGCATTATATTTACAACAGAGTGATTGTTATATATCTGTGGTGGCAACATATTGTGATTTAAGAAATGACAAGTTTCTGTAACCAGTGGTAAGTCCCATCCTTTACATTAGTAGAAGTTATAAGGTGTGAAAATCTATAATATTAATGTAGCTATATCTTTGAAAGCTGTGGCACTTGTAGAAAAAACACATAATGGAATAGAGCAGATAAGTAAGATTCGATAGCACCTGACTTACACAAACAACCCTTTGAAAATGAACACCAGTTTACCAGTTCAGGGGGCATGTATTCAGTGCAGTGGTAAACTGGGTGCCATTCTTTAGAGACATGTTGTGATCATGTTAGTTAAGTGTTTCTGCCTGGAGCAAAAGGCCGCGTGGTCTCTGTGTTCTGGTTTGTAAAGTTCGATCTCTGGCTGTTCTGCAAACCACGTCTCTGTCCCTCTCCTCTCACACATGCAGGGAAATAGCACCATCCTTTCAAAACAGGAAGTAAAGCCAAGTCGAGGACGTCAGCGGACGTGGTATTGCTTGCATGTTGGGAAGGAGCATGTTGGGGGCTTTATGTCCTCTTCATGCACACCTGACAGCGGCTTATATGTGTTCTGAGACTGCCCGCCTTTAGTGTTGTGGGAACAGGTTTCCTGGAAAGAGGTAGAGAGAAAAATATCACAGATATTTCCATACTCATATTGTAAATGTGGAGGACACGTGATAGAAGCAAGAGCATCACTGAAGGGTGTGGTTGGGGCGTAGTCAGCAGTTTGCTTTGTTGCACCACTAACAACACCCAACAGTGATGTCACAGTGTCCTGGAGTACACCCCTCCATCACTGCAGCAAGGTGAGTTCAGCTGCCATGTTACACTCTAACAAGAAACAGGGTAAGTCAATAAATACAGTCTGAGTGTGAGTGTCTGTTCCTTACGTAAACATCTCATTGTCTTCGATGGTGGCGAGCCAGAAGCTGTAGGAGTTGGCGTAGTAGTTGCAGGTTCCACGACCGTGGCACTCGATGAATGGAGCGCTGCGGAATTCCTCCAGACAGGAGCCAGGAGAGGCCAGAGCCTGGCCTGAACCCTCAGCACCAGCGCTGGTATGCTACACAAACACAATGTAATGTAGTCAAATGAAGACGGGCGGATTGGATTTAGATTGACTGATAAATGGTGTCAGACAGTTTATTTGTACTGAGACCTAATCCTGAATGCCTTACCATGACAAAAGAGTAGCCAATCCACAGAGAGTCCCAGCCCTGAGGACACGGAGGGATCACGATGGTCTGACTGTGAACGGCTATCACCATGGCTGGGGCCTCACACACAGCACACCTGTACACACACACGTGACAGAAGGGTGTGGGTATCATACACACCTGACGTAAAACACTGTGGACAGAAATGTAGACATACCTGCTGATGAAGGGTTTGATGCTTTCACCAGTGATAGGTGCCATGCTCATGGGCATGGGCTCAGGGGAGGTGAGCCAATAGGAGTAGTCATTACGAGAGGCAAAGTTGCACACGTTGTTGATGTTACAGAAGAGGAAGGGCATGGGGCTGAACTTTCTCAAACAGCTGCCTGCCGTACCTGAAACATGGCACCACAAGAAATGTAAAAATGTAAAAAACCCACTTTGTGCAGTCTATCTCATTTCTTTCTTTAATTATTTCTTTTCCTTTCTTTATTTCTCTTGTTATGTTTCTCACCTAAGTCTTGTCCATGAGACCGTGCATTGCCTTGTACGTAGAGTAAGGAGTAGCCATCATATATGAGCGTGGTTCCCTCAGGACAAAGTGGAACCTCCACCATTTGGCTGTGACGGGTTACCAGGAACCCATGATCCATGGAGGAAGGGCCAGGTGGACCCACTTGACCTGGAACACCATCAGGTCCTGGGGGGCCCGGGTGTCCTCTGGGTCCTAAAGACATGGAGTAATGGATAAGTAATAAAAGTGGCAGTAAAACGAAACTTACCAACACCTCCATCCTTGTGCACCTCTCACCTTGTGGTCCCGGCAGGCCAGGCTCTCCTTTGGCTCCGGGCTGACCGTGATATCCAGGGATGCCTACTTCACCTTTTGGCCCAGGAATACCTGTCACACCTGAGGGAACATAACAAAAGTGATGAAGCAATTAGAAACATGGATGCAGAGCATGCTGTGGGGTCGCAGAGGATTATGCTAAGGGGAACATTTCTAATCAAAACATCACCTTGCTGTCCTTTCTGTCCAGGGAACCCAGATGGCCCCTGTGGTCCTGGAAGACCTTGAGGTCCTGGGATCCCACTGTCTCCTTTGATAAAGATCTTGGGCCCAGGGGGACCGGGAGGGCCTTCATTACCTGAGATAAACAAAAATTTTTTTCTCATGTCAATTTTTTGTAGTTTATGACCATCAAGTAATAAAATCAACAGAGACACAAGAAAGCACCGACAGAATTATATGACATAACAATTCCATTGTGGGGAGATGGTGATTGCTTTAAATGTTAACATAAGAAAGGTTTTCCACTCTTGTATTACCTTTTTCTCCTGGGAATCCTCTGTCTCCAATCTCTCCTTTGAATCCACCGTCCCCGACACTACCCTTTGCACCTAGAGTTGGTGTTCAAAATGAGTATGTTTCATCTGTTAATTATCTGAATAAAAACAAATGCACATATTTCCTCTCATAATTGCATAAACATGTCTTCTACACATGAATGCACACATGCACACATTTACAGACACACTGGATATTATACACAGATCTATCACACTGTATGTACTCACCTGGGAAGCCAGGGACACCCTGTATTCCCCGTTCTCCTTTCTGTCCATCGATACCTGGAAGGCCAGCTTGCCCCTGTAACACACAGACAAACCAAAACAACATAATGAGAAACAAAACAACAATTTTGCAACATTAAAACAGCTCTTAGTGTGTACATATCAAATATGTCTCTAGTGTGTGACATGAAAACAGCCTTGTGACGTACAGGAAGTCCAGGAACTCCAGGGTCACCCTTTTGTCCTGTCTCTCCTTGAAAACCAGGGAGACCCTGATCTCCTTTCTCTCCCTTTTGGCCATGTGTGCCTGGCACACCAGCAGGCCCTGGTGATCCTGGGGTTCCTGTTTGACAAAGACGAGTAAATAGTGAGGAGATATTTCTGAATACAACATACAATATGCACAGTATTTCTATTTATGCACTTGTAACAGCAGCTATTTACTATACTTTTGTGTATTTTGGAAACAGGACCTCATGCACCTAATAAACTGATAGCAAGTCATGTATTCCACAATACCTGCTTCTCCGGGTTGTCCTGTTTCTCCCCTTTCTCCCTTAGGACCCTCTAGAGAGATACCTGGGACTCCCCTGTCCCCTGGCTCACCCTGTGGTCCCTGTGGGCCTGGAAGCCCCTTGTCGCCTTTGATACCAGGAACACCTGGATGACCTGGAGTTCCAGGGAAGCCAGGACTACCTTTGTCACCTAGAAAAGCAAAGAGAAAGAACTCTGTTTAGCTTCAGTGATTGAGGGGTTATATGAATTAACGACGGAAGGACTCTTACCTTTGCTACCAAGCGTTCCGGGTGGTCCAGTGAAACCTCGGCCAGGTAACCCTGCAGAGAAGGACAGATAAAAAAATACATTACAGGCAATTTCTCTAATGTTTTGACTGGTAGTGAGGAGTCTGCAGACGTTAGGGCTGCTTGAGAAAAAAGCTAAAGTAGTCTACTGTCTGCAGTTGATAGTTCTGCTGAATAAAAATATTTAAATGTTTGCATGAAGGTTAGTTTAAGGGTCCCCTGCCAGAGTGACCCTGTAGGACATATCAGGCGGAGAGGCTCATTGTACTGTAACAGCTTATCAACAAGTGCATTACTGCAGTGTAGTCTCCTCCTAACTGCTCTGACACTAACCTGGGTCTCCTCTCTCCCCTGAGACTCCAGGGATGCCATCAACTCCAGGATCTCCCTTCTCTCCAGGAGGACCAGGAGGTCCCTGCATGCCACCTTCACCTGGAAGAGAACAAATTTACACACTTGTTTGTTAGTGTGTATTAGGCTGCCACAGGCGCAACTTTCACTTCACTTGTTGCCAAACTAATAGGCAGTTGCTTGGAACAGATGTATGACTCCTTTCTGTATCTGATTTCACAAGGCCACCATTTCCTGAGCTTGATATTTGCAGAAAAAATGGTGCTGATCTTTACAGTTTCTCCCCACTTATCCATTTAAGTGGGTTTCTGTGATTTCTTCATCACTCACTAATCAATAAAAATCAAAATAAAAACTGATATCTCACAAGGTTAAGACTGACTTTGTGAAGTTAATGGTCTATCAAACCAAACTCAATTAAATCCTTGCTGTGACTAATAGGTGGGTAGCCGTCTGACAAGCTGATTAAATAAGCCTCTTACTTACCAGGCCGGCCTTCACGGCCAGGTTCTCCTGCAGACCCTGGAAGACCAGGGGTACCCTTCTCACCTGGTCTACCTGGCTGACCTATACAACACACACATGCACACACACCACCATAAGAATTTGTATGGAATAACCTCACCTTTGATTACTTTACCAAGTACCACTTTACCAACAGGATGAATGTGACAGCACAGACTGAAATCTGACCTGGATACCCGATGCTGCCTCTTTCTCCTTTGGCTCCTTGCATTCCTGGTTTGCCGGGCATACCCTCATGACCCTTCTGACCCTTCTCTCCTGGTGATCCTGGGAATCCTGGCTGGCCCGTCTGACCCTGTGAGAGTGGAGGAATGGAGAAGAATGATAAGTAAAGACAGGTAGGTATTGATGATTACTGAGATAAATAAGTTCAAAAAGATGTCAGAAGTGCTTATAACAATCCATCTCTGATGGGCACTCATTTACATTCTGTCTGTCAAGACAGACATACATAGAGGAAGAGTCTGTAGATCATGTGACATTAACACCTCTGACAAATACTGAACCAAAATGAAACTGGAACTTTTGAGATCCAGAACTGAGAAACCCTAACTCAAAATCACATGTGTAATGAGGCTCCTTGGAAATCTTCTCTTCCAAAGCTTAAATGTACACATTGGCCCCGCTGACCTTTTGACTTAATAAAAGAACCATTTTTTTCAGGGGTAGTGTTTTTAGTACTGATTATTTGACTGGGTGCCTTCAATTGCTCCAGCTGCCAATTTTCAGCGCACAGAAGCTGAGCGGTCAAGCTTATATAGCCAGGGGATTACCTTTTCTCCTGGATGTCCTGGGATCCCAATCCCTGGCTCACCAGGTACTCCCTGGTCTCCTTTCTGTCCATCTGTGCCTCTGAACCCTGGATGTCCTGGCGTTCCAATATCTCCTTTAGTACCTTTTGGACCAACCGCACCTGCATAAACCCAGACACAAGCAGAAAGAATTCAGCTCTTTCTACTAAGTTTCTTTAAACTTGCATTAAACAGTGTTTTAGACAAATTAAATGTCAACTTCAGATTTCCCTTGTTTAAAATATTCCCAATACAGCTGTGTTGAGTCCTGTGTTTAAAGAACTGAATTTCATGTTTGTTATACACATAAATGCTAAAGTCTAGCTTCCATGGTGCATATGAGACATATTTCACTGCAGTGGGATGAAGTGGAGGCTATTATGGGTGTTTTTACCTGGTATACCCATCTCTCCTACACTGCCCTTCTGTCCAGGTGGTCCCATACTGCCAGGCTCTCCAGGAAAACCAGGGTCTCCTTTATCACCTGAGACATATCAGTGAGATCGAAAATTTAATAATTTTTTCTTTCCCCTCATTTTCATTGGATGATGTACAAGAGCAGAGAATGTATCAAAAAGAAGAGTACACTTAAATGAGTAGGATAAGCAGAAATGATTACCACATGCAGTCTACAAGGTTTTATTATCCTTTAACATTTGCTAACACATTTTAGAATGCTGTCCATGTGGTCAGGTAGGTCACCTGGTTGTCCAGGTAAGCCAGGTTCCCCATCTTTTCCTGGCATTCCAGGGTCTCCAGCTACTCCACTGTGACCCTTCTCTCCAGTGACCCCAGGTTTACCTGAGAGGGAAAAAGAATTAAAAACAAAGACCACATGAGGGCATTGAGATATTTCTTAAACTATGGCTCAATGTAGGGAATTATCAATGGACCTCTCTATGTGATGAACATACTCCAATAGAACAAAGGGCCAGTATGTTGTTTTATACCTGGGTCGCCAATGTCCCCCTTCTCCCCCTTCATGTGCTCCATGTCGATTACGCTCATGTTCCCAGGAGGTCCTTGAAGACCTGGCTCTCCCCTTTCCCCTTTAGGTCCAGTCTCTCCAATTTCACCTCTTGGTCCAGTAATACCAGGATCACCTGAGAGAGATGTTTGAAAAGAGTAAGTGTTATTGCTGCTGGAAAAAAGAAAAAAGAAAAAAAAAAAGCTTACACTGTAAGACTACAAAAAATTTTCAGCATTTTAGCCTTCCTCACCTCTCCGACCAGGAGATCCAGGTGAACCAGCGGATCCAGGAAATCCTGGTGTTCCTGGAGTCCCCATGACCCCCATTTCACCTTTAGGACCTGGCAAACACACACACACACACACACACACAACACAGTGGGATTACCATAAGAAAAAAAGGGATTAAAAATCTAGAGGAGTCAATGCAGCCTCCTTAGTACTGCACAATTGGAGGAAACCATTTAGTGGTGAGAGTAATGTGTGTATTGAAAAAGCATAAAGAAAGAAAGTCATAAATTCTCAAATAGCACCTCAAATACAGAAACAATGAAGTCCTTATTTAAAACAGGCTTATGTTAGGTCATAGAGTCATGTCACTCGCACTTTCTCTTTTTAACAGCAATATTTTTCTCAATCACTAAATTAACATATTTCTACTTTGCCATGCTTTTGTTTGGCTTGAAACTTCTTCTACTTAAACACACTTCCTGCACAGATGTTTCATGTTAAAAGCCTACCAGCAGCTCAAAGGGCATGATCCCTCCCTTATTTTGAAAGCTTTCAATGTGACACACTTACAGGAAGTTTTGAGTTTCATCAACAAAAGCTTTACACTGAACAAAAGCAAGGCAAAGTAAATGCACTGTTTCTACTTCAGATGACAAAAGTACTTTGTTTCTGTAGGAATGTACATTATGTTGATTTTATTAGGGACTGGCCTTTATTTGATGTGCAAGTGCAACAATAACAGAGAAAAACTACAAGAAACACAGCAACAACCAAAGACAGTTACTGAAACCTACGTCACTGAAAAAGTTTTTAGTTTTTAGTTTTTTTTTTCTCTTATGAATGTGTCAGCCGTTTCTCCATCTCACCTTGGTTTCCAATCAGCCCATCCCTGCCTGGTAAGCCTGGTGGCCCTGGTAGTCCTCTAGAGCCTGGGAGTCCTGGGAATCCAGGGCTTCCCTTTTCTCCCTGAGGCCCCGGCATGTCCAGACCAGGAGGACCGGGGTAGCCTTTCTCTCCCTTTACACCCTCTCCACCTGTTCAACATGCACACATACAAATATGTTTCTATGGGTTTCCATAACAGCAACCAACAGTCACGTGAAAGAAATCAAGAATATGAAAATCACAGACTGACAGCACACATTTTGGCTTGTAATAGCCGGAAAATCACAGTTCCTAATAACATTACAGTGACTGTCTTCTATTCAAGTGTCCATGGACAAAATACAACGGCCCTGAAACTGAAGTAGCAAAATGGAATTCAGCCATTATCAATCTTATTATTTACACCTGTGTATCTCTGACTGAGAGATACCAAAATGTTTTCTGTGAAAAAGGCCCACACGTTTGGGTTCTAGGTTCAGGTTTGAGCTCACCTTGTGGTCCAGGCTCTCCAGGTGGCCCCTGTGGTCCTTGAGCTCCAGGAGAGCCTTTTCCTGGTGCACCTGGTAAGCCAACCAGTCCAGGAAGTCCTGGGGGTCCAATGTCACCTAATTTCAAAGACCAAAAAGAAAACAATGTTGTGTTTGGTTCAGTAGCTGAGCCTATTAATCCTATGGCATAGGCTAAATCAAACCAGGCTTCACACCAAAGTCGTGACAGTTTTGCAGTACCTTTGATTCCCTGAGGTCCTGGTGGTCCTGTCTGGCCTTCTCGTCCAGGAACACCAGGTAGTCCAATGGTACCCTTCTCTCCCTGGAAGCCAATAATTCCTGGGGGCCCCTGCGAACCTTTTGGGCCCGGAAGACCACGTCCTGGTTCACCCTGCAAGGTATACAAATAAGCACTGACAGTAGTGTTTACAACATTGACATTTCAATCTTTCATTGTTCATAAAACAGATTATACCGTAGTAGTGGTGTTTGAAGTTGCACATTTTCTATGGAAAAAATGATTCAGGTCCATTGTTGAGTCCTTTCCACAGTGGCTGACACCCTACATATTTAGAATATAATTATATTAAAATTATTAATTGATATACACAAATACGCACTTTTTGTCCAGGTACACCAGGTTGTCCTGTCAAGCCATCCTGTCCTGGTCTTCCTGGCTCTCCTGGTAATCCTGGAGCTCCTGGAATTCCACTGATTCCTGGAAACATGGACAGTTCCTCTGAGTTGTGTGTTGTGTTGTTCTGTTAATGTACTTATACTGTGTTATGTATAGTCTGTTTACATTTTCTTTAAGTATGTATGAAATGTCTGTGATGCATACATGAATTAGAGGAATGGTGCCATCATGGAGTAACTCACCTTTCGGACCCGTTGGGCCTGGAAAACCAATTCCAGGAGGTCCGTGTTCACCCTTCTGTCCAGGGAAACCTGGCAGCCCTGGGTCTCCTGGCAGGCCTCTGTCCCCTGCAACCAATTTGTGTAATAACATAATCATACTCTGCTCTGCCACCCTGCTTTTAATGATCAAAGACAATATTTTGTTTACTGAGTCATCCTCAAGAAACTATTTTTAAATAGATTTTTTTGCACGTGAATATAAATGAAAACATGCTAACTATGATGTTGCTCACCTTGAAGTCCAGGTCTGCCATTTTCCCCTCGTGGTCCAGGCGCTCCCTGAGGTCCTGGAGTGCTCATACTTACACCTGGCTCACCTTTTGCACCTGGTGGACAGACGGTGGGAGTCATCAATGAACACATGTATAGTAGGTTTTTGTGTGCAGTACCAGTGTGTGCTTGTTGAGTTTCACATGCAATGTAGAGATACACTTTAATATTGAGTTTTCTTTGAGTGCATCTTTTTACAGTATCTGTGTATCTCTTATGCCTACCAGGTGGTCCGGGAGCTCCAGGTATTCCTGGTCTCCCCTGACCGCCTTTCTCTCCAGGCTCTCCTGGTCGACCGATGCCTGGCAGACCAGGGGGACCCCTCTCTCCTGGGGCCCCAATAAGACCAGGGTCCCCATCTGGTCCACGCTCACCCTTGATACCCTCTTTGGCCTGAAAGCAAGATTAGAGAAAGGGAATATCTGATCTGACTGACATCAAATTATAATAGCAATTATTGATTTTTGGGCCAACACAACACTGACTTTTCCTATGCTCATGAAGTTGAACAGTTGCTAATTTACATACCAAGCAGACATTATGTTAGTCTAATATTCACTCTCCTTTGTCAGGTGATAATAATCTGTGGGTTCATCCCTATGAGCAGCAAATTTTCACTTGCAAAGGGTTTTAAAAGTTAAGTCACCTGTTGTGTTTGTATTTTTTGTTTCTTTCAAAGTCATCCATTATAATTTGACAGGCAGATCAATCATTTATTCTACAAATCACACACATAAACTTACAGGTTCTCCTTTGAGGCCAGGCAAACCCGGGAGGCCATCTCTCCCTGGCTGTCCATTCACTCCTGGCTGCCCTGGTGAACCAGCAAGACCAGGAAGACCTTTGTCTCCCTTCAAGCCAGGAGCTATGAAAATGTCCCCAGGTTCACCAACAGCACCAGGAGCTCCCCTCAGCCCAGGACTGCCTGGATTACCCTGCACAGATAAAAAAAAATGTGTCATGCACTGAAGACAATAACAATGGCATATTTGGATATATTTCTCTTGCTATTATTCTACTCACAGGTCTTCCAGGTTCTCCAGGAAGGCCAGATTGACCCTTTTCTCCTTTGCTTCCTACTGGCCCAGGAGGTCCTGCCAGGTGAAGATGGACATTGTACATCCTTAGCTCATTCAATACTCATCGCAGTGTTTGCCAAAACACAGAAAAATATGTAACAGATTCACTCACCGCGCTCTCCTTTAGGCCCGTGGGGACCAGGTAATCCAGGTGGGCCTGAAGATTCACAGTGAACACAGGTATCTCCTTTGTCACCTAACAGGAGGTACAGAAATTTCAACTGAAAAACAAATCATGTAAATGTCCTCACTGTGTAGTCCTGCTGTAGTACTGATTGCTGAACATAAAAGTTCCTTTGATGCTCTTAGGAGCGGTGTTCCTGGTGGTACACATGTGCCCACAAACGTATCACTGCATTTCAAAGATAGAAATGTAATATCTGAATGGACTGATTAATTGATTACTTGTGTTAAGCAGCAGTAACTGCGGTCAACCTTACCTTTCTGTCCCACTTCTCCTTGTAACCCTGGAGGTCCAGGTGGGCCAGGAGCGCCTTTTTCAATGTTACATTCATTGGGGTCAACTGTGGAGCCATGTCATAGCACACACACACACACACACACACAGACACTCACATTAGGATGTAGGTGTCCCCTTGGTGTCAATTATTCAAATGATTGCAGTATCTAAAGATGAGACATACTTGGGGGTCCTGGTGGTCCAGGGGGTCCAGGCTCTCCTGGTTGTCCCGGAGGTCCAACCATAGACTCTCCTTCCATACCCCTGTCCCCTTTCTCACCCATGTCACCCTTCTGACCCTTCTCTCCTCTAGGCCCTTCAATGTGCCGGCCTGAAAAACAAGCAAAAAGCCAAAGTTGGTGGGTTGTTCTGATTACCATGTGTCTGACTGGTATTTGCGTATTTGCACTGTTGTTATATTACATTGAAATATTGTGGTATTTTACCTGGTGGACCTGCCTCTCCCTGAGGCCCAGGAAAACCTGTAGATTAAAAAGAAACCAAACAATGGATACTGTGGGAACTAGGATCTCTTTATGCATGTGTGTGTGTCCACACACAGTATGAACATGTGGTGCTGTACTATGGCCTCATTTTACCTTTCTCTCCTTGTAATCCTGGGAGACCACGTGGACCAGGAGGCCCAGGGGCACCATCACCCTAAATAATATGAATACAAATATTAAGGATGCATGTCTATTTTTTTTAAGGTAATGTCTAAGTTTTATTACACTGATCTACCTCGATTCAGATCTGCTGACCGCTGAACTCCTGTTACCTCTCCATCTACTGCTGACTAAAATTGATATTGCCATTATCTCTAATTGAAAGGGCAGCAATTTAGAATTGCATTTCCACTAAAGTTGGGATTTTGCAAGAGAAAAATTAACTAAACTGGTCACAATAGAAGCAGCAGAAGCCAAAATATTGTGAGTTTAAAGAGTAACTTAACACCAGGCGGAAAAATGCTGAGTCATTCGATGTCCTCTCTAACTGAACCCCTCGAGTCTGTTGTACCTTTTGTATGGTCTGAAGTGATGTCAGCAGTGATGTCACAGTGTACTGACACACCCAGAGTACACTTCTACATCACTGTAGGAAGCTGAGAACATAAACTACTATAGGTCAAACAAAATTTGAGTGTTGAGTTGTGGTTTAAGTCTCTTGTATGGGTCAGGTTTTGTTGATTCCAGATCCTACATCTCCTATACTATAATTTGGAAGCATCTTTTGTTAAATCCTCCCTTCCTGGTAAATTCCCACATCTATAAAAAAAAAAATTGTATTGCTAAAATTCTGTTATAATATGTATTCACCAAGTCTATGCAGAGAATATTCATGTCAAAGAGCAGAAATAGTGAAATCAGGAGTCCCGATTCATCCAGTGCAACTCATTTAAGTTACATAATCTCATGTATTGATCCAAAAAAAAAAACAGAATCAGGCTTTAAAATGCACCATTTATAACCTGTGTGCAACCTCCTCTTCAGGTTGTTATTTTCCTGAGACGATACCAAGAGCATGACTTTGGCGTTCTCAACAGAAGCTCAAGTGATGAAATCAGGTGCAATTTTCTCAAACTAGTCATAGATGACAGCATACAATGGCAAAAGTAGTGGATTTTCTCCAGAGAGTTACTAGAAATAAATAGAAAGCAGGGAGGGCAGAGATCACTTACATGACCTGGTGGTCCTCTTTCTCCTTTTTCACCCTGAAAAAAAAAAAAAAAAAAATATATATATATATATATATATAATTTAAGTTTCGAATTATGTGTGAATATGAGTAAAGTAAATAAAATGTGTATTAATTACCTGAGAGCCAGGGAATCCAGGAGCTCCTGAAAAGCCTTTTTCTCCCTGTGTGAATGTATGTGGTACGTTAGCTATACATATTCTAAAACATGAAAGAAAACAACTGCTGGACAGAAAAGAGGATGGATCACACTGTAAGATCTTGTTACCTTTGGCCCATCCTCTCCATTTTTGCCAGGTTTACCCTAAAATCACAGAAACAGATACTCACTTTGATGTAATTTTGTAGTCTCTGGGATTAATAATAAACGTACTGATACATATTACTGAATCTGTGTCACTCAAAATTTGTACACAAGCTTGTTTCTAATGACACATTATGAAAAAGCTTGTTTTCCTTGTCACATTCAAACTTTTGAAGAATCTGCATAGAAATCTCACAATGGAAACTAACGCTGAACGTCTCTCTCCATTTATGATACCATTATAGTGTACACCTGAATTTTTATGTATTTTTATATTTACATATTTTTGTCACTTACGCTTGGTCCAGGAGGGCCAGTATCACCTTTGATACCATTCAGATGGGGGATGCAATAGCCCTGCAAAGGAAATCAGGGGTCTCAAAAAAGTACAAAACTGAAGTAAAAGATAACAAACAGCCTGTGTGCACAGTAATGTAAGTAATACACCTCAGCACTTGAATGCAAAATACTAACTTTATCTCCTTTTTCTCCTGGATTTCCTCTGTCTCCCTTTAGGAATAAAACACACAAACACGTTCAGGAAATAACAAAGAATCCAATGTAGTATTTTATGATTTCTTTATAAACAGATTTACATTTAAAAAATATGTATATGTATACATAAAATATATGAATACACAGAAAATTTTAAAAATGCAAAACACAGCAATTTCTGTACAGTTTACATAGAACTAAGGGAGTACCGGTGGTCCAGGTATATGCACTGTGATTTGTCCTCCTTCCACTCCCATTGATGGTCCAGGGGGACCGGGAGGGCCACGAAATCCTGGCTCACCCTACAGGGAGATGGCAACAATCAACGACAGCCAAATACATTTTCACAAGAACTGATTGGAATAGATTTTTTCATACAAACTTAAGAATTCACAGTCACAACATTGAAAACAGGGCTGTTTTTCTTAGCTCATGAAAAGTTGATATCTTGGAGATAAACGGTTTCCACAGAAAATTGTTAGGTCTAAGAAAACAAATCATAAACATTTCTTTTTCTCTCAAAATAATTAAAAAGGTTTCTATGGTTAATATTAGACCGTGTGCGATCTGTGTTTTTTGCAGAGAGCTTATAAAAAAATTTTGAATTCTCACCTTTTCTCCTTTCTCACTCACAAAAGCCAGTCTGTCACCCTACAGAGATGTAAAAAAAACAGGGTTCCTATGACATCTCAACAGGATGATCAAGTCAGAGGATGGTGGACTTTGTGAAATTTATTGTGAAACTTATTGATGTGTGATTAGTCTTACCTTATCTCCAGGAGGGCCAGGAGGGCCAGGATCACCCTGCCAAACAGTTATCCAGTCAGTCCAACAAATTGTTTGACCAGTACAGAGTGAAGATGAACAGTGACAAATCATCTACCATCTATCTGCCAGGTCATAAAAGTGCAGTATCTCCAGATTTATGCTCTTTCCTGTGTAGATTCTTTGGTTCATAACTTCATATTATAATAAACATCCTGTAACGGTAGGAGGAACTCACTTTGAGTCCTTGATAGCCACGAGGTCCTGGAGGTCCGGTAGGGCCAGGAGGTCCAATTGATCCCTGCAAGAGGAAGTCGTGTGTAGAAAGAGCTTGAAATGACATGAAAATTCAGTTTACATTGTCTCAGTTTTTTACCATTTCTATCAACACACAGACTTAACAAATTGCAAAGTCAAGAACACATGCAATCAAACACACAACTCACAGGTAATCCAGGTGTGCCAGGGAATCCTCTATCTCCTTTCAAGGGAATAATCCCAATAATACCACCAGGGTCACCCTGTAGGAGACAAAACAAAAATAAATGCAACATCAAATTGGTAGACTGGGGCATATTTGTATTGCTTGAAAAAAAAAATTACATATAAGATATTAAAGCTTCATAAATTTCAGCAGACCTTCATTCCAGGAAGTCCTGGCATGCCCTGAAAAGAGAGCACAGTGGAAAGAAATCTTTGTATGTAGTATATACAGGTAGGATGAATATTCATATTCTGAGATCCTGCTCAGTTAACATATTGCTATGTTATGTAGAAATCTTGTAATTCCAGTATTATAGTTGTGATGTTTGAACTTCTGTTTTTTAGTATAATCCTTTATGGACTGAGGAGACTTTCTCCAAAAACACTGAGCAAGTCAATCGCAATAACAGTAATGTGTCCTGGTCACTGGGGTGGTTGACTGTCATGTGAGTTGTGCTTCCTTACTGGAGGTCCTTGAAGCCCAACAAAACCAGGAATGCCATCCCTTCCTCGTTCCCCCTGAAACGCACACACACACCCACAACACAGTCAGACAGGATAAACAGTCTTCAGGTTATTAAACAAAAGAAAATATTGGGGTTGGACACAAAAGCTGGGCAAACAAATCTGATTTTAGAACTTTCATAAGTGGCTTACTTTAGTCCCATTGCATCCTGGGATACCTGGTGGACCTGGGGGGCCATCGTGCCCATTGATGCCCTAAGATTGGGAGTACACAAATAGGCCATTTGTAGTTACACAGCTTCCTCACAAATATGCTTTGCTGAACCCTAATGACAACATAATCTAAAACCATGTTATTTAGAGTTTATTGATTTTTAGAGGGTGATTGTATGTTAGACCACACTCTTCCTGTTATGGGGTGAATTTACTGGATTACTGGGAGATATGAGACATGGAGACACATCAAAGAAACTTACTGGTTGTCCTGGGTTTCCTGGGAAACCTGGCAGACCAGGAGGACCCTGTAGTAACACAACCATGTCAGCATTACTGTAGGACAATACAACAACTTAAACATTAGAAATAGAAGTCTTTCTCATGTAAAATCATACCATTTGCATCATATTGTATCCCAGTTTTGATGGTTAGTTACTTACCCTCACTCCCTTCAGTCCGGGGGCTCCAGTTTCACCTTGATCTCCCTAAAAAGAGACACGTGATATCAAGATTATAGTAATACAAAAAAGAAATGGAAATGTTGCAGAATCAGAAGTATTGGTTTCTTTTAAGGTGACTCATTTTAATGTGTTTGTGTGTGAGAGGGTGTACTGACCTTGGGGCCCATTGGCCCTGGAGGCCCCTCAGGTCCCTGCACCCCTGGGAATCCCATATTACCTTGAAGACCAGGAAATCCCCGCTCACCCTGTGACACACAAGCCATCAGGTTAATGATACAAGGACAAAAAGCATTATATTAACTTAGATTAGGAGGAACAATTTTAACCACCAATGCTGAAACTGTTTTCAAAACAGATTTCAAGACCATTTATGAATTAATAAAAACAAATACTGGTCACATCAAATCCTCTTAGGTGTCCTTCTCAGTGGCCTAAAACTGACCAAGAAAAATTCAGATGTATCGTTTCCACTATCTGCCACTAGGTGGGAGAATTGTCTCATGAAGGAGAGCCATGCTCCAGTAATTTTCACAACCCAGCTCTGAGCTGCCGAGGCTGAAGAGAGTGATGAGTAAAAACACAGCATAAAATAAAAAGCTATCCATATTAAAACTATTAGTTTTGGATCAACTTCCATTCCCTGACCACAACACACCTGACTATTCTCAGGTAGTGAAGAAATATTGTACTTTGAATCATGGGAATCATCTAAAGGTTACCGTGGCAACTCCCATTGTGAGACACCAGGAAGTGATATCATATATATAAAGGAAGAAAGCTCAGATTTTGGGAAGGCTGTTTAGGGCCTTTCAGCAACTTAGAAAACACAGGGGTGCTTTGAATCCACAGTGGATTGGCCGGGCTCCACTTAACACAGTCAGTACATCTGTTGTTGCTGAATGGTCTGAATGTTTGGCTACTGTTTCTGTAAGAATGAGCCATAAAAGGCCAGACTGTTGCACTAAGAGGACAGATAACACTCTGCAGTCGACTGATATAACTGAGCCAATAATACACGTTACACAAAAACAGTTGGAATAGCAGTGCAAAATAGACCCAGTTGCAACTGCTCTAAAGCAGCGTTTCAAGTACAGTTTAAAAGATGAGGCTGATGATATTCTGTATTTTTGTTACAATCAATAAAATGCATGAAAAGTCAAAAACCAACAATGTCTTCGCATGTCTCTAAATACTTAATGACATGCCTGCCCAGTATGTGGCACTCAGCCTCCACCCCATTCGTTTCCGGCTGAAGACATCTTTTTTTTTTTTTTTTTTTTAAAGGGTTACAAATGTTGTATGTGGGATTGACTCAAAATAAACTACCGTGCCCAATGTTCATGTCACCCAGTGCAGTGGTGTGGCACACTGGTGTATATTTAATGGTTTGGGGACAACAATGGTGGCCTTGACACTGAGGAATAAGCTATATCAGATTGTGGCTACACACACAATACTTGTTAGGGGTGAATTCAATGTCAGGTTTTTTTTTTTGTTTTCATGCAATTTGTTGACAATAAGAATAACATAAAATGTCACTAGTCTTATCCTTTAATTTCTGTTTGTAATGTGGTTTGATGTTTTTACCGTTGCTGCCATTATAGTAGTTGTCCTAGTAGCTGTACAAAATATTGTAGTAAGAAGTAGTAAAACTATCTTTGCCCAAGCCAGTTCATACCAACTTTTAATATTTCAGGACACTGATTAACAGTCATGGTAGAGTACTGACAGCTCAAGGGCTCACAGCCAGTTCATGGTGCCCCCACCACTTACACAGCACATCTGTATCTGAGAGCTTCCCTCCATCTGATGGCCTTTAAAGACTTTAGTCCAGCTGTGTCCGCAGACATCCTCTAATTCAACCTTGTCCTGGTCTCTGCTCTGTGACTGACAGAGCTCCGTCCACTACTTTTCCACCTAGACCCAGCTCTTGTTGGTCCCACTGAACTGACACCATTAGTCAGAACATAGAGAACACTGTTGCGGCTGCTTCGGCCGGTGATGAGCCTACAAAGTCTGTACTTTTTTAAGTGAAAAAGGAAATAAGGTTTTGACTGTTAGTGAAACTGGAAAATTAAATCATGAACACAATTCTCACCTTGTTTCCTTTCACACCACTGCAGTCACATTTTCCACATGATGCCCCGCAACCCTGAGGATGAAGAGAAACATAGAAATGAATAGAAATGAAATCTCTTGAATGACAAGAAAGAGTTTGTGTTTGACAGAAAGAAAATAAACATGGGGAGAAGAGAACATTTAAGATAGTGTACACCAGCTGGACAATATAACAGACACCTGCTGAGGGTCTCTTGATGTCATTCGCCAGATGTGTGAAGTGTGCTACAACCCCATCATTCTTTTACAGCATGTGAGGATCCTGCCCCTGTCAGATGGATCATAGATCCACTGACACTGTAAATCACAACTGCGAGCAGCCAGACGGGCTCCTGCTATGTTTACATCTGATCATGATCTCTCCCACAGATGAGCGTTTATAAATCAGAAAGAGTGAAACACAGACCAGTAAAAGGATGATTCACGAGTTCACCAACTCTCTGCAGTCACTTGCATCTTAAAGCCACATCAGCTGATTTTTCTTTTTGGCCACTTGGGGGCAGCAGAAACAAGTTGTAAAAACAACATTCAGGTAATATCACTCAAGTTGACAGGATAGAGCAATTTATTTGCTTCTACAGCAACATTACCAACAACATTACTAGCTCTGTTAATTATCTGTGTCACTACAAGCGACCCTGTTCACATACACTTAGTCATTTGATAAACTGTTAACATCAAGCTATCCACTATAGTAGCTTTGATTTTACTGATGATATTGTTGAAAAGTAAGAAGGATTTATTGCCTGTAATCAGGTTACTTTTAAGCCATATCAAGGGGTCACTTTGAAGCACACTTGGAGACAGAAGAACATCAGTGCAGCTGGTTTTGGCCCCTTCAGTGCCCCCCCACCCCCTTCGCCTGCTTCCTCTCCTCTGGGGTCTCCAGAGACTGGAGCCTGGGAACTGGCTTCCATTGCCTTGGCTCGCTCTTCCATTGCTCCTCTCCTCCTTTTCCCTCCATCTTCCAGCTGTTGCTGGACTCACGTGCAAGGCGTCCAGCCAAGAGGCTGTCACGGCTTTGGACAGGCTCTGCAGACTCAGGCAAAGTTCACAGCTACACTACCCACAAAAATGTCTCTCTGCCTGTCTCTCGTTCTCACACACACAACA
The DNA here is from genome assembly GCA_037833715.1 of Toxotes lorentzi. Lineage (NCBI taxonomy): Eukaryota > Metazoa > Chordata > Actinopteri > Toxotidae > Toxotes > Toxotes lorentzi. Next base: position 8,830,617 of record JBBMJY010000007.1, on the reverse strand, counting down.
AATAAAGGGCTCTGATACCATTTATCATGATCCCTCCCCAACCTTCTAAACCAGACTTCTCATACATAAGTCATTCTTAATTCTACATTTTCTATAACTCATTATCCTGTCCAAAAATATTCCATGTCATCCTTGTTACATAAAATCCTCTGAAACATATGTGATAAATGAATCAATATGTGGCTCTAAAGCCACGGGAAACCACGGGAAATAGACTTCACTCTCTGGATCTTGAGCCCCAAATGCCAACATCCTGTCGCAGTGCACTTGTTCTCCTCTATTTGCACTAAGTTGCACATGTGGCTACACAACATATTTTCCCATTCCTGCTCCCTTCCACACCTGTCAGTCACTTCACCTCACCCTTACACTTCTGGTTTTTTAATTGTTTTTTTTTCTATTATGCCACAGGAAAACCTCAGGAACACCAGATTAGACGAACAGCAGAGAGGGAAATATTAACTCGGAACATGAAGCACGTGTGTTTTATTATGGCAAACCTGCAGGCTTGCAGCAATAAGAGCTCCTGGTGTTGGATTAACATGATTTTTTTTTTTTTTGGCAACTCATCAAGGGCGTTGGGGCACGCTAATGCAATGAGGGAACACTCTCGCATATTGTCAGCACCACTAAAGTAAATCACAGCTGCTTGTGGTTAAGTATTGCTTAAGTATTCCCTCTTTCACCTGTTGCTCTCTGTCTGTCTCAGATTTTTTCTCTTCGTCTGCATTTTTTATTGTGCTCTTTAAGACACGACTTAAGTGAGAAGACATTCCTACATGCTGGTAGGCATGACAAACTGACACAAACAATGAAGATGCTATGTGTGCTTGGGTGTGTGATGAAAAGCCACCACCCTGTGATGTCTACTGCTGGGTCTCCAAACAGGGTGCAAGTAATCTGCAGGTAGATCAAAGTAATGCTCATTGGATTCCTACAGTTTGTTTTCTTTCCAGGTCCACTATTCATCATCATAAACCCAAACAACAGATGGAAGCGGAGGTACAAAGAGACAGCTGTCATCTGCACAAAAAGAACATCTTGCTAATAATGAGTCCTACAGCCATGAAGTGGATGACTTCCTGATTTGGTATCTGGGCTTTGCAGGGAAGAGGGATCTTAAGAGAACCTTATCATACAGATCCTCGGATATCTAGCACGATGAGGGCCTTCGCTATCTTGCTATACCATGAGCCATGGGACCATTTTTACCATAATATTTCTATAGGCCTACATCATAGAGGTGAAAGGTGGATGATGGTCTAACCAGTTCACACACACAAGTCTAAGATGAAAAGAACATAAAGACAGTGGTGGAGCACAACAAAACAAATGTAATCAAGCACGGTACAGTTCTGAGGTACTTGTTCTTTACTTAATTCCTCCTCTTTAATGCTACCTATACTTCTGTTTCACTACACTTTAGAGATATTTTCCAGTTTTAAGTTATTCCACAACATGTATCTGACTGTAGGGATGCACTGATCTAATCCTTCATTTTGATGCATCAGAAACAGTCTGAAGAATAAGACTGAAAAGAATGATGGTGTGTGCTTGCTTCTACTTAAACTGTAAACGAAATAGCTAATTAACCCCTCTATGACTTTAACATTAAAATCCATATATTTGTTTCTATCAGCACTAATAATCCAATAGTCTGATATATACAGTAGTAAAATATACTACAAAATGAGTACTTTTACTTTTGATACTTTTACTACACATTTAATTTACTCAAGTAACGCTTTAAATGCTCTGTCTTTACATGTAATTGAGTCTTCTACACTGTGGTACAAACTACCAGCACAGTACAGGCTGTACATGTGTGGGACTTTGCTGGACCCAGAGACTGTGAGAAAATAAAGAGATGAAGATGATGTTAATCTGCCCAAGCAGCCTGATCTTCCACAGAGCAGCCCTGCAGCTCTGTAGTGATGAGTGTTAATGTCCACTGTGAATACACAGTGGCTGGTGAGTCACTGAGCTCTGAAGAAACTGTTTCAGAGCCAGTAAACCTCTCCAGCAGACAGCCTCACGTGTCTCTGGACAAGTGTTTATGTCATTCCTAAGTCTGGATGGCAGGCATGGATGTCACCAAACTGTGAAAAATGCCCAGTGAATGAGTGTTTACATTCACTGGGCACTGTGCAAAACAGTATCTTATCATAATTGTGTGTTTATGACAGTGTATTTGTGATCTGTCAGGGAAACGCATAAAATGTCAACAGAAGAAGATGATGGGGTGGGTGTAACTACCAAGATTTGTGCACAGTACACAAAGGCACATTCACAGACCTTCGTAATGAAGACTGGCATATATCTCAGTGCTCTGTGTTATGTGTCAGAGGTTCTGGAAGTTACGTCAGTTCAAGCCTCATCCCTGAAGGCCTGATGTTTAAACAACACTTGCCTGATATGTCTGACATCATTAGATACGTAGGTCCAGCAGTGAGATGAGCTCAGGAGAGAGGAAGTGATGAGTAACGTTTGTTCTTGAGATTATAGGCCTGAGCCAGCAAGAGATGCCGGTCCAGATCCAGAAGTTAACACAAACACTTCTAATGTAAACCAAGTATGTATAGAGCGTAAGAGTGTATAGAGCTGTTGCATAACTGGATCCCCAAAAGTCATGGCAATAGCAGCACCGTCATGGCTCAGCTTCTTGTTGGCTTCAGGGTTGAGCTTTAAAATTTGGAAAGTTTCACCATAGAAACAGCAACTGACAAGGTCCATTTTGTAGCTTTTCTGAAGTTTTTCTTTAAGTTTCAGGAGCTTTTATCTCTGACTGTGTAGGTTGTTTGATTTGCAAATTTCACTCGTCTGTTCTGCAGTTGTTCTTAGCTTAAGTTTCTCAGCTGCTATTGATGTCTTCTCTGTTTTCTGTTCTATCGCTCAGGCCTTCAGGGTAAAGCAATAACTTTTCCACAACCAGTCAATACAATGCCACATCTTAGCAACACAGAATCTTCATTCCTGGTGTCGCTTTTCCTGGCATCTTAACAAAATTTTGTAAAGATGCCTGAGGCTGCAACAGGGTATTTTATGAGAAGGATAAACAATGGAGGGTCACTTTCTTTGCAGCCTGGAGGGTTCAGCTCGTTCAGTCATTCAGGCTGTATGACTCACTGCTTCTGTTCTTCTTGCCAAAGTGGGCAAATCCACTCCTCATGTTGTGCAGACAACCACCAAACATGGCAAGAGTACTTCAGTGTCTCCTAAAATGTTCAACTCTTCTATCTGGTGTGAAACATTTACCATAACTGCACAAATATTACCCTGCTGCATGCATTCTGAACACAGGTTTCATGAGTTTCATGAGTTACAGCAGTACTGGTTCTTAGCACATGGGGGCAGAACTGTTCCCATCACTGCTGTGCTCTGAATTGAGTGGGCATTTACAACAGTTGAAGGTGTTTCACAGTGACTTTCCTTCCATGTTAAAGGAGAATGAAGATCACACAAACATCTGGTCAGTGTCATCTACAGACTTGACTTTTCTTTAAAATGACATTACATTCCCATCACATTCCTGCCACAACCTCCCACTACAACTGAAGTATCCCACAAACCCCTGGGGTAGGGGGGTGGGGGGGTAAACGTGGGAGGATTTGTTATTTCACATCCTTCTTCTCATGTTTTACACATGTATATTCATATTCAGTAAAACAGACACAAACCAATAAAACACTGAAAAACGCCCAACATTAAGTTAACCTTCTAACATAATGGCCGTCAGACAAACATCATGAGATCCATTCAAGGCATTGCAATTATGGTAGCCTACTTATTACTGTATGAGTTAGATTAAATGAATTCCTCTCAATCAAATTACACACAAACAACCTTTTATCTTTGGTTGTTTGTGTGTACCTCACTGAAATAATTAATTCCCTAGCCTCCTACCCTAACCTTAACCATCACAACTGAATGCCTAAGCCCAACCCTAAAACCAAGTTTCGACCCTCAAACAGCCATTTGAAGGTGTGCCAGAATGTGAGACCCGGGCAAGATGAACTCACTTTCCCAAAATGTCCTCACTTCAGTGGTTTAAAACTCAAACACACACACACACACACACACACACACACACACACACACACACACACACACACACACACACACACACACA
>JBBMJY010000007.1:8814619-8826388 GCA_037833715.1 Toxotes lorentzi | reverse complement strand
CACACACACACACACACACACACACACACACACACACACACACACACACACACACACACACACACACACAGAAGTTCATCAAGGCTGTAGCCAGATGCCAATTTGTTCTTATGAACCAGTCTTAATATATTCAGTTATGATTCTGCTATCTTTAGCCAGAGTCATGTACCAAGGTTGTGACTCCTCTTATCAGGACACAAGTGCTGCGGAAGACTGTTTGTTGGCTTCAGAAAACAAAACAAAAGTTTTCCTGGCCCGTTAGTGTGAAAATCTATGTAGCCAGAGAAAATGATTTGACAGGAGACCCTCTCAGTTTATCTTTTCAGCAGTGGGGGGGCAGAGAGGAGCCTTCCTTCCACATTGATATGGATTGTACTGAAGGGGAAAACAGATAACAATGTTATCTCAGTTGTACATTTCTACTTTGTATTCTAGAGTTTTGTTAAGTATGCGTCACTGTAACTACTATACTATACTTTTACCTCAGATACTCTCTTTTAGTGCAGTTAAAGCATATTTAGACTTGACATCTAGACACCTACTCTGTCACTATTCCTGTGACTCAGTTGTTTCGCCTTAGGCACTGCAGGAAACTGAATCTGGCACTTGACTTCTCAACCAAGTGTATTACAACACCAGCTTTCCTATGTGGAAAGAAGTACACACGCTCGCCATTTTGTTGCATCACTTTGTTTTTGTGTTTACATTTTTTTCTGTGTTTTGGGCGGTCGGCTGTTTCAGTTGATTTTAAGTTGGCTGACTTAATTACTCTTAATGACATCCGATGAGATTTTGGCTTTGTGTCCTGCCAGTAAATATTGTGGAACATTGCTAAGCTGATTGTATCCACAAACTTTCACATAAACAATAACAACAGCAGTAAGTGGGTTCTTTTGTAGATTGAGTGAGTCCCTTTGAAATAACAAGTGAAGTTATGCCGCACCTTACATGCTCCTGTGCCCCTTTAAAGTCATTCTCATTCCCTTCACAGATAAGAAATGTTTCAAAGCCATTTATCCAGCACCAACATTACAAGCCATCAAACAGGATCCTGCTCCGTTACAGTCAATTTACTACAGTGGTGTAGATGTTTAACCTGTGTAAGTCATTCCATAAAGACATGCTCATGGCACAGATCATGGCTTCCATATGGAGACACTCAGGATAGTTGTACTCCATAAATGATGCCACTTGGCGGCAAGGCTCATTATGCGACATTAAATGGGGCAGTTGTGAAGCACACTGTGACAGAGGCGGTGCAATCCCTTGTAACAGAAGAAGCAGCAACAGCATGTACACAAGCTTGCGTGCACAAATTAGGAATCACACACCTACACAAATCTTACTGCAGCGACAATTCAGCTGATTCTGATGTCACAAAAACTGCATGAGATCAGTGTCTCGGCTCTGTTGACTCATCGTTTTCTTCTTTGGGTGTTTACTTTGTGGTTTTTCTTAAAGGTTAGTAAGATCACAGGTGCTACTGCAACTATGCTGTTGTCACAACAGTCCTCAGCTGCACACACTGAAACAGCAGCGAGGGACAAGCAGAAAAAAAAATAGAATAATAAAAGATAGACTGTAGGAGGATAGAGGTTTTTTCAGACTTAGCTGGGTAGAACTGTGCTGTTCTCACATTCCTGGCCTTCTCTGGTACTGAGAGGCTGGGATGAGAGAACAGAAGTGGAGGAGGGGAATTTTCTGTCTGACTGCCTTACTTGGAAGACAAGGCTCCTGGTGCAACTTGCTCTGTAAACAAGCGCATGAGTGTGCGTCTGTGTGAGGGTGAGCTGCACGTGCACGAACTGGAATGGTACAATGTGAAACAGCATGTTTCAGATATCAAGATAACCCGCACCAATTTCTCAAATTAACTGTTCCTGTGAACTAGATTCTCCAAATGTCTTTCATATGTTCAGCATCATTTAACATTAATCAGTGGGGAAATTCAGTCAGATCAAACCATAATAGACCAAAAAAGGCAACTGTGGTGGCTTTTTTTTTGTTAAATTAAAAGTCAAGACAATTAATTCCAAAGTGTAAAAACGACATGATGTGGTTTTACAGGTTACAGGTGAGTCAGAGCCAGGTTGGTTGCCACCCGCCTTTCCAGTTTTGCTCTAAGCAAATTTAAGCTAGCCAGCTGGTTGCTGTAGCTTCATACTTTTAATGTGTTGTTTAACAAATACCCACTTCACTGCACAAAATGTCTAAAAGACATAAGGTTTCCTCCAAATAACCAACACACAGTAGTTTGACATCAATTCTCCAGAGGAACCCAAGGTCAGATTGAAAGTTCTATACCTACAGACATATCATATGCACATTCTGTAATAAACGAGGGATATGTTTTGTGTTTCCTTTATTTAAGGAGTCCTGTGGCGCTTATTTGCTGAGACCAATTTGATGTAAAACATGTCTTGTTCTGGCTGCAGGCAGCAGGTATTCATCTACACCGCAGAAATAATTCAGGGCTTCTGTAACCAAAAGCAGATGCATCTGCAAAGAGCTGTTCTTACACACACACACACACACACACACACACACACACGCACACACATGCAAACACAGAGGCCCACACATGGAAGAGCATGTGCAGAAACACACACACGTAATGTATAAAAATGAATACCAGACATTGTGAACATCCTTGAAATCCTAACCTTGCCAAGCTTCATGAGGTCACATCCTTATGTTAAACTTACATTTCCCTGAGAAAATCTAAAATTGTAAGAAAATATATGAAATGACTGAGTGAAAGACTCAAAATAAATATACATATGAGAAAAAAAACGTATGGGCATACACACACGTTAATGAATAAAGTTAACAAATGCACTTGTCAGTCACCAGTCTGCTCATGCGTGACCAAGCATGACCAGGTTAATGTGGCCTATCATCAAATCTGGGGCCAGGAAACCATGATGGCTGTAAGTGGTGGGGTCTCAAAGTTAAGAAAACAACATCTCTGCCAAAAAAACAAAATAAAAAAAAAACATCAAATACAGCACCCACTTATCAATGTCATGCTGATCTACGCTTAGCTTTAGGATCTCAACCAACACTGGGATTTCACACGAGCACAAGCCTACAGTAATTCTGCTGTGAAGCCAAACTGTGAAGCTGTGGACTGAGCAGCAAACACACAGCTCATCCACTGGGACTGCAGAAGTTGCAGAACATGTCAGCGGACATGCGACATGAAGCAGGAACGCTGTACAGGCCTCTTCTGCAAGACAGCGCCAGCCATGTTCACGGTGGACTCGGGAATTCTCACGTGCAAAAATTAACTCAGCAAATGGGAAAATTGTTTTAGACAATTTCTCAGGCCCCTGCTGGTCAGCACACTGTTGTGTGTGTGCTTGAACTGTATGAGTATATGATACTTTTCAATGCATCACACTGAAACCAAACTGCCCCCAAAAAGTTCAAATAAACAACATCATTATAAATTCACCACAGTGCTGTCACAGAGTTGTCATGACCAATACCAAACACAATCGGCCACTGTTCACACAGCTGCATTTAGGCAAATTCCACAGCACTTTAATGCTTCTAACTCATCCTATACAATATTCCTACCTTAAATTACAATGGTCTCTGACCTCTCTTAATCAGGTGGTCCATCTGCATCCCATCTTGACCAGTCACATTACCCTCACAGGCTCATCCCGTTGACCCCATAACCTCTGGTCAGGCCATTAGAGGGGATTTAGATGTTCAAACAGCGCTTTGAGTATAAGGGTCATCTTGATAACTCATCTCTCCCTCAGCCTTCAAGTGTTTGTGCGCGTAAGAATGTGCATGTGGACAAAATGTTACCTTGTTAACAAATTAAGCCAAACTTTCCGGCTCTAATTACTGCACAAACACACATGTACACACACTAGCATTCCACCCATGATTGCAGTCTTGCCCTGAAGCTCTGAAGACTCTGTGTTAAGGATAAAACATGCTTTTTAGCCCTAAAATGCAGGAGATGCTATGTCTCTGAAATCTAAAATCTAAGAACAGAAATCTGCATAGCTGTGGGATTTATCTCGCTACAGTAGCGTGGTCAGGACTTTCTGGTTTGTGTGCAGGGCTCAGTTCACTTGCCCACACATCACTGGTCTGAACAGTTATTGTTCCACATAGTGAAAAAAAAACATTCCTCAACAATCCCACAGGAACAGGATCGTTCCAAGTACTACTAATACACACAAACATAAAATTGAAATCTCTACCTCTGCACGTCTCTCTCTTGTTTGCAGCTGCATCAGTTTTGGATGCCTGTGGCCTAGAAATAAAATCTGACAATAAACTAGAACAGACTTTGCACATGAGAAAATGGTCAGGGGGTGGTGGAAACAAAGAGAGATGGGAGGAGGGAGAGAAAGGAACAATTACTTTGTTAAGACGTTTGTTTTCTCTGAGAATGAGCCAGTTCAGCTCATGTGAGTGGCTGCGGATCTCTGAGTGCTTCAGCTCGGCCTGTGGCTCCGCTGTGAATGTGCTGCGCTGCGCCACAGGATGTGGGGTTTAGGAAGCCATTCTTTTTCTAAGGAGGAAGGCCTCTTCCTTGACTTTTATGCTCACAAAGACAAGAAGGGGTTGGGTCAGCCTCGCGTCTCTCTCAAGAGTGCTCTGGTATCTGGGAATAACGTCAGCACGTGAAGAGGAGTGACCTCTGTGACTGAAGTACCAGCCAAATGCGTCTAATCTGGAATATTCTCACACAAGTATCACATAGCTATAAGAAAACATTTAACCTCTTTAACTTTAAACTTTGAAAACTAAATCTGAAAAAGAAAACCAAGTCTCTCCCTCTGTCTCAAACATGAGTAACACGTGTTACATGGAAGCATCTGGGATGCGAGTTAGTACTTTATACAAAGAAGAAATGCCATCATTGTTATACAAGGTGACACAATGCTTCCATCTGGAGTATACATATACAGGAAGTTTGTGTATGTGTGTGAGTGTAAGCTCTATTTCATATCCTTTTTAACAAAGCCGTTTCTATTCGAGCATGTTGCACATACGTTGATGTTGTTCGTCCAAAAGAGGAAATCTTCTCGTGAAATTAATATCATCACTGCAACCAGAGTGAGTTTTGTAAAGCACATAACTGAGGCAGCACAAAAAGAGTAAGAATAAATGTGAGAAAGAGAGGAAATTCCAAGGACCAGAGAAAGACAGCCTTTAGCCCCGGCACTTCACTTCCAAGTCTGCAGCAAACTAATGGATAATTGAACCCTTTATCCCCATTATCCGTCCATACACTTCAGTTGTATGGCCTGATAATGGGGCTAAAGCGCTCCAGATCAGGCCATATCTCCTACATCACCATGACATCACTGCCGTTTGAACATATGAAGCGTCTGTAACATACAGATTTCACTGCCCTGAGGCTTTAGCGATGCCAAGTACTGACAACAGATCTGCTTGCATGTCAGCTAAAAGTGTCTTAATCTACCCCCAGACTCAGCTATGCGTTGAAAGATTAGCATATCTCGTTTTCTCCCAATGGGAACCACATCATGTGACTGGCTTAGATTATTTCCTACTCAAAGTTATCTGATTAAGCCTTTTTTTCTGGAATACCTTGAAAGAATAACAGCTACATAAATGAACAATTCTCATTGTCCGGCAAGCCAACAGAGCACAGCGACCAGCAGCAGCATAAAAGAGCAACACAGAAGGAGATGAGTAAAGCATCTGTTCTTCCAGGAAAGTGGTTCAAGGCTCTAGGTATAGATACTCAGGCACTCTCAGGTCCTCTGAATTATAGTTGGATCCGACTCACAATCTGCTATTTCTATCAGTCCTCCTCTGTAAATTTAGTGCAATAACAGTCTGGTAAAAATTCAGAGTAACTCTAACTCAGTTATGCATATGAGAGCGTGCATGGAATAAGTGAAGTCTGCAGTAAGAGCAGTTAGGCACAGTCAGAGTTAAAAACCAGATTAAACCCCTTCAGACTTCACTGTCATGTTCAGCTGAGAAATACGAAAGGCCACCATTCATCTAATTCTCAGACATGTTGAAAGGCGCCACGCACCACATACACCACATTCTGGCATTAATCAGTTAACTTTTAAAGAATCAAATAAGAAGCATGTGGCTGTCTCATCTGTAATATCATGTGGTCTGAAGCGCCTCTTTTCCTTCAGCACTAGCAACATCCAGCTGTATTCCTGTATTCATCATGGCTCCATCAGTTACTTCCTCAACACACGAAGTGACTTTGTTTGTCACTCTCTCTCCTAATCATCTCATCTGCACTGTTAAAAGAGAGAGATAAGTGTGTGTGAAAGAGGAATCTGTAAGTGTGCAGATCCCTCTGGCAGGAATATCGTGCCACAGTGTGTAGTGTGCGAGGCCTTATTTCCTCATGTAGTCTTTTACCTGACTCTGACTAATGTTCCGACACATTAAAGCATTACTTCTGCTGTTTCCTCCGACATCTTAAACCGTTTGAGAACCAAGGAACCTCATACGAGGGTTCACCTGCTCCTGCTCCATGATCCTGTCCAGCTGTGTCATGTCGCAGCCTCTGAGCTCATGTTCTCTCAGATGCCCTCCTGACGTCATGTGTTGTCTCTATGCTCTCAGTATTGCTTTGAACAACTTAGACAATGGAGGACTGGATTAAAATTAATTCCTCCACAGACTACGTTCGTAGATATACAGTGACTGTTACTAATGTCAGGTGAGAACGTATATCTTTGTTTAATCCTTGAAACATTTAACCAAAAGTGAAGAATTTCACACATCTGTTGTGTGCAGTGATCCTTTACAATTTGCCAAACCACAACTGCCCTGACTGATCTCCAGATATAACATCAGCTCAGAAACTCTCAGTTTTACAGTGCAGTGTAAAAGATCAGCTGCTTCTGATTTGATCTTTATTTGATTTGGATGAATTTCTATATGAGTGCCTCTTTCTTACAGACACCCTTGGTCGTGTCTTGTGCAGTGTGCGATACAACAAAAATAAGACTTCAAATAATACTTCTCCACTTAAATATTTCTTCTTCTGCATGTGAGGCGAGCTAATGACTTAATAGGCAAATAAGAAACGTAGGTAAGTGTGTAATGTAGGGAGAATGGACAAACTCTATGGTGTTTATTTGAGAGGACCCATCTCTACATGTGTATTTATATCAGAGGAACAAGAGGGACACTTGTGGCAAAAATAGAATAGTGCATGACCAGTGTGCATTTTGATTGTTGTCATGGGGATGTAATGTGGTTTTATACACACACACACACACACACACACACACACACACACACACACACACACACACACACACACACACACACACACAAACCCCTCTCCTAAATTTTCCGGCAATGTTCCAGGCTGGTGTAATGCAGGAGCAAGAGAAGGTTGGCTGACTTTCTATGTTAGATATTAAGGCACTTCTCCAGCTCAGGGCCTTTCCAGAAATGTTTCTCCATAGCTCTGCATGGAACAAACAAAAGCAGCAACAATACCAGGTGAAGCATTAAAATACTTCATTATGTGCAGATGTTACGGAGGATGAACAGGTAGTCACTCAGAAGTTTCATGCGCTGATGAGAAGTTCTGATCCCTGAGGCTCTGAGTTGGCAGAGCTGCATTCAGCTGCAAAAGTGTCCTGTCTCAATACATTTTAATTCTTTTGAATAAAAGCGAAAACCCCATCGCCAAATCTGTACGGCATGAATCCAGCAGACTTTCTGCTGCTTTACAGCACATTAAAAAGATGCAGTTCCATGCATAGTCTCACAAAGCATCATACAATCTGGTCTGATCATGTGGGAAGAAAGAAATTCAAGAATGAATTCTCTTTCATATAAGACACCAATGTGTGGACAACACAAACCTTCACCTTCTCCAGATCACTGAAGCCTGCAATTTTGTGTCACTTCCATTTGTGAACTAACAAACACACATCCATACACAGTCACACCCAGACCCAGAACAGCACTGTCCAGTAAAGGTAACACAAACACAGACACACACACTGACTGCAGACCTTACGTATAATAAGAGGGTTGCATTAAAGTAATCAAATATTTTCATTCCATGGAGACTTTGGCTAAACACTGTTCTCTAGTATTGCACCTGTTCTTTGTATGTAAAGCAGCACAAGACAAAAGCGTTTCAGGCCAAAAACTGACAAGGGTAACAGCTGAAGCAGAAGACAGCCAAAACAATAAATCTAATGATACCATTGTCATCACTGTCTTGATTATCCTCCATCAGTTGGTCAATTTGGCAGCAGTTGGTGGAAGTTTAGGTCAAGGACCAGAGAGTGAGACTAAAAGATTTGCTACGGGGTATCATCTCTGGCTCCGACACACATTCCTCCACTTCTGGGGCTCACAGCCTCATCGCTTCCCCCTCTCCCTCCTCTGACAGCCTCCCTCTCCATCACTCTCCACCTCCCACCTCCCTGTCAGACAGACATATCCATTACACCATCTCCGTTCAAACCACAAATGACATTTATGACTCACCAATTTCACAGTTAAACAGCTTAATTGCTCTTTCACCATTACAATACACCTCGGGGAAGTAACCGATCTCGAGGATAACACTCAGGCTGATCTTGAGGTAGTTAAAGTGAAAATATAATCATGGGACAAAAGAAGTGTTTTTAAATGTCAACCATAAAATGCAGCTGTGACAAATCTGAATGAAATGCCTCCTCGATGATGCTTGGACCACAGGGAGGTGAAAATGGCTTTACCATGCTAAACCCCTACTTAATCCTCTCCTTACATGGCACAGACAGGGAACACCCACAGTTAAACAACCACAGGCAGAAAGTGGGGCATACCTGCCACACAACGTGAGTATCAAGGTCAGAGAAGAATTATCTTTGCCACCCAGACACGCCTGTCAAAATACAGAGACACAAACACAATCACAACTCTTCCAAATGTAGGCATTTTTACAACGCTGGGGACAGGGGTCAGGCAGGCTGTGTCTTCCCAGGGTGCATCGCTTGGTTGGTGGCCAGTCGCAGTGACAGAGTCAGCTGTTGTCTCTGTGTGGGCGGGGGTCTACAGGATCAGGCCTAGACCAAACTACAAGCTGCCTTGTCTGCACTTTGGGCAGTAAGAGAAACAGAGCAAGTCTTCAATCAAGATTCTCAGCTTTCAACTGACAATAAACACACATTCCCCAGGCTGTACAGAGATTATCAGCTCTCAGTGTTGCTTCCTCCATATTTGACTTGTGCTCATCCTCCCCGGGGTTCACCCTGCCCTGGAGCATCATGGCCAAGCCACTAGCAGGAAGCTGGCAGCACAGAGAGGTTCTTCTTTCACACCACCAACTGCCTTTCCCAATCCCTCCATCCAACATCCCACACACAAACTCTCACTCCAGGAATCTGCTAATCTACCCTTCTTCTTCCTCCTCCTCATACTCCACTAGGAATTACTGATGACTCATTCTGACCAGATTAAATGACCGCCAAGGGAGAGAAACTCCACTCTGTTGATATTATATAAACAGTGGAGAAATTCACTCAGGATCAGATGATGCTCTGAAAAAAACTGGGAGCAAAGGTCTACGTAAATCTAAATATTAGCTTGTTGCTTCATCCATGAAAAGAGAGGGTACAGGCAATCTTGTATTATCATTGCATTTTTGCCCTTCTAAAGTCAGCCTGACCCATTCTACGCTTTGGGTTATCACATTTGTAAGTACTTTCTTACATTAGCGGTTCACTGTATATTCACTTCTGACCTTAGTTAGGCGCACACTGATTGTAATGGAGCCCAAACAGGAGGCTCAGATACTCAGTCAGCGTCACATGTCTGTGTATGTGGAAACAAAGAAGAGATAAATACACTTAAGTGCCTTGTGGACATGAGCCAAACATTTATATTTATACCAAATTTTCAAATGTATTCAAATTTATGTAGGAGCAGGACACAGAAGCAAGAATATATAAAGTTAGGAAACAAATACAACTGCATTTCAGCCTATAGTATTTGTGTCACTGTTCTGGATATGACTGATAAGAAGAGCCTGTCTTTGTTCCCTGCACAGCTTTGGATGGATGAAATCCCCAGACAGGATCACAAACTTCCTGTTCTGGACCTCCCATGGGTGGATGGGAAAATATGCAACTCATAATAAAAAGAACAAAAAAATCAGGTCGAATTACTCCATTTTCATTGATGTCATCTGATCAGTGACACGATGTTCAGCCAGATATACACCTCCTCTGTCCTCTGCTCCTCAGTCCAGATGTCCTGTGTCTGTCTCATGTTTGTGCTTCTAAATCAAGGCAGGCAGTTGATTAAAGTTGCTTCTAATGCTATTGTTTAACCTGTTGGCTTCTGACATTTCTATTCTATGTAGCTCCCTGAATCAAAGCTCAGTCTGAATGCAGAAATGCAGATTATTGTGAATAATAAAGTGAATGATGATGGTTTTGTTGATGAAACATCTGGTGACAGGGACGTCAAAGCCACTCTAGTTAGTTTTCTGCAAGTACACCCTGGAAGATGGATGACTGTATGAAACTTTACTGGCTTTACTGAGCTGACAATGAGAGACTTGGAGACAAGCTACAGGGGGAGGTTCTTGTGTCATACTGCATTTTTTAACATGTAAATCACGTGTCATTCTTGATTTGACATTTGCAACCAATATCCTGAATCATTTCATCAATTTTTTTTTTTTTTTTTTTTTTTTTTGGTACTTCATGACAATATCTTGCAGCTACAATCCATCACAGATGAAACTCTCCACTCCCTTGTGAGGTGTTAATTTTCTCTGAAACATGACATATCACTCCATTGTGCAATAACACCAAATGATTAACAGCCTTTTCTTCCTTGTCTTTACACTTCATGCAGTCCACCAATGTTTGCGCCCACCCACCTGGATTTCTGCTGCTCTGGTGTGAGTGATGTTTCTGTTGGAAACTCCATTTGTGCTCCAAAATAAAGCACCGCGTCTGATGACAAGCCTTTCAGAGGACGCTGACCGCTGCAGTGCATTTCAACAACAAGTCCAACAAGGCTGAATCTCGACAGACACGAGCATGCCAGGCACAAAGTCACTACAATGTCTTTCTCAGTGGGAGACTTGAAGCACATGCAGCAAGTTTTTTTTCTCCTCCACTTCTGTTTTCCATTAAACTCATTCATTGGTTTATCTGCCTTTGTATGTGTGGAAACTGGATCTGCAAAGCATCAAAATAGTCAGAGTTTGTTGATCCACATAATAAACGGTTTGTGTCAATGTCGTTTTAAAATTCAGTGTGTTGTAGAGAGTTCAGAGAGGTTTGCAGATTAAATGTGGGAAAATAACAGCACTGGTGTTGGACTGGGACTCGGCCTCAGCACATATCCTGAGACGTGGAATTGGAATCGGTATTGGGGGAGAGAAACAACTTGATCAGCTATTGCCTGTTTGTGACTGACAAACTGACAAATCACAATCAAGCAATACAAAACTCTACAATGGCTAATTTTCAGATCTGGTTGAAAGAATAACTGGTATACATACAGCAGCTACGCCTCACTCAGACTTACTTAGATTCCTTACAGCTGGATTTCAAAACATGCTTAATATCAAACAGACCAAAGAGGTTTGCCTCGATTCTAAAGAGACACATTCATGACAACTTTACTCGATTATGTAAACATACCAATGATTAACTGCATACACATCACTTACTACCTTGCCATACCCTTAACACACACACACACACACACACACACACACACACACACACACACACACACACACACACACACACACACACA